>JAODXP020000010.1:15396835-15401835 GCA_027497455.2 Sardinella longiceps
CACGGTTGCCGCCATTTTCAAACGGAAACCGAACTGTAAACAACTTAGAAATTTCCTTGTACCGTCCGTGCCTGTTGAGTAGTCCATGGCCATGGCAACCTTGAGAGGACGGTGTTTGTGTACATTTGCCCATGTGTATGTGTATCTTGTTATGGATGCAATGGGATGCTTGAATTTCCTACAACCTTATCTTAAAACTGACACTGAGGACATACACACGACATTCCATTGGATTTGACCCAAATTTTAGAACTTTATCCAGGTTAAGCTCAAATACATTTACATGTAGGTTTTATCAATCTGACAATAAAGAATGCCTATTAGGGATAGCCATTTTCCGTTTATCTGTAGGAGTTCTTGCACAATGTGTTGAACATACATGTACAAGCCACAAATAGGCCTAGCTGTGTTCATGGTGCCTTGTGAGTGAGTGAATCGCAAAGTGCACAACCATAATGCAACACAGCACACCTCCAGCCTAAGGGCAAACCACTAGGACACGAACTCACTCACACACACACACACACACACACACACACACACACACACACACACACACACACACACACACACACACACACACACACACACACACACACCTACAAAAAGAATATTTCACCTAGCGTGGCCATGGAATTCATTCACTTTCTCTAGACCTGATTTGCTGAAGCTTGTCCTTGAACAGAAAGGCTCTTGGTTTTCGTGACCCAATGGAATGCCTGGCGTTGATCACACTGTAGCTGGAATGTATAGAGCCATGATACGAGGAGATGGACTTGAACTGACTGTTGACGTGAACCCCACAGTGTGGAGTGCAATAGTTCTCTGCACGAGCATTAAAGAATGAATGGTGCTCTAATACACTGGAGACAATACTCCACAATCTTTGTAATAAAGCTAGCAAGATGATATAATAATATTGTCTAACACAAAACAGAACACCACTCTCGCAAATCCAAGGAAGTGCTGTCTGTGTGATGTTGACAGTAAAGAAATGATATAAGCCTAGTCAAGTTGACATCTCTGCAAATAGCAAGCACAAACATCTAAGATCCATGGATTTATGACTGTTGATCAAGTGATTTTGGAATGCAGGTGAGTGACTTTGAGGCAATGCCTTATACTAAAATTAAGGGAGAAACTAAATTACAAATCTGTAGGTCTCACCAAGAGCCTAGACCCTGTAAAAAGCAGTGGGGTAGTTATTATGATTCAAGATTGAGGTAAGAATCACTAGACTAAGAGCTCACCAAAAAACAAACAAACAAACAAAAAAAAAATCACGGCCAGTTTCAGCAGTGAA
The DNA here is from genome assembly GCA_027497455.2 of Sardinella longiceps. Classification (NCBI taxonomy): domain Eukaryota; kingdom Metazoa; phylum Chordata; class Actinopteri; order Clupeiformes; family Clupeidae; genus Sardinella; species Sardinella longiceps. Next base: position 15,398,139 of record JAODXP020000010.1, read on the forward strand.
CAGCAGTGTTAGTGTGTTCACATGACCTGACCGAGACAGCTGCATCCTGGCTATGAAAAAAAAAAAAAAAAAAAAAAAGTGTTCTAGAGCAGCAGCGTAATTATTGTTGAACAGGAAACTAGGATACACTAGCCCAAGAAGGAGACATCTTGACCCTGGGGGCCATTTCCCAAACAACACAGAAGTAGTAACACTGTTGGTTGCAATGCAATTGCCTTTTGACGCCAACTGAGTTGCTAACTGGTTAGCAACTATGGTTGCGGAAAATGAATGACTGGTCATTATACAGTATACTGTAGGTAGGATAACTCTCCATTCACCTATAAGACCATTGTGCATAATGTAACCTGACTTACAGTCCAAACGGTAGTCTTTACACTGAATGTTGAAGAAAATCATTTCGAATCATTGATTTGCTCATCACAGTGATGTTACAGAGACGTAAGAGAGCTCTCACGCTGGGAAAGACTGGATCTCTTCCTTACTCTCTCACTTAAGAGACCTAGCACACTTCCAAAATGGGCGTCTATGTGGCCTCCAAGCTCGGGATATTTATAGGCATTAGCTATAAAGACTTCCATCCAGGGCCACACGGCTCACACACAGGCTGCTATGCTAATTCGACGCGCTGCCACAACGCGCTATTAATGAACGGCATTTGATTATCACTAGCAAAAGAGCACAAGCACCAGTACAGGGGTTTCTCCAGCATCCCCCCCCCAACACCTCACCAGTAGCAGGAGAGAGAGAGAGAGAGAGAGAGAGAGAGAGAGAGAGAGAGAGAGAGAGAGAGAGAGAGAGAGAGAGAGAGAGAGAGAGAGAGAGAGAGGGGGGACATAGTGGGAAAAAGAGAGAGATGGAGAGGTGGAGGAGGAGTAAAGGTCTCCCCATTAAGATACTCCACCTCCAACAACCGACACACAGACACACAGGCACACACACACACACACCAACGGGAGTGTATTAGCTCCCGAGCACTGGGTGAGCAGCTAATTGCCAGCCTTTATTAAATTAACAGTAGCGGTGCTAGCGTAGCTAGTGCTGAACGGCCTTTTCCTTCCTGGTCTCACGGAGCACTGGAGGGGGCGGCGGAGCGTGCAGCGTGGCTAACCCAGACTAATCGGCCAGCCATTCTCCCCTCGCTGGTCACCACTGCCACCATGCAGACAGTGCAGAGGGGAGAGAGAGAGAGAGAGAGAGAGAGAGAGAGAGAGAGAGAGAGAGAGAGAGAGAGAGAGAGAGAGAGAGAGAGAGAGAGAGAGAGAGAGAGAGAGAGAGAGCAACAGGGGAGGGGGAGGATGGCAGAGGGAGAGAGAGAGAGCGAGCGAGCGAGTGAGAGAGAAAAAAAAAACAGAGGGGGGGCAGGTCAGTCAGTGGTGAGCAGAGAGCCTCTCAGCCTCCATGAGCTTCAGGATGTGACAGGATGGAGGAGAGGGGAGGGGAGGGGTGAGGAGAGGAGAGAAGAGAAGAGAAAGAGGACAGGAGGAGTAGAGATGGAGTGAGAGGAGAGGTAGGTGTGTGTGTGTGTGTGTGTGTGTGTGTGTGTGTGTGTGTGTGTGTGTGTGTGTGTGTGTGTGTGTGTGGGAGGGAAGCGGGGACAGTGGCAGCGAGCCACAGCAAGTTGACTCTGCGCCCGTATGCATGCATGCCTGGCACACCTGAAAGCCGGGCAGTGGCGTAAGCAGCCTTAAGGAGCGCGGGCCCGGCTGGCCTGGTTCAGATATGCTTAGTGTGTTTAGTGACGTTGTGTAAGAGCGTGTGGGTGGAGGACGCATCAGCTGGGGTCAGGCTTAACCCTCGGGGGTCAGGGCAGGTGTTAGCGCCGCGACTGGACCAGACTACAGGAGCTAGCCTCACCACAGGAGGCCTGGAGGTGAAGTCCTTGGCCCGTCGTTGCGCCCTCATATACCCATGCGCAAGGACAGACCGAGTGCCAGACAGTGCAACAGCGTAGCTTTTCTCTCTGGACCCTTACAGTGTGTTTACATGCCTTTCACAACACTGTGTGGAATAGTGGATGTGAGCGTACTCAAAAGTCGAGTCAAGTCAAGTCAAGTGTATTTATATAGCGCATTTTAACACAACAAAGTTGATCCAAAGCGCTTTACAGTGGAGGGGGGGACCTCACTAACCACCACCAATGTGTAGCACCCACCTGGGTGATGCACGGCAGCCATCACAGTCGGCGCCAGAACGCTCATCACACACCAGCTTGAGGTGGAGGAAATACATAAATCATAAAATAGCGTTCCATAAATAGATAAACAAATAAACAATAAGACAATAAGACACATAAAAACACAAAAATGTACGTTGCGGAGCTGTGAGTTGACTGGACTCCCATCACCCACGCGGCCGGCTGTGCGTGGCTCTTGGGGCCACTGGGAGAGAGGATGAGACTGGCCTGGCCTCAGGGAGCCACGGTCTGGAAGGGAGAGAGCCGGGGACTCCCATCAGAGAGAGGAGGCTGGGGCTGGGGCTGGGGCTGGGCTGGGGGCAGAGTGCCAGGCTTACAGATGGCACTGCAGCAGTAGGCATGGCAGCAGCGCTGGCTGGAGGAGGAATGGAGATGGAGACGGATGGAGACAAGGAGGACAAGATGATGGATGGAAGGATGGATGGATGGATGGATGGATGGATGGATGAGACATGGAGTCACTGTGACTGAGAGCAACATGTAGGCTTACTGAGGATGTAGTGATGAGTTGCCTGTAGAATCACTCTTTCACCCCCCCCGCCCCTCCCTCTCTCTCTCTCCCTCATAGACACACACAGACACAAACAAATAGGCTATAATTTCTCTTAATCAGACGTCTGATAGATGGCCAGCCAGGCGCTGTGTTTATGTGATCACACACACACTACCTGAGGAGCAACACATCATTACCCCCCACCAACAGAAATACCCCAATCGCCAAGCTGCACTGCCTACTGTACTACTCCATCCAATCCCTATTACTGTGACCAAAGTGCTTTTAAGGCAAGGCCGTTCACTCGGCAGCCATCTTGGAAATGCCTAAAGGGAGCTATTTGGGATTAGTAAGTGCAGGCCTTATCTAAATGAATGGGGAGATATAAATATCTCCAGATGAGTAGGTTGTTTTCACTTAAAAAGTTAATTGTTTGAATCCTTGTTTAAATCGGAATTGAATGGTGTCGATATCATCGTGGACATTGCTCAAATAGTGCTTTTTAAGTCTTTATTCTAAACATGAATTTGGTCACTGCATCTGTGCAAACGTCCGCCACATGGCTATGACAGAGGAAATAAAGAAAAGGTAAGTGTCAATCATGCCTCTTCGAACAACGCGATTGGATACTTTACCTGCAAGGCAGGACTTCCAGTTTCTGAAATCTGCCATTTTTGCGTTACACTGCTCTCCCATGCATTGCAATGGAGCGATTTAGTAAGTGATGTGTCTCCTCCTATAACAAAGTCTCTGCATAACCTATGGATAGGCTCACTGTTCTAACACAGGACACCAAAGACGCACACACACACACACACACACACACACACACACACAAAAATTTGCTTTCAAAATGGGGGTCCATTTGAGACATTTCTTTTCCTATGCCGGGGAAAAGAGATAGAAGAAGACTAAGAAAACATGACTAAGGCACTAGAGAGAAAGAGAGAGAGAGAGAGAGAGAGAGAGAGAGAGAGAGCAGAGCAAAGAGAGAGAGTACGTGAAAG
>JAODXP020000010.1:15414335-15449516 GCA_027497455.2 Sardinella longiceps
ACAAGAGGTTAGCGCTCAATCTGCTGCCATCCCAATATATCCTTTTAGACCTTCAGCTAGAAAAAGGCAATCTTACATCACACTTACTCCACTGCTATGAAGATGTTCAGGCATACCCGATAAGTGTTTCATTTGGTTCAGCTTTCAGCTCCATACAAATAATTACAGAAAGTAAACAATGAAGCAAACAAAGACAGATAGATACAAAGATATATAGATTGATAGATAGGAAGATATAGACAGAACGATAGATAGATAGACAGAACAATAGACAGATAAACAGATAAACAGATAGATAGATAGACAGACAGATCGATAGTTAGACGTATAGATCAAAGTACAAGCACTGCTGACGTTCTGTGGCCTACCTGAATCTCATAGTGAATGGAGAGCGCCTCCTCATCCTGCTCCTCCTGTTCCTCTGCGTCTCCTTCTCCCTGGCTGCCATTGGTCCAGGAGCAGTTGGAGTCCTCGTGCTGGCTCAGGGCGGCCTCCAGCTGCGGCAGGAAGTCTTCGTCCAGAAGATCGGGGGCTTCCAGCCCTTCGAAGCCCCCGTCCTGAGACTCCGACAGCAGGTGTTTCTCCATGGCCTGGAATCCACCGCTGGCGCTGCCACCGTTGCTGGAGCAGGAGCTGATGTTGGAGGAGGAGGTGGTGGTGGTGGCAGCGGGTGGAGGCATGCTCATCTGACAGCTCCTTTGCTGCTGCTGCTGCTGCTGCTGCTGAGGGGGGAACTGGCTGTCGCTGGTGGCGGAGAAGGCGGTGGCAGTGTCGGGGAACATGTCAGATGTGTTGTATGCAGGCTTGGGCTGCTGCATGGAGCGGGAGAAGGGGCACTGTTCCCCAGTCTGGCTGGCAGCTGCCTGAAGCCTTTGTTGTTGTTGTTGTTGTTGTTGTTGATGGTGCTGCTGATGATGTGGATGAGGGTGATGCTGCTGCTGTTGTTGTTGTTGCTGTGGGTGAGGCTGCGGCTGACTCAACCCAGGTGCCGCTGAGAACGGACAGCTGCCGCTCAGGAGCTCGGGCACAGGATGCGCCGCCACTCCCCGGGCAGAGGAGGTCGTCGTCATGGAAACCGCAGCCGAGGACAGAGGCTGGCTCGTCCCGCTCATCCCGACAGGCTGCCGGGGAAAGGAATACTGCGAGGGGGGGTAGTTAGCCGCCGCCGAGGTGCTGACCGAGCAGGAGGAGCGGCCGTGGTGCATCGGCGACGATTGCAAGGAGTAGCCCAAGCTGCCGTCCTCAGTCCCCATCCCAGGGTAGGACTGCATCTGCTGAGGGACTGGGTAGCCGCCTTGCTGCTGCTGCTGCTGTCGGGGTGGGGTGGACGCCATGGGGTTGGAGGCGTCCATGTACGGCTTGGACTGGGGCGAGGCGTTTGGGAGCACCCCGCAGTGGAAGGGGCTGCTGCCTGTGCTCAGAGTCCCATGACGGCTCTGTTGTTGCTGCTGCTGCTGCTGTTGTTGCTGTTGCTGGTTCTGAGCCATTGTGTTGTCCTGGTAGTAAGACGCAAAGTTGTGGTGCTCCTGGAACTGCTTGCCACGCTGGTGCATGGCCTGAGGGTTCACCTGCTGGTGCGGTGGAGGATGTGGAGTCTGATGCTGATGCTGGTTCATGAGCTGATGATGTCCGTGCGGTTGCTGCTGCTGAGTCTGTTGACATGGATGCTGTAGTTGACGTGGATGATGCTGATGTTGTTGTGTTGGTGGCTGCTGCTGCTGTTGTTGTTGCTGCTGCTGGGACAGTGGGTGGTAAGAGTTTCTGTTTTGGTCGTGGTTCCCCCACATGGGGCTGCTGTTCGGGAAGAGTCCGTTAGCCTGCGGGGCCTGGCCCATGGGTGTACCTTGAAACTGGGCCTGCTGTTGCTGTTGCTGCGGAGTCATGAAGCCACCGCTGTTGCCCTCAGCGCCTGAGTAGGGATGAGCCATGGAGCTCTGGGCCTTCATGGAGTCAAAATGGCCCATCTGAGGCGTGTAGGCCATGCTCTGCTGGGACGAGGTGGTGGGGCCGGGCGTCTGCATCATGCCCATGTGCTTTCCCGCCCCCATCGGATCCACAGGAAGAGGCTCAAACTCGGGGCCGAGGTTGAGGTCGTCCACCAGAGAGGGCCCTGCATTGAACCCATCGTCCGTAAGACCCTCCAAGCCTCCCCCAAAAAGGTTAGGATCATCAAAGAAGTCCATGATGGGATCTGTCATGACGTGGGACCACTGTTGGTCCCACTGGTCCAGTCGCTAAGGCTGGACTCCTAGCTTCTGCGTGGTGCTTAAGTTCTTACAAGTTGCAGAACGGCTGTGTGCCCATCACAAGAGAGTCCTGCAGAAAAAGATAATGGGTGACGCCACTGGAAAACAACCACAGCTAGATTTATTTTTCCTTTGAGTGTTTTTATAAGTTATCTTAATTTTGAAATCATTAGGCTATCCTACTTCTGGAGGAATACAAAAAGATAAAAAAAAAAAGTATTTTAAAAATGAGGACCATTAACAATTATATGTACTGTACAGTGCAACATGTTTCATGGTGTTTTGCACACTGACTACTTTGCTTTAACAAAAAAAAAAAACACTAGACAAGCATACTTGACTAACAATTATTATTCTAAGTATTAAAAGAGGTGTAGGTCAGGTAGGTTACATAATGACACGTTTTAATAGCAATCTGTAAATCTTATTTATTTTATTTTTTTTTAAAGTTAAATTTCTATCAAAGACAGACTTGCTATGAATTTAAACAGGTCAGCAACAAAGGGACGACTTTCACAGTCACTCTTTCGTTACATGTGACTGGATCATCACTAGACAACCTGTGCAAACTGGGACCCCAGCTTAGAGATTCAACAGCTGAACGATGTCCTGTGCCAGCCATATCCCAAAACAGGTGTGACGCGTTTACTTCAAAGCATGCGTGTGTCTGTATGCGTCTGTGTATGTGTGTGTATCTCTGTGTGTCTACCCACCCCCCTCTCTCTCTTTCTCTCTCTCACTCTCATACACACACACATACAAACCAAGCCATGCCATCTTTGTGTCTGGCATCCGGTGTCTGTGCGTGAAGATTCGGGCAGCTGATGCAACACCACCAGTCAGGAAGACTGTCTGTTCACACCACAACCCAACAACGGGGTATGGCAAAAAAACTGAGGCCAGTCACGACCTGCTGACTCACCATTTTCAGACAGACACGAGTTGCATGCGCGGGTAAACACACACACACGACAAACTAGCCTAACTAGCATTAATAAACTTCCCCTGATTCACTTCTATGGGTCTCCCTCATCTTCCTTCATGTGAGTGTGATTTCCAAAGAGTGTGATGGGGTTCCCCTTCTGATGAGTAAAATGGGCTAGTCATCATACTAGCTGCTTGCCATGATAACTGACAGTTACTTTACTGATAATTAAGTCGACAGGAGCAGAAAAGTGCAACATGACTAACTCAATTTGCTTTCAGGGAAAATTACAAAGAAATTGGATCTGTCTAAATGCTTTGAAAACATTTTAATTGTACCATCTCAAAGAAAATTATTCACAAATTATACCATTGCAGAACACTAGTCTAGTAGATAACTCAATCATAGCAATTAACTTTAATATCAACACTGATATTTTACCGACAAATGACAAGACAGAGGCAAATTATAAAACTCCACTAGATTCAGACTGAATCTCGTCAACAACCCGGTATAGACTGAACTTTATCTGTCACATCTGGACAGAGGCAACGGTTTTCATTCCAAGGTTTTGGCCTAGGATCTGTTCCTGTCATTGAACCTGTGGCTCCAGCAACCAAAGGCATTCTTTAGCAACACTGGCCTGCAGATGAAGGCAGGTCGTGATAAGAGAACTCCCATTCTAGCCACTTGGCAGGCATTCACAGTTACTGGTGAGAGGCACAGTATAATTCTCCGTCCCCCACACTCCCTCCTGCACATTCACATTCAAACACCAACAAGAAACACTACACACACACACACACACACACACACACGACACCAAAAAAAAGGGGGGGGGCACTGAATTTGCCCTTTGGTTTGTGCAAGGTTTTGCCTGAAGTCCTTCACACTTGTTCAGGAGTTTCAGAGCACAATTCATTAAGTCCAACATCTGGGGGGGCTCTATTGCTTGCCCATAACTTACCACTGGAGAAGTCCATCTACTCAGAGGTAGCAGATCCCATGTGGCTATGACAACAGGCAACATACTTCAAATACCAACTTCCTGCCATTTCAGTTGACAAGCCCCCAGTCTCGAAATCTGTAACCCCTTTCCTATTACACTTGCCTGGTACCCCAATGTAAGACCTAGTGTATAACAGCTGTTGCCAGTTGGAAATTAATAGGAATAAGGCTGAAACAGTGACTGAAATCACAAGGCAGGTTGGCATTGGGAATAAATCCCTAATTTACAAATGGAAATCAGGCTAAAATAAGTGTGTCTTTAAGTATTAAGTTCACTTAAACATTGCATGCAATGTTGTATTTTGCCCGAATGGGAGAAATTAATGTTTCAACAAATATTCAAGCCAATGAAAGGGGAGGATGATGACAAGACTCCATACAGAAACAATATAGCCTACAATAGAATAAAAAGGCTATCGTTCATTTGTACAATTCCAAATAACGCAATAAAATGGTTATTGCCAAACTAAATTTGAATCTATTGTATTTCACCGCACACCTTGGCACACTATTTCAAAATCGCAGTTCAACAACTTGCTAATTCCCTAACAGATAGTTAACAAAGTTGCCTTCTACACATTGAAGACCATCACTTTACAGGTAACAGCCTTTTAGTCACTTCAAGGAAAGTACATCAATACAGCAGCGACTAGAGCAACAGGTCCTTTGCAAGTTTCGGCGTTAAAAATTCCAAACGCGTATGTTTGGGGCTTTGCGTTCAAATGACTTCCTCCCTCACACTCAGCAAGCCGCGTCTTTGTTTATCGTATGTCTGCTGTGCTTCTCCGTGGCGTATCTCCAATCCGCACTTGCTAACCCTGCTGGCCCACACAAATAAATAAGGCGTCGACATTTTAAGTGTTCGGGTGGCTTATCTCGAAAAAATGCACGAATAAATATCAGAGTGACACAGTCGTGCCCACGAATCAACAAATGTTGTTACAAAACTACTTTATAGAAGACAACTGAAACTCGCTAACGTTAATTTTGCTAACATGGTTAACCAGCTTGCACGGATGGGTCAACACACGGCCTCCTGTGCCCTCGGTAAGGGACCTGATGCATCAGCTCAGGCGTTCCCTTCACTAACGCTAATACTGTCCATTTCTTTCTCTACAGTCGTTATTAACTAAAGGCTATGATTTAGTAACGCTTTCCTTAAAATAATATAAAGTTAACAACTACCAGTTGAAATGCAACCTTTAGCCACGTTGTTGTCGGCATCCGGCCATGACTGGTTCTTTCATACAAAAAGTTCTAACGAATCATTTAATCAAACAGTATACTTTGCTTAAATGATGCCGCTCAGAAATCATATCGAGGTGAGTGCTAAGATAATAACATTTCGTCTCTCTCAATGTACTACAAGTCGAAGAAAATAGTCACAATAGCATAGATGTCGACATGTCCAAAATGACCACTAACCTCCACAGCATCCTGAACCATCTGATGCGACTCCCACCACCACCAGGTCTACAACGCCTTGCCATTCGCATCTGAAATATCGGTCACCATGAATGGATGACTTCAAAATGTGAAAGCTGGGTTGCGCCGACTAAGTAGCGAATCTTTTGAATGATAATCTAACTAATTTCAAGTTTGCTTAAAAATACCCAGTGCGTTTGGGTAGTTATCGAATGCCTTCTGGGGAATCGCACACGTGTTTCCCCATAGACCGACTGGTATCTCTCGGCAACTGGCTTTCCTCCTCGCTCCAGTCAGTGAGTGGAGTCGTGACGTTGAGTTACACTGGAGCAGGTAGTCCTCTGGACAGACACGTTACAGACCAATCTAGTTTCCCAAATGCCACGTTTCCATCTTTGAAGCAGCAATAAAAACAGCCAACAAAAAAACTGGATAACCGTGCTCTTTTCTCGACACCTTCACAGAGAAGCGATGCTAGGTTTCATTCCTACCCAGAGAGCTCAGCCATCGTTAAAACGCCTTGACAGTCACAGTCGCTGTTAGTTCAGAACCATATCGTGAAATCCACTTCGCAGAATTCACAATTTTGTTCGTAATGTAATACAGACCGATATGGCCATTTTAAGACTCTCGCTGGGGTTAGTAATTAATTTATATTTTACTTCTGAGTTTACAGAGGGATTCCCTGAGCGAACCAGCTGAGCGTCACAGTCCTTCCATCCGAATGACAGCTACACGAGTTTCAACAGTGCTGAAATAAGCTTAACATTTATTTAATTCAGACTTACGGATGTATAAGATCTACTTACCAGAGTGAGGTCAAACGCTCCGAACCAAATCGTTAATTTCGGAGAAATTTATAAGAACGAAGTTTCACGTAGTTGTACCACTGCTGGCGACCTCAGCGGTTCCACCGCTGCTGACGTGATGATGATAAAATACAATTTGCATATCAGTTATTTGCTTTCTGATTGGACGGCTCAGACTCCATTCGGTCGGATTCATTACGACGGATATCAAGTCACATTTTCTTTGCCGGCAAAAACTGTTTTCAAAAAATTGTTAAACCTCACTCGCTGTCATTAAATGCTGGGACCCAACCTAGCAAGTGTCAGATACAGGTTATTATAAGGATACAATATGGGGACACACAAGATGGCCGCGCCGAGGCTAAAGCCAATCGGCGAGGGTTTTACTTTGATTACGCATAAGTCTCCCGGATAGCAGTGTTGAAGGCCTCCGTGGCTGAAGCCTGACGGGTGAGATAGGTGGAAAGTTGCAGCTGTGGTCAGTGGTGTTTGCTGCCACCCGGTGGGGAATTTTGTTACCGCTTCATGCGCTTTTTCCAGTCCATAGCTCATTCAGATGCATTGTTGGAATTCGTTTGACAGAAAAAAAAACTGAATTGTCTCAAAAGATTTAACCAACACTAGAATTACTTTAAACGGAGGAGACTGTATGTTGGGTACAGGCTGATTGAATTTAGATATTATCTGCAACAGGTAGGCCATTTTCTATTTTCCAAAGTTGAGTGTTTATTGAAGCTTCACTTCCGTTTTGCCTGCCAGTATTTTAAAAAAATATATATATATTTAAAAGCTTAATTGTGTTTACTCAGTTAATGCACAGCTTAGATAGCCGTTACCCCACTAAAACCTAGCAAATTTGAACTGGAATCAAGCCCATATTGCAACCCATTTTCAAATGATCAAAAAGCAAGGAACCAGGGGTGTTGTCGTGGGGGAAAGGGGGCCTGAGTTATCAGGTCCCCAAGAGTGGGGAGGCCCCATGAGGTGTCTAGGACCTTATTCCAGGTGGTGAGGGGGGGGCCCACTGCTTGTATAGGGCCCAGAATTTGACTTGGATAAATTTGCCAGGAACTAATGTCAACCATTTACTGTGTGTAACCGGGTAGTACAAACCAAATACCAGTAGCCTGACAGGGAATTTAAGCGAATGTAACATCCAAGTCAAATTTCACAGGTCTGAAAAAAACACTCAGGAGACATGAATTCCAAAACAAAAACAAAGATTTATTAAAAGAGAATATACGGCAGTGGGGTTCTGAGGGTGGCAGCGATATGGAAAGACACTCACACACACACTACTATCATGCATGCAAGCATTAAGGATAGCCTTGTTGGCCTTGCTGTGCAAACTATCAGCAATACGCAGGAACCACCACATGTTACAGACTAGTTCCCCCACAGATCCACCCGCAAACTAAAGAAACAAAAAGTTAACAAAAAACAAAAGGACGAGACAAAAAAACAAAAAGTAAACATAACATAATAACTCAAAAGAAACAAACCAGACAAGACAGCAGCACAACCCATGTTATGCCAATCTTGGAGGGATGGTTGAGTTACCTAAAACAACAACACATGCATAAAACCAGTCACTGACACAAAACAACAAACGTAAAAACACACATATCTATTCAAAGAAACATACCTGACTGTACACAGACAGGGGCTACACCAGTGGAGTCTACCATGCTTGTAGCTACTGCCTCTCTTATGAAGCACTCCACTGGAGCCAGATTGATTAATTGGGCTGTTTGCCCCGCCCCCTTCATTAGCAGCTACAGGTGTCACTGGAGATAGAAGGCAGAGAAGTGGCGAATTCAACAAGCATAACGTTTTGTAACGTAACGTAACAGTTCCCATTCATCCCTATGGGTGACGTAGTAAACGTTTTGTAACGTTACGTCGTCTTGAAAACGCCAAAGGTCTCAGCTTCATTAGCCTGGCAAGCCATCCTATAACATTACAATTTATAGTCTGGCATCGATAGAGAGACCAGACTTAATCGTGGGCGGAACAAGGCAGTTATCTTTCAAACTGCTTAGGATAGCCTATGACCAATCAGAGGAACAAACAAGACGTAAATACCATTTCAAAAGATGGCCCTAAACGCATAGAGCATTGTGATTAGTGAACACCAATGGTATCCAACCAATCAAATTCCCCTGTGGCTTGCTACTATGTACTGGCTTAGCAAATCTATTTGCTGCCGGTATAGAGTACATCTAGATTTCTAGGCTATAGCTTTATCGTATCCCAGCTGCACCATGGGCTGTGATTGACTGTATTTGTAATAATTAACAAGCAAGATATGTCTGCTCTTTTTTTCCAACAAGATCTAACACTACTTGAACATAAACTTTCTTGGCAATGCCCTTAGAAACGGAAAGTAAACAAGATGACTCCAGACCCATTCCCAGGTTCAAATGATTGAAAAGCGATATGGCATTTGTCTGCGTGCAAAATAACTCGAAGTACTGAACAGATTTGAATGAAAATTTCAAACAACGTAGGTATTACAACAAGGAACAGATTATTCAATTTTCATACTGATCCTGAACCCCATCTAGAATTTGTACTGCATCAGTGACTCTATGACCCTTGGCGGAGATCTACTCTCTGTGCTTTTCTAGTCTAATTTATTCTCATATGTGAATATTACAGTACGTCGTTTTTCTTTCATACTCCACCTCCAACAATCAAATATTATGCAATAATTCTTTCCCCTTTTCTTCCCTTACCTTCTTCCCTTATATGGCGTTTAACTTAACCATTCTCATCCTGTGGTAAGCCTATACTTGAAGTTCCACTTGCAATAGCGTAAATGATAATCCTCCTTTTGTAAATTACTTTTACTATTGAAAGTATCTTTAATTTTCTTTGAAACATTCCAATCTCAAAGTGGATAACTCCAGCATATTACATTTTTGATACTTAGGGAATCTGAAGGAGGCCTGCCTGTTGAAATGTCTCTTACCCACTTAACAGCAACAGTTAACTCAAAGCCATATCCTTGCATTTAATAATCACACTTTGTGCATTTGAACATGCAATAAAAATATTCTCATTATCTATGACATCCATGCATATCAGTAATCAAGCACTCTAAGTCACCATTTGGAAATTCAAATCTGTATCTCTGTTGCCGAGGTGATCATTGTCGGTTATTTTACTATAATTTAATGACGGTAAAGTTTGTCAGTCTGTTTCCTCAAGCAGGGCCGGATTAACCTATGGTTTTTATGGGCAGGGGTCCATGAATTCCAAGGGGCCCTTTCTGTCCCAGTATTACATAAGACGAAAATTATTGGACAATTATTTATTCTCCTAAAGTAGTCTGAAATATGAGCATACAGAAACACGTGAATATGAGAATGCAACCTCAGCATGGAACATCAGATATTATGTGTCCTCCCATCTGAGGGAGTTCCCTCCTTCCAAATGAGTTGGTTTGGTCCGATCGTCTTTTTGGAGCGGTAGAATCAAATAGTGCTTGACAAGGCTCACGGAGCTTTTCAATCTGGCATGATAGGCTCACGAATTCGAGGCCATTCAAAACATAGGCTAGCCTACATCATAAGATTGACAATGGATTCAACTAAAATATGTATAGGCTAAGCCTAATCATATGTCATATTAAGTTTGGCTTGTAAATATCTAGATATGCGTAAATGACGATGCTTTTGAGGTTTGATCATTGGAGCACAGCTCTCTCCACTCTCTCACACACTGCTCAAGTTGAATTTGGACTTTGCTGAATGTTTGACACTGACAGAATACAGAATAGGCCCATATCCAAAGGCTATAGAACCAGAAAAAAAATCTGCGCGGTGCGTACACTCTGACATGCTTAAACACAGCCTAAAGAAGGATGTTCGGAAAGTTGAATACTGTATATGCGACAGCTACAATGATACAATGATTCTATTTATTAACTACAAATCTGATGGGAGGTTTTCACCTCTAATGTTGGTCAATGATATTTTTTTTCTGGATGCTGGTAGACCTTGCGCACACATGACATGAGATCCTCAACGCACCTCCTGCCGCCTCTCATTGTCAACCAAATAACAGTGAAATAGCAGTCAAGACCACAGAAATTAATTGTATACCATAGTGTGTGCGTGATCGTTCTCACACATAGTGCATCCATGCACGGTCCGCACGAGGCCATAGCTCAAAATCTCCTTGCGTTTTGCTTTACATATCGGTCTGCTCACTTATCCGCCTATTTGCGAACCCACTATACAGGTGCCGGTCATAAAATTAGAATATCATGAAACTGGCCCAGAAAGCCACCTGACCATAAGTCCATAGAAAATCTATGTTGTATTGTGAAGAGGAAGATGTGAGGCACCAGAACCAACAATGCAGAAGAGCTGAAGGCCACTATTATGTGCTTTAAACGAAAATGAAAGCGTTCCAGGAGCAGTTTGCGGTTCATTCTGTCACCGTGAAACATTCAGAAGCGACAGTCAGTCTTAATCATTTCACCAAGCATTACAATTATAGCCTATGTCAACAAGGGAATAATTGTGAATGCCTTCTTAAAACATTTAGGCTCTAGTTAGGCTACTGGTTGGAGGAGCTTTTGGAAAGCCACTTCTCACAGCAATGGGAAATAGGTCTCTAGCTATTGGGAGTAGGCCTACACTTTTTTAAAACGGTACAAATGGTAATGCAAAATTGTAAACCATATAGGCCTACTTAGACTAGCCTATATGATAGATACCATACCATCAAGCTATGGGGGGCCCATCGGAAAAATTTGCCCAGGGGCCTTTGACATGTTAATCCGGCCCTGTCCTCAAGTGCCTATATCCTTTTTTGTAAATACATGTTTTAATAGAAAAATAATCAGAGATGGCCAAAGCACACATTCCCTCACTTAAGTAAAAGTATATTATTTGATGTAAAATAAGACTGTGGTAACTCAAGTAAAGGTGACAAAGGACAATTTTTTAAGAATTCACATTCACAACATTTAATAGACTATGACCATATTCATAAGTGAAAGTCACTCAGTCAAATGTATTCACATCAGGAATTAAGACGGAAATAGCCACTTTGGTAACTATTCCTTACTGCCCTTAACACCCTTGGACCAAATTTGGCTGCCATATTTTTTTTTTTCCAATGCATGTCACAAGTTAAATGGGGTCTACCATACTGTTTTCTGTTCATGTTCTGTAAAAATACCTGCAAATGACAACTGATTCACCCATCGTACTCCTCATATCGTCACCTATTATTATTTTTTTATATGAGGGTCAAAACCCAATAGTTTTTCATCTCTTTGCAGCCGGAGCCTTTCTCACCACACTCAGGTCTCGAACTTGCCACTCCATCAACTACAACTAAACTACGGCATGTGATTCGAACACTCTAACCACTGAGCTGAAAAGCCCAGGTTTCCAACTTAGCGGTTAGAGACCGCTCTTGAAGGGTTGGGTTGTGAGGATTTACACGTACCCTCACCAGTTAGCCCAGGCTAGTTGGCATCCCTGACACTCAATCCCAAAACCTCAATTACAATGCAGCACAATTAAAAATAATATTAATCATGAATAATGAAAGATTACATCCTAAATGGAAAGGTATGGAAAATGACCTGGTAGAGTACTAATTGGACTCCATCGGAAAAAATAAAATCAAATAGCTTTATAACAACAAATACAACTAAAATTTGGAGAAGATTATGCAAAGTAATAAAAATTAAAGATAAAGATTGGAGGTGCTTAAGACAAATACAAAGAGACACAGATTTCTTACCAAATAAACTGGATGAGGCTTTCAAGATATGGGGAAGTAAGGGTCTTAAAAGATACTACCAGATGTACGATGAGACCAGTTTTGAGACCTTTGAAAATTTGGCAAAAAGATATGAACTCCCAAGAAGTCATTTTTACAGATACCTACAAGCAAGAAATTATTGTAAGGAACAAATTCAAGTTTTAAAGAAGTGCACCCGGTAGTAGGGCTAATTGCAAAAAATATCCAGCAGGAAAGTATGAAAAAAGTAATAGGAGATATCTGCCAAACCATTGAGGAATGTATGGGAAAATGTACACAAGGTATAATGAATAAATGGGAGGGTGAATTCAAAACACTTTTATCCGAAAGAGAATGGGAACAAAGTTTTAAAGGAATTTACTCTCATACAAAATCTCCGTATTGGCAGGAATATGCCTGGAAAATGAATATAAGATACTTTAGAACACCTGCCACTACAAAACATATAAGCCCTTGCTGCTGGAGGGAATGCGGGACATATAATGCAAATCATACACATGTTGCGATAAGATACAAACTTATTGGAAAAATGTCCTGCTCTCAACTAAAAAAATCTTAAAGGAAGAATCCGCTAGGCCTATAGAAAAACATAATATAATATTAGGAATACCACCACAGGCACTGGGAAAGGACTGCCAACATCTATTTTGGATCTTGAGAACGATAGCCCTCAAGCAGATAACAAAAAACTGGAAAAACCCAGAACCCCCAAAGGTAAAGAAATGGTTAGAAGCAGTAGAGGAAATGTATGAAATGGAAAGAGTATCATCAAACATCAATAGAAATAATAAGACGTTTAATAAGAATTGGAAAATTTACTTGCAAAGTAAGGAGGAGGGGACTTTGTAAGGAATAGGAGTATGTGAATGAGTATGAATGAGTGGCTTGGAACTAATGGAGATGTGTGTGCATGAGTGGTTGTGAGCTGGGGTAGAGGTGTAAAGGGGGGGAGGAATAGCAAGAGTGGTAAAGCCAAATTTGGAAGATTTATGTATCCTTCTTTTTTATTATTATTTTTTTATATTATTATTATTATTTATTTATTTGTTTATTTATTTTTTCCTTTTTCGTTGAGGTGTTAATGTTGTCTACGTGTCTTTATTTGTTGATTCTTTTGTTATTTCTTTTGTCTTGTCTTGATTTGCACTGTGGTTTGTGAAAATAAAAAAAGTATATAAAAAAAAATCCCAAAACCTCACTCCCATCAGGGTCGCAGCACCAATGTAGCCGGAGCCGTTCTCACCCCATTCGGGCCTCGAACTTGCCACTCCGTCAACTACAACTAACCCACGGCATGGGAGTCAAATGCTCTCACCACCGAGCTGAAAAGCCCAGGCTTCCAACTCAGCCATAAAGCAGTTCTTGAAGGATTGGGTTATGAGGATTTACATACTGCTGCCAGCAAGCCCAGGCTAGTTGGCATCCGTTACATCTTCGTGAGATGTAATAAATAAGCTTTGAATCCTGCATGGTCAAAGAGCTATCGTGAACATGAGGCATGGTTCTGCCCTCTTTCATATGGAAATTTTAAATATAGAAATAGCCACTAAAACATGGGTGAATTAGAAGAAAGCCTACAAATAGCACAAAGCCATTGCAGTTCAATTCAGGACCAACCAGGAGACGCGTACGTACTGGGTGTGTAACCCCTACCTCTCGACTGCCCAAGACGAATTTCTCTTCTGAGACAATAAAGGCTAATCTATCTATCTATCTATCTATCTATCTATCTATCTATCTACGAAGCACAGGGCGTCGAGACATCTATATTATGCGAGTTGAATCGAGTATTGTAGCAATTATGCCGCAGATTCTTAGCCTGGGAGTTCCCATGCTCCTTTGCGAGCTTATTTCATTTCACTCTGCAAAGCAGCATGGTGACCATGGCCGTTTTTCTCGCTTGCTTTTGGTATCCAATCACAGAACAAAAAGGGACTAGTACGGCCCTCGACTGCATTTTACGTCACGTGGTGGCTCTGAGCTATACAGACACTATGATAGACATTCATAGCGTCCAATAAACGGCTCTGGACAATCGTAAACGATGCTTCCGCTACGAAAGATGCAATAGGTAGGTCTCCAGTCTAAATATCACTCATGATTTTCAGTTTGGCATTCGCCAGGCTAGCAGAGTCTAGCGTTTATGTTTGTTTGGAACATGTGAAAAACTAGAAATTGCATGGGCTCATGGGATGCAACTGGTAGGTTCCGATTTAAGTGGTTGAAGTAGGATTACGGACAAGAGGTTTATCCAAGTATATGTAAGAATTTTTGATGACGCCTGGTCTTCTGAAACAATTGTCTTATCACGCGACATCAGATGCATGCGCCTAAAAGGACGTTGCATCTGACGTGAGTGAGGTTATCGTGCAGCAGGGCTATGCTTGAATTCACTCCGGTATTTTCCTTCAAGTAGTGCTGCCCATGCAGCTAATAAGGTTAACTGCCCCTCCCCCTTCGTTAACCTAGACAGGCCAGAGGAAGACAAGGAAGGAGCAGGTAGGCCTGGTCTACCTGCTACATCTTACTATTGTGAATAAAATATAAGTTTATGAGATTTGTAAATGATCATATTAATTTTTTATTCACAATTTGCACAGTGTTCCAACATTTTTGGAATCAGGTTTGTACATGTACAGGAACTTCTTCCGCTCATCTGGGAAGATCAGCACTGGTGGTCACGTCACTGTTTTTCATGTCTTTCATTGTTTTCACATGACCACAATTGTGCATGGGGCACATTTGGCATGTGGGATGCGTTGTCGTACACCTTTTGCATAAAAAAATCATGAATGAATAAATAAAAACATAGGTTTACTAGTTAGGAAATATGTTCATAGTTTACAGTTCACCAGCACTCAAAATCTGATTTCCTGGCTTCCAACTATATATGCAAAATAGCAGTGGGCCAGTTCCAATATAGGCCTAGTCAATATTATCTGGGGGGGCATATAAATATGTCACAGGTAGGGGGCGCCAGCACCACCACACACTTTTTACCCACTCTCTGAACTGGGGAGCAGACTGTAACCCACAATAGGACCAGGGACTACAAATAGGTTTTCAAAATTGCACATTTATTTATACACAGTTTAAAAGACACAATTAATAGAAGTCCATAGGAATGAGTCCACAGTGGATTAGTCCATCGAGTCCAAGCCAATCTGGTCCAATGACCATTGTCTTGTTGGTGGCCACCATTATGACGCTACCATTCTCTGGCAAAGACAACAGGCCAGAGGTCTGGCTATGAGGAGTGGAATGGCGCCCCAAGTGGCGTCCGGATACGGAGGCCAACCCCCAGGTCCAGGCTGTGTAGAACGGTACATGCGTTTTAGTCTGTTGCACAGTTAGGACAATAACCAACGGCAATATTCACTTCCTATGGTCTTCAAAAGACATAACAGACAGGACAAATGGAGCACTTAACTTCAGGAGGGGCAGACGATTCCACCCCTCGGCCATCCAACAGCACAGTTCTCAAGAGAGCAACCCAGCCACCCATGACAGCATTCGGGAGCTCCGGGCTGCATCCAGTACCCAAGACTCCAGGGACATTCCAGGGCACCGTAACTGGAACAAAAACATGGTTCTGGCCCAAAGAGCCATGTACTTGTTCCCTAATGGGGAGCCGTCGGGTTCTCCTCTCCACTCAGTCTCTCCAGAGCAACTGGCAGCCAGGATTTAAAAGCTCAAGCCCTCCCACAATCAGCCAATCACCACCCATCTCCAATTGACGGACCATTCAGACGGGGCGGCAGGCCGACGGCAACGCTCGGCGTTAACGCTCACATCAGCCAGTCACAAGCGTGAATCTTTTGACACTGTGTTTTGATAGGACAACGTTCGCTACAGAGCGTTGAAACTTGCCGGATGACGTGCCGGCGGCAGCCAGCGTTGTCCTATCAAAACACAGCGTGTCCAACATGTGCATATTGGTAGACACCATAAAAACTGTGCGGTGGTGTAAAAACTGTAAAAGCTGCATGCCAGAGGCTTCCTCAACACAGCAACAGCTTTTACACACACGCTTTTACACACCGTAAAAACTGTGCGGTGGTAGCATTATGGTCTAGGTCTACATGAGTGTTGCAGGCACTGGGAAGCTGTATTTTGTTAGCCTAGAAATCTAGACCCCTAGCGGCAGCAAATTGATTCTGCTACCACAGGATCGAGTCTAGCGAGTCTAAGCAGAGCAGAAGGCGGGACGATCTAACTTGTATCAGACCAATCAAATCGTCTTGAGGGGCAAGGGACAAGTGACGAAAGAGAGTTGCAGAGATCTCCATCTTATTGTTATGCTGAAGCAAAGTGAAAATTTGTGGAATAGGCCTTTTTCACGCCGCCATCTTTGTTTTCGAGTCGGTGCGAACGTACTTCCGGTGACCTGATACCCTATGGCTATGGCGGCGAATTTGTTTTTTACAAGGAACCTATTACACTTACCTCAAATAAGTTTTAGCGATATACCATCTATCGTTCAAAAAGAATGTGCAACTAAGAAGTCAAAACTCAACCGTGGGTACAAGTTGTTCCACAAACAATTTATCTATAATTATGAAGGTAATGTGTCAGTTAGCAGCCTGTTAGCTGTCAGGGACGAGCTAATGCTAAAGTTCAAGTACCAACAAATTGAGTTGTTATCGCTTTATGGAGTTCTTGACAGTTTTTTGGATGTAGCCTATCCCTGATATTCCCCAACTGGTTCAGGCTATGCCAACAAGTTATTAATTAGCGAACGAACACTTGCAAGCTAACATTAGTTTTATATAGAAGTTGCAGACTGTGGTTGGACCATTGACAGTAAAAAGGGTTAGCCCAAAAATTAGCACGCTATCTAGGACATACTAAACTGCTGTAGAACCCCAAAATTGCTTTTGCTGGTATCATGAATGACAGACAATATTATGACACAAGGAATAGCCTCAGCCTCGGGCATGTCCCGATAGAGACTGTTTGGAGTGATTTGGACGTGGCGGGGGGCTGAGTGACGTCACATGTCCGAAAATGTAATTTTAAATTACTCAAAAGTGTTAATAGCACAAACGAAAATATTTGCAGCACAAATACACTGCAGTGTTATTTCAGCATTTTGGGTTTGAGGGGGGGCCAGCTTCACACAGCTCGTGTGAAGATAAAAGTTTACGTTCGTTGTGACGAAAGATACTTGACATATGCAGCGGCGAGTTGACAGCTTTGCCCGCCCACATGATAACCGAGCCTCGCTAGACCCTAGTAGGCCTACAGAAAATTTGTATTGGTATAGCTTGCTAGGCTAGTATTTTGTAGAGGGAAACATGAATTCCATGCCTCGTATCAAATGTAAACATCCATAGGAGTAAACAAAATTAAAGGAGAAATCTGGTGTGATTCTGTTTTAAAATATGTAAAATTATAATCACAGCACAAACTTGTTGCATTTAGTTCAATTCCACCCGACCCCCTCCTTTTGGGAATACGGCTAGTTAGCCAATTACACTTGAACAGGCTTTTATTAGCCTATTGATTGAGTGAATGAGCATCTCGATAGTCTGAATGTTTTCCACCATCGACGAAGCTCGAAGTTTCATTCTGCCGTGGGTGTTTACTAGCCTAGAAGAACTCTAGACGCACTCTAGCGCTAGCAAATTAAATTTGCTCAGCGAGTGAGTCTGGGCACGAGCCATAGCTCAGACCTCGATTGTGTCTGAGCTGTTTACGCTCTTGGTTTTATTCAGACATCATGGTATTTAGCTCTTCACAACGTTACATCTGGACAGGGAGTTTTTGGGCGGGCTTAGCGTTGTTTAAATCGCTTGTTAGTTGCTAGTCACGCTGATTCGTTTAAGCAGTTTTACCCGGGGGTTTATCACTCGTCTCCAGACTATACACTCGTGTTATAGTCAGGCGTGGCTAGGTGTTTACATAAACTAGGCATAGAGAACTTTGAAAGTGCACATTTACAGTAGGTTACCGTATATATGGTTATGTGTACAGGTTGTGCACTAGTAGGCTTACAGGCTTTCCCCACCATCTAGTGCTGTAGTGAATTACTTCACATGCTGAGATGAAAGATGGCTGCGAAAGCTAGCACTGGATTTCTGAATGCAGGGTACAAACGGTGAGTCGTTTGGCAAAACGTTGCCCTCAGTATCATGTTTTAACTAGTGCTGGGAAAATTAACTGATTAATCACGTGATTAATCCAAAAAATTTAACTCGGATTAAAAAAATTAACTCAGATTAATCCTGATGGATATGGTTCCACTTCCATGGCATGTATTATGTTCAATTTCAGATAGAAAATGGCTCGGCTATCAAGTCAAACTATACAAAGATTATGGCCTTGCTCCTGACTGTCCAACAACTTGTTTGGGGAATCCTTGGGGGTAGGGGACAAGTGTGAATTGCCCCATTTGAGACAACCAAAGCCAACTATTTAGTATCAGGGCCTTTACAGGGCAAAATAAGGATCCAACATACTATAGCATCCAAATTCTTACTGGAAGAAATGAGTTGCGATTAAAAGTGATTAATCATGATTAATCATTGCAAAATTTTGTGATTAATCAGATTCATTTTTTTAATCATTTGACAGCACTAGTTTTAACAAATTTAAACCTTTTCACACCTGATTTCACCTTTAACCATTTTAACTAGGCTACCCAATAGATGGGCAAGATGGTAGACTATTTAATAATCTGATGTGGAGCATAAACTGATTTCTGTCAGGCTGTTTTGCTGTGTGTCAGTATGGGCTACTGTAGGTTGACATTACTTGATAACGTTACATAAAATAACCTGTTAACGACCGGATTGTCTGCCAGTATATTGCTCACAAGACTCACACACTTGACAAAAATTAATTCTGTTTTAAAATAGTGTCGGGCCACTAGTAGCACCAACACAGATCCGAACCCCTCTGGGACACAGAACACCACACGAGGCAAATAAAGTTTACAAGTTTATTGGCACAGGCTCATAGGCATCCCACCCCACAGTCATCAGACAGTCAATGTAAAGTATGGCTAGGCCAGACCCTCAGACCCACCAGTCATAAACACCACATCACAGGCATTAGCCTACACCACAGGGAAATTAGCAACAATGGGGAGTCAGTGGTATGTGGGTTACACATGCATAACAGTTCAATAACACATAGCATAAATAGCACAGCAGTCCATAGACAATGATAATAACACTTCAATATACACACTGCACACCACAGCACATCCCAAAGTTAATGATAATCATAAGCAAGAATAATACCACTCCACACAATATTATGGCTCACTGGCTGTTACGCCACAGTTCAACAAAGTTCCACACATGCGCTCTGACTCACGTTAGTTGCCGAATCCGAACCACCACCAGCATGCATGAAGAGAGGGGATTGGCCAATACAGTCCAATGTAACCGCGAAGCGGGTGCCCGTGCACACCCCGTGACCGGGAGAGGAAAATAACAAAAAAAAAACAAGTTTGGTCGGCGGCTCGTCACCACCCTCGCCGACCAAACACAAAATGTCCACGGCCGCCGAGATCTTCCACGGTGCTCCCGATAACACGCCAGTCGTCCTGTGGCTCTCACAGCATCCAGGAAGAACGTCTCCTTCCACAGCTCTGCCAACGAAAGCCACAACTCAGTGCCCAGCGTCACACCACCGATAGCCACACTCATACAATTACAGGACAGAAGAATCACTTCCCTTTCCACCGTTGTGTCGTCTGCCTTCTCTCCCGCTCGGTAGCCGCCAGCTTCACCTCCTCAATGCAAGCCTCCGGACAAAAACACACAAGGATCAGCACTCGTCACACACCCGACACCGGCTCACTCACACACACCGTATAGGTAAGTATTACTTCCCTTTAAACGGCGTGAAAACATGCGATCCTCATCCACCGAAGTCGTCCGCTCGTCTCCGTCACCACAAGCCTCCGGACAGAAGAACACACAGGAATCAGCGCTTCACACACTCCCAATAATGGCCCACACA
Organism: Sardinella longiceps; assembly: GCA_027497455.2. NCBI lineage: Eukaryota > Metazoa > Chordata > Actinopteri > Clupeiformes > Clupeidae > Sardinella > Sardinella longiceps. The sequence continues at coordinate 15,434,513 of JAODXP020000010.1, forward strand.
CACGTAGTTTAGGTAAAGGGTACTTTCCTTAAACCGGCATGTAAACAAGCAGTCTTCTCCTCACGCCGGTCGGCCACTCGTTCCGGACGCAGCCTGATGACGCCATCCCCCGCTCGGATCGCTGGGAAGTTGAGTCCCCCTTTCCAGTACAGCGCCCTATAAAAAGGGAAATCCTCCCGCCAACATCTCCACTTCCCAGTTACACAACCAATTACATTCCCCAGTCCATCAGTCCCAATTAGTCCCATCATTCAATCCGCACATATGTCCATCAAACACAAAGCACAGTCCCAATTCAACAAAGTCCAAACATTGCAAAACCCCGTCATGTGACACTCCCCCCTTAACTGGCGGTCGTCCCGACCACTATTCCCGGTACCTAGCTGGCTTAACCCCCAAGTTAGGCCGTACAGAACGGCGAGGTCCCAGGAGAAGCTCCTCTTCCCCTTCAACTCTCCCACCTTCATTATTTACAGGGAATTCTCCTACCCCTCCTCTCTCAACTCGACCTGCCCCCATTTCAGAGTTTACCTGCCCACCTGGGAAGCTGACTGGCCACCACCCCCGATCCCCCCTTTGGGTCCCACCAGGTCTTGCTGGAGCCCTAACCCCCACCCACTCACCTGCATCTCCGTGAGCCCCAGCTCCCCAGCTGAGTGGCTGTATGCGCAGATGGTTCCGGTGGATGGTTCGCACTGGCCCATCTCTCCCTTCTGGTCGTATGGCATAAACAGGCCGGTCACCAGCTGGCTGTCCTTGAATCACATAGGGTCGGGGGTCCCATTGGTAGCCCAACTTCCCTCTCGCCCGGCGCCGGAAGTCACGTACTAGGACCCTCTCACCTGGAAGCAACGGCTGGGGGCCCGGACCACGGTTGCGTCGGCCCTGGTCCTGCTGCTGGCGGTGATGACTCCGTTCCTTTATCAGCCGATAAGCATCCAGGAGTTGAGACTGGTGTCGCTGGACCCACTCATTCAAGTTGCACCGCTGCCCGGCCATCTCCAGACCCGCCATCTGGTCCACCGGCAACCGTGCATGCCTACCAAACAACACAAAAAACGGTGCCAACCCCGTCACACTATGCGGCGTGTTGTTGTAGGCATGCACCAGTGCCGGAAGGTGGCGGCCCCACTGTGCCTGCTCAGCAGGCTCCAAGGTGTTGAGTAAGTGGAGGACAGTCTGATTCATTCTCTCACAAGCCCCATTCCCCTGGGGGCGATAGGGGGTGGTCCTGACTTTACGGCAGCCATACAGGGTACACATCTGTTGAATGAGGTCCGCCTCAAATGCCGGCCCTCGGTCCGTCAAGATCCGTTCAGGACAGCCAAAAGGTTGGAATACCGATGACCACAATACCTGGGCAGTTGTTATTGCAGTCTGATCTCTGGTGGGGATGGCAAATGCGAATCTGGAGAACAGGTCAACCATCACTAATATGTAGGGATGGCTGTCCCCTGGCCGTCCAAGGGACAGATAATCCAGGGCTAAGGTCTCCCAGGGATAACTAGTTTCGATAGAGCACATATGGGCCTTAGGCCCAGAGGCTGCCTGATTAAGCACACATTGGGGACACTCGCTTACCCATCCATGAAGGTCTCGGCTCATACCATTCCAGAAGAACCGCTCTCGTAGCGCCAGCAGCAAGCGAGTCCCTTTGGCGTGGCCAAGAGCCACGTGGTACTGTCGCCACACAGTCTCCCTTTCAGCCACCGGAACCACAATGGCAAGTCTCGCCCCTGGATTCAGTCGGACCAAGATCCCATCCTGCACTTGCAGCCTCTCCCACTCCCCCAAGAGATGACGGTAGGTGGCCTGGACGGACTGTCTCTGCCTTGGAGTAGGGCTGCTCCCCATCTGCCGCCATTGACGAATCTGGGCCATCTCCGAATCCTGCGTCTGTCGCTCTGCCCAGGAGACCTCTTCTGCCAGCCCTTGTGCCTCCACTCGCCTTGTAGCGACCAACCCCGGGAGCCGGGACAGCACGTCGGCATTTTGATGCTCCACCCCAGGCTTATGGCTCAAAGAGAAGTCAAAGTTAGCGAGCTGGGCCGCCCACCTCTGCTCCACTGCACCCAGTTTGGCAGTCCTCAGATGCAGCAAGGGTCGATGGTCGGTAAACACCTGGAAGGTGGCGCCCCATAAATAATCTTTGAACTTCTCTGTCACCGCCCATTTTAATGCCAGCAGCTCCAGTTTGAATGCACTGTAGTTCTGGTCATTTCGCTCCGTATCATGAAGTCCCCGGCTTGCATAGGCGATGACGCGCTCCCTCCCTTCCTGGACTTGGGACAGCACTGCGCCCAACCCATGTAGGCTAGCGTCCGTATAGAGCCGGAAGGGGAGCGTGAAATCTGCGTACGCCAACACAGGCGCCTGTAGCAGAGACTCCTTCAACTCTTGGAAAGCTCGATCACAGTCTGGGGTCCAGTCGACAGATCTACTCTTGTTACCACCGGTCCCCCTCAGCAAAGCATTAAGCGGGCCTGCCTTCCGCGAGAATGCTGGGATGAACCGGCGGTAATAGCCGACGAACCCCAGGAACGAACGAACTTCCCGAACAGTCGTCGGTGGCGGCCAATTCCTCACAGCCTCGGTCTTCTGTGGATCGGTGGCCACCCCTCCACCACTGACCACATGGCCCAGGTAGTTCACAGAACGCTGGAACAGCCGACACTTGCCAGGTTGCAGCTTCAATCCATGGTCCCCCAACTTGGCAAACACTTGACCCAGGTGACCTAGATGTGAATTGAAATCCGGTGAGTACAAGATAATATCATCCAGATATATCAGAAGAAAATCATGTACTTGCCCGCCGAGGCAGCGCTGCATTAGCCGCTGGAATGTGGCGGGCGCGTTACATAGCCCGAAGGGCATCCGCTCCAATTCATACAAGCCCATGGGGGTGGCAAATGCGGTCTTCTCTTTATCTGCGGGATGCACCTCCACTTGCCAGTACCCACTTGCCAGATCTAACGTGGAGTACCACTCTGCCTTCTTCAAGCACGTGAGCGACTCTTCCACGCGGGGGAGGGGGTAGGCGTCCTTGTGCGTGACTGCATTTAGACGCCTGTAGTCCACGCAGAACCGCCATGAGCCGTCTTTCTTCCGCACGAGGACCACAGGCGCCGCCCATGGACTTGCGCTTTCTTTGATTACCCCCCCTTCCAACATTCCTCGTAACAACGTACGCAGCTCTGCATACAAACTGGGTGGCACTGGACGATACCTCTGGCGAATGGGCGCGGCATCGGCTGTGGGAATAGAATGGTATACAGCATTAGTGCGCCCATAGTCTTCCTCACTCTGAGCGAATACAGTCTGCCACTGTTCGAGCAGTTCTTTCAGCTGGCCTGATTGCAGGGGTGTGAGGTCCTCAGTCTGTTCCAGAAGGGTAGTCAAAGATGTGGGTAGGGAACCACATAGCGGCCTTACGTCCACCTCCACCACAGCGTCGGCCTCCTGACGTAACACCAGCTGGTTTGGGGGTTGAACATCGTCCTGGCTCAGGCGTAACACACGTGCAAGGGGCCTACGAGGAGGCAGCGCCACAGGATAAGGATGGGGGTTACACACGCGCAGCAAGACCCGGCTGTCCTGCAGCCGCGTGACAGCCCGCCCTACGCACCACTCTTGGCCCCCATGATAGCAATCTTCAATCAGCACGTTCTCCTGGCTGAACTTTGATGCCTCCGGAATCCAAGCCCACACAGCGGTTTCGGTTTGGGGTGCGAGCTGTACTGGAGCACTGGTACGCAGGCGGGCCACTCCCAGGCTGGGGCCTCTTGACTCTTCTGCCTCCAGTCGTCTACAAGCAGCAAATGCCCGGTCCCACGCGTCCACAGCAGCCCTGGGAAGAGTAGACTTAAACAGAGTGAGCCCAGGGCCACCTTGTTGGCGGAGGCCCTCCCAGCAGTGCTGTATTACATTCATCCCTAGCACCCCGTAAGTGGGAGGCAAGTATTTGTCTTCCACTACTACAACCCCCTTTCCTGGCACAACCACCCCTCCAACTTCAAAGTCTAGTAGTGCATACCCCACGTAGGGGAGAGAGAGGCCATTGGCAGCCTTAAGGGTCAGCCAGGGGATGTCCCTCACCTCCTTCACCTCTGCTCCTTGCAAATAACGCTGGAACAGGCCCCGACTAAGTAGGGTCACCTGTGACCCAGTGTCAATAATACAGGGGATTTGCTTACCCTGGATGCGCACCTCCACTTGCGGACTCTCTCCCACGAGGGCTGACCTCATTGGCACTTCTGGCACCTCCCCTACACCAGACGATGACACACTGCGCTGGTTTGCCACTTCTTGGGACCGGCACTCCCTCAGCATGTGCCCAGCCTGACCACATCTGAGGCAGATTGGGCGGCCCTGCTCGTCCCACTGGGGAAGCTGTGTCCTCCGTCGGTTGCGGCTTCCACCCATCTCGCCCTGCTCGCTTCCTACAGTGGCTTCAGGCCGCCGTCGGCTTCCTTGTTGGGCCCGCAGCTCTGCTATGAGGGATGTTTTTAGGTCTGTGACCTGGGCCCGCAATTCTTCAGCCAATTCTGATCTTAATGCCTCCTTCAGGCTTTTCCAATCCTGCAGTGGATCCGCCTGTGGGGGTGGAGCAGGTTGAGGTGGGCTGTTGTACGTCCTACGGGTGTCTACACTCCCTGTGGTCTCATTAACTTCTTTCTCCATGGCTTTAGCCTCTTTGCACGTCTCCTTGAAGCTCAGGCCTGACTCTCTGCGCACCCGCCTCTGTAGCTCCATCTGTACTGGGCCCGGGAGCAGACCCAACACCAGCTGGCTCCGCAGCATCTCTTCGTCCGACCCCGTTGCTGCCTCCTTCTGGCACCACCTAGCATGGGACTCACGGAGACGCAAAATGAATGGCCCCACCCCTTCTCCTACCTGCTGTTGGCATTTGAAAAAATGGGCTCTGAGCTGGCTTTTACTTACATTATCCCCATAAAGTTTCTCAAGGGCTTCAAATATTTTAGTGTCTGTATCTCTCTCAGCACTTTCAATTAATAGTATTTCCCGCCTAGCATCCCCCTGCAATGCGCTCAATACAAAATCAACTCTTTGCTGTGCAGACAATGCTTGGGCCCTTAAGTAGACCTCTATCTGACTGCGCCATTCTATTAAAGGGAGCTGGCTCTCTTTACCCCCATATTTAGGGACCCATGGGCCACCCAAAAACCATGGCACCATCATCATATTATTCCCCACTGCCCCTGCTGCGCCTTGTTCCTCAGTCATGGTGCTTGTGTCCAAAGAGGGGATCCGCCGACTTACGCCAAAAAGATGTCGGGCCACTAGTAGCACCAACACAGATCCGAACCCCTCTGGGACACAGAACACCACACGAGGCAAATAAAGTTTACAAGTTTATTGGCACAGGCTCATAGGCATCCCACCCCACAGTCATCAGACAGTCAATGTAAAGTATGGCTAGGCCAGACCCTCAGACCCACCAGTCATAAACACCACATCACAGGCATTAGCCTACACCACAGGGAAATTAGCAACAATGGGGAGTCAGTGGTATGTGGGTTACACATGCATAACAGTTCAATAACACATAGCATAAATAGCACAGCAGTCCATAGACAATGATAATAACACTTCAATATACACACTGCACACCACAGCACATCCCAAAGTTAATGATAATCATAAGCAAGAATAATACCACTCCACACAATATTATGGCTCACTGGCTGTTACGCCACAGTTCAACAAAGTTCCACACATGCGCTCTGACTCACGTTAGTTGCCGAATCCGAACCACCACCAGCATGCATGAAGAGAGGGGATTGGCCAATACAGTCCAATGTAACCGCGAAGCGGGTGCCCGTGCACACCCCGTGACCGGGAGAGGAAAATAACAACAAAAAAAAACAAGTTCAGTCAGGACCACTTTGTCAGAAATAGATTTTTATTACTATTGCATGAAATACATAATTTGGCGGTATGCTCTGTTCTGGGGGCCCCCTGCCCTTCCGTGTTCAAACACGGAAAGCCCAAGGCAGGGAGAGCAGCAATAAACCCCCCACTGGGGTACAGAACAGAACAAACATCAATGACAGACATTGATAAGTCAGAAGTATGAGGGGGTTACGGGGAGGAGGTGGGTGGCAAAGTTGCAGAAAAAAGCAGATGGCAGCAGAATAGCAAAGGCAGTTTAAGTAAGCGCTCTGAATTATCTCCGCCAATGAAAGCGGGGCTTGGCCGGCTGGCACTCAGCTGGCACTCAGCTGGCAGTCAGCTGAGCAGTTTGATTGGCAGTCTGCGGGGCCAACCGGGGAAGCTAGCGAGACTCCGTGACCTGCCTGAACTAACGCTGTGCTCCATTTCAGTCAGGACCACTTTGTCAGAAATAGATTTTTATTACTATTGCATGAAATACATAATTTGGCGGTATGCTCTGTTCTGGGGGCCCCCTGCCCTTCCGTGTTCAAACACGGAAAGCCCAAGGCAGGGAGAGCAGCAATAAACCCCCAAAACAACCATACCGGCAAACCTCCAGCCAACAGGAGGTGCATGCTTGTGAACTGTCAACTACTAGCAGACCGCCTTTGGATTAAACCCCCAAACATAATAGGAGAAGCAGCAACATCCCCCCAAATAAACATAACTGGCAACCTCCAGCCATGGAGGAATTCAAAAGCAACATATCCATGCAAGTAACAGTCATGCCACATTTATTTAAAGAGCCAACACATTATAGAGCACTCATTGCTTTTTGAGCATCAAGGATATCTTGAGCTCCTGGACGGAGGTAGCGTTCGTAGGCGGCTGAGGACCATCGTCCCATGGCTTTGAGCGTGTGCACGGGAGCGATTAAAGATGCTGTGGTAGCTGCTCCTATGCGGAGAGAATGAGGCGTGTACCGGTCCGGGGGTAGCCCACAGAGCTGGCACAGGAGGCGAAGGCGGGAAGCGAACCAAGCCCGCGAAATGGGCTTCCCATCCTCCGTAGCAAAGAGAGGCAAGTGCTGGTTGGCTTGAGGGCGGCGTTGAAGATAGCGGACCATAGAAGAGAGGGGACAAAACAAAGAATTAGTCTCAGATATAAGAATTGACACACCTTTCCCATCTTTATCAGTTTTTGAGTGTTTAAGACATAAAGAGAAGTAGTGAGGCTTAATAGATACGTCCCCTATGGTGAGATCGTGGGAAGGATCAAAATAATCCGTGCGTGTAGTGAATTCTCCACCTCTAAGAAAACCGTAGAATGCAGTAAGCAACACCGTTTCTAGCAGTACATCTGTGTAAGAACCAAAGCACCCATTCCTCAAGTGTGTGATTAAGGTTTTAAGAAGAGGAAGAGTGAGGGGGAGACGGCTATCGTTGCCTTGAGGCTTTTCTTTCTTAAGGCCATTAAGCAGAAGACGAATGGATGGATTCTCGAGCAGGCTGATGGTGGATGGATCCAAACAGCGGAGATGGAACTGAACACCTGCCACTAGTCCCTTAATAGAGGATGGCTGCAATTTGCGGGACTCAAAACAGTGAACAATAAAAGCACAAATGATAGATATGTCGACAGGCAACACTTCTACAGAGAAGGTGGAGCAGAAAGAGGAAAAATAGGACCATGCAGAATCATACATTTTTAATGTATTTTTTGACAATCCAGATCTCATATATCGGGAGGCAGAAAACATGTAGTTTTGCAGGACCGTATTTAGTCTAATACGGTTTGGCTGAATGGGGGGCAGGTCAGGCTGGATGGGTCTGCCTCTGGACACAGCTGGCGAAATCTCTGAAAATCGAACCGGGACAAGGAGTCAGCTATTTTGTTATCCAGACCCGGAATATGGACAGCTCGAAGTATGAAATTGCCCTGCACTGAAGACCATGTTAGCCGCCTAACGAATCTATTGATAAGGGAGACTGAGGAGCGACCCTTGTTAATAATACTAACAGTAGCTTCGTTGTCGCAAAACACCACAATTCGTTTTGTAGACCAATATTTGCCCCACAAGAGGCAAGCTATAATTATGGGGTATAGTTCCATTAGGGCAGTAGACGACACGTTAGTAGGTAAGGATGATAATTCATTTGGCCATGCTTCAGCGAACCATTGATTTTTAAAAATCCCCCCGAAACCAACCGAGGGGGCTGCATCTGTATACAAACTCATGGCCGCAGAAGTTTCTTGTTCTTCGTTATAGAAGAAAGAAATGCCGTTCCAATTGTCGCATAGGTAACTCCAGAACCGTAACTCTGATCTACAGCCGTAATCCAATTCAACAGGGTCGCTAAGGTTTCCTACAGATTTAGCTAGGTCCAAGAGTCTGGATACAAAAGAGCGGCCTTGGGGAATGACTTTCATTGCAAAATTCAGATGTCCTAATAGCGAAAGCAATTCTCTCTTAGACATAGTACCAACTTGGGCTTGCTTCATTACCTCTCTAACGCGGCTCAATTTCTCGAGAGGCAAGGATGCTTGCATGAGGTTGCTATCTAGAACGATCCCCAGAAATTCTAGTCGTTTGAGTGGACCTATTGTTTTTTCCTCAGATAGGGGAACGCCTAGTCTTTTAAACGTTTGCTTCAGAGCATCCATGCACCGACCTGGATCTGTATTTGGGTAATCCACCAGTAAAAAATCATCCAAAAGATGAAGCACAAAAGGGAGTTTACAATTATTAAGGAGGATCCAGCAGAGTGCTTCCGACAGGGTGTCGAAAATTTTTGGACTACTACGACAACCAAAAGTGAGCCTTACAGAAAAGTACATTTTTTCTCTCCATTTAACACCAAATAGATGCCATTGTGAAGGATGTAGTGGCATAACTTTAAATGCGTCCGAAATATCTGCCTTTGACAGCCAAGCTCCCCTTCCTGCTTGTTTGATGACTTTAATAGCATGATCTATTGTGGCATAACACAAGGAAAACGCTTCTAGAGGAATCAAACTATTAATGCTTTGAGCTCCGTCGTGATGAGGAGCAGATAGGTCAATTATTAAACGTTTTTTCCCTGAATATTTACGTGTGGCTATACCAATGGGATTAATGCGCGTGAGAGGAAAAGGCGACTCGTCATATGGGCCAATCATAAAACCTTTTTTGAGTTCTTTCGCTAATAGGACATCTACCGTTTCAGGCTCATTTAAAGCAGACTGCAAATTACGGCAAGTGAATGACTTTTTAGGCAACCATAACAACCCTGCCATAAAACCTTGAACTAAACCAGTAATCAAATAATTGACAAAACAACGATTTGGGTGTTTTTTAAGTGCTTTCCCCAGCTCAGGAATGTTGACTGGAGTAGAAGGTTTTATTTCTTCTTCAGAACACGGGCACGGCGAGGACACACGGATTTCGGATGCCCGTCTCCGCAATAGCTGCAGGCATGAATAAATTTACAGTTGTAAAACCTACATACATTCTCGTTGAAATTATAACACAGTGGTGTAGTAAGAGAGGTCACCTTAGATGGATTGTCTAGTTTTGCAGCGGGCGTGGATTTCGGGCACAGATTAGAGCAATGCGAGAATGAGCCGCAGAAGCTGCAAGACAAAACTTGATGGCCTGTGAAGTGCCTGCTCACGAGGGCTAGGTCTATGACGGACCAGTCCAGTCTCTGATTAAATTTCTGAATGAACATGGCAGCTTTAGCCGAAAAGGACCTATGGTAATCGTAAAACAGTGACCCACCGTATGACAAGGCTAAATCTGCAACGATCGACAAATAAGTGTCCAGTTCGGCTCTACGATTTGGATACACCTCACATATGACATCTCTGAAAACTCCGAAGGCTACGATGAACTGAGACAGAGTTAGTGTTTTTGACAGACGGGGATCGCTGTCTTTGAGTGTTACCGCAACATCCCCACAGTCCACCACACGTCGGTCATGGACTTCAGAGTAAAGTAATATCTTAACCAGATTTACGTCTTTACCTGCAAGGATTTGGCCTCGGAGCTGAGAGGAGATGGCAGCGGCAGGAGGAAAGAAGGGAGTTCCGGTGGAGACTGGGACTGCAGTACCCAGCGTTCTTCGCGGGGCTGCGAAACTCCCTGCTTGGTGGAAGTTATCGTTGGGCTGTTGTTCGGAAGCTGATGTAGAGGGTAGACCATCGAAGGCTGGCGACATTCCATTTTCAATGCACTGGATCCTGGAGTTTAGGTTAGAGAGCGTGGATTGGATTGAAGATAGAAGAGGAAGAAGGCCCGTGTCGTCTCCCCTGACCTCCATGGAGCTGACTGTTTGGGAAGGAATCCGACCTTTCTTTGCCGCTGCGGTCCCTGCAGCTGTGCAGTGCTTTCGTTTCTCCGAAGCCTTTTTCGGAGCAGGCGTTGGATCTAGGCCTTGAGAATTCTCCACCCGAACACCTTCCGGGAGCAGATCGAACAGTTCCTCGGGTGAGGCTCCTACGGGCGCTGCGATGCCGTGTGAGAACAAGGCTTCCAGGAGTCGTGGCACTGGCCATTCGCTTAAGGCAGGAGTCGGAGCGCTGGATGCGCCTTTGCTTTTGAGCCGAGCACTGCGCCGGTTTGAGACAGCGACATCAACGAGATCGTTTGGATCTTCTCCTCCTTGCAGCTGGAATACATCGCTCTCACCGATGTCCTCGTCCTCGGTAGGGAGAAGGGACATGACCAAGGTAAGCGCCAGAAGGCCTAAACACACTCTCATTTACGCTAGATTCTTGGCAAAGTTGCAGAAAAAAGCAGATGGCAGCAGAATAGCAAAGGCAGTTTAAGTAAGCGCTCTGAATTATCTCCGCCAATGAAAGCGGGGCTTGGCCGGCTGGCACTCAGCTGGCACTCAGCTGGCAGTCAGCTGAGCAGTTTGATTGGCAGTCTGCGGGGCCAACCGGGGAAGCTAGCGAGACTCCGTGACCTGCCTGAACTAACGCTGTGCTCCATTTTGGTCGGCGGCTCGTCACCACCCTCGCCGACCAAACACAAAATGTCCACGATAACACGCCAGTCGTCCTGTGGCTCTCACAGCATCCAGGAAGAACGTCTCCTTCCACAGCTCTGCCAACGAAAGCCACAACTCAGTGCCCAGCGTCACACCACCGATAGCCACACTCATACAATTACAGGACAGAAGAATCACTTCCCTTTCCACCGTTGTGTCGTCTGCCTTCTCTCCCGCTCGGTAGCCGCCAGCTTCACCTCCTCAATGCAAGCCTCCGGACAAAAACACACAAGGATCAGCACTCGTCACACACCCGACACCGGCTCACTCACACACACCGTATAGGTAAGTATTACTTCCCTTTAAACGGCGTGAAAACATGCGATCCTCATCCACCGAAGTTGTCCGCTCGTCTCCGTCACCACAAGCCTCCGGACAGAAGAACACACAGGAATCAGCGCTTCACACACTCCCAATAATGGCCCACACACACGTAGTTTAGGTAAAGGGTACTTTCCTTAAACCGGCATGTAAACAAGCAGTCTTCTCCTCACGCCGGTCGGCCACTCGTTCCGGACGCAGCCTGATGACGCCATCCCCCGCTCGGATCGCTGGGAAGTTGAGTGCCCCTTTCCAGTACAGCGCCCTATAAAAAGGGAAATCCTCCCGCCAACATCTCCACTTCCCAGTTACACAACCAATTACATTCCCCAGTCCATCAGTCCCAATTAGTCCCATCATTCAATCCGCACATATGTCCATCAAACACAAAGCACAGTCCCAATTCAACAAAGTCCAAACATTGCAAAACCCCGTCATGTGACAATAGCAGGGTATAAATCAAAGTAGAAGAAAGGAAAAAGTCCGCAACACTGATTATACTCCCATAATTTAATTAAAAGGCAACGTTTCGACCCTTTATGGTCTTCTTCTGCCTGAAAAAAAAAAAAAAAAAAAAAACATTTTTAGCTGGCGACGGATCCGTCAAACCAATCGGGATTGAGAGAATTGACTTCCCCCTCCGTCAGACCCCTCCCCCGTCGTCCGCCAACGGACGGATGCAGTGTGAACGCACTGTAACTCTCGAGAAGGGATGTGCCAAATTTGGGGTAAGAAGGTTTTACTTTTAGTAATGGGGACTGACTTGTATCCTAATTTACAGTAATGGCCAAGTGTATACAGGAGGCCAATAAGATGTGAACAGTGTCCAAGACCTGCTTTGTAGACACAGCTGCTGAATCTGCTGATCAGTACTAAACAATTCAACCTGAAAAAAAGCTAAATATTGTAACTTGTTTCTGCAAAGTATTAATGCTCTGAATACAGTAGGCTATGCTAATTTGATATCATTACTCTACCTGTATCCTTTAGGTTGGCTCATTTGTATGCATACTGGGGTATGCCTTCACCCTGACACTGGCTTTAGTCCCATCTTCCTCAACCCTGACTGACAGCAGAACATAAGATAGTACTTCATTCATCCTGTTCGAAATTCAAGACATTTCAAGACACTTTCATCAGTAACAACTTCGCCTTTGTATTGTTAACCTCAGCGATAATAATTCAATGAAAGAAAATAGCAAACAGGAAGATAATGATTGCTACAATGTGGGTTCCACAAAAATTAATTGAAATAAAATATTAGGCCTATAGACTATTGCTAGACAATCTGATCGGTCAAGAGTAGGCTGCAGTGAGAGGAGAAAGTTTACATCTTGACTTGTTACTAGGCTAGCGCTCAAAGATCAATAGTGTCAACGCATGAAACAGCCGTCTGTCAACTAAAGTCAGGCTGTTCTGACAGTGCTTGCTAGTTTTAATGGCGTGGATCAAGGCCATACCACATTACACAAGTTTATCAGTACCACCCAGTACACATGTTTATCAGGTTACCGCTCAGCAATTATTGTCTTACCTTCAATATCGTGGATATAACCCTCAATCCAGTTGCTATATAATTTTCTTTGTATTCGTTTCGGGATGCCGACCTGTTCATCAGCCCATGTGTCAATAACTGTAAATGTCAAAGCTGGTACATTAGTCAGGTTTTTGGATCACCTTGCCATATTAGACTAATTGGGATAAGCTAATCACAAACACAGCTGAGTTTTGACAGTTGTTAAAGCTTCCCCAGAGGATTCCCACCATCATATAGAATCATATCTACTAAATTCTGTGCCTACCATGAGCATGACGTCATAGAAAGATGGCCGTCTTGAGAAGGTGAATGGAAGGCACAGTTTTGCACTGCAGGATGACGGGTAGTTTTTATTACATCAAGGTTGCTGACATATGAACTCATGGCATTGTTATGATCACAGGCAATTGTTTAGTCCTAACGTAGCTAGATGGAAATCTATGTTCTGTTGTGTAAGTCTGCATGGGTAATGATCAGTTTCTCAATACCAAACCAAAACTAGCTTGCACAGTCTATAATGGCAGAGGTAACCAAAACGATCTAAAGTTTGGTTTTAAACTAAAAAGTTTGGGATTTACATGTATGACTTTATATGTTGTAAAACGAGATGATAAATATTTCCCATTGAATCTGAAAATATGTGTTTTGTACCCATAAAATTTTTGTTGATGTACAATGTTTCTTACCTAAGTTAGCAACATGCTACCAACGAATCACTGGCTCTGTTTACACCTCCTCGTGACATCTCGGCGACCTGATTTGGTTGGATTTGCAGATAGTCTTCCTCAAGCTCTTGGTCTGTAGCTGAAGTGTGTGGATTGTAGCTAAACTTAACTTGTAGAAGGAAGCCAATGAGGGAAATTGTCATAGTGATGGTTGTCTATACCGTCTTGAGTCTCAGCAATGTGATCTTCCAGATTAAAGCCAATTTCTGCCTTCACAACAACACTGTTGAGCAGAGACTCACGGCACGGCAAGGTGACACGTTGCAGACCAGCCTGATGCACTGTTCTAAGCATGCTGTTCTAAGCATTTTTGAACGCGAGGAAAACATAGGCTACCCCCATTCATGAGGGCCACCAAAAGGCTGTACTCGAAAAAGTCATCGTTTGCCAAGGTTTTGGAATTGATGAAGGTTTTTTTTTTTTTTTTTTTTTGTAACTATAGTAAATTTATTTTACAAATATAATAAAAAAAAATTTTAGAACAATATGCAAAACATAGTTCTCTCACACGCTGCTGGTGGAGAGGAGGAATGTAACAGTGTGTGTGTGTGTGTTACGAATTGGCTGGCCGGCTCCCAGGTGTCCTCCCAGTCCCGGCCACAGGAAGAGCAAGGCAGCCAAGAAACCCTCACCTCTGCTCCCTTCTCCCCATTTATCCTTCTTTCCAAAATGTTCTTGTAGAGAAATATCTTCTGTCGGGTGCACTTGCAATCGGTACTCTTTTTCTTTGTTTTCTTTTTTGGAAGGGTGGATGGTCTGGTCTGGGGGGATGGAATTGATGAATTGAAGTTCATTTGAACAGGTGTGTGCTATGGGAAGGTGCTCGTCATCATGCACAAAGGACATTTTTCGATTAGGTTCAAATCCAGCGGCTGGGACCTGGCTGGCTGCTGCCCGTCACAAATGCCAAGATGTGACCGAGGCTGATGTGTCTAGAAAATCCTGTTCAATATCTGGCAGGGCTCGCTCGTGGAATATTTCGTCCAGCTCCTTGCCTATAAAATGAAATTCAAGTGAATATAAAGATAATATTAACATTCCACTATCTTTTGAGGCGATTGTTCAGTTTTGAGCACAGTTTGAACAGTTTTGAGGTGTTTGGGATGATTTTGCAAGAAAAATCAAGGTAAATGAAAAATCATTTACCGTAATTGGGATCGAAAATGATCATGAGGGCTTTTTTCCTCCCCTAAATTCACTATTTGTTTTCTTAATGGCCGTGTGGTGTGCACTTTAAAATCAGTTCTTACTTGAGGCCCTGATCAAATTTAAAAGGAGTTTGAGGTGGTTCGGACTAAACTGATACGTGTGCAGACATACTGTTGTCGGTCAAGCACCTCTGGTATCTTCATTGTGAAGGAGTTGATGTTGATGATAAAGCCAATCACAGGGAGATCCCTTCAAAATATAGAGAAGACAGATTAACCCTCACTATTTTAACAGTGAAAAACTTCAATATTGCATTTGAACATGAACATTGTGAGACAGATTAA
>JAODXP020000010.1:15454616-15462116 GCA_027497455.2 Sardinella longiceps
AAGGGTGGAGTATTCCTTTAAAGGTGAGGTAGGTTATAGACTATAAGGGTGGAGTATTCCTTTAAAGGTGAGGTAGATACTATAAGGGTGGAGTATTCCTTTAAAGGTGAGGTAGGTTATAGACTATAAGGGTGGAGTATTCCTTTAAAGCTGAGGTAGGTTATAGACTATAAGGGTGGAGTATTCCTTTAAAGGTGAGGTAGAGACTATAAGGGTGGAGTATTCCTTTAAAGCTGAGGTAGATACTATAAGGGTGGAGTATTCCTTTAAAGGTGAGGTAGGTTATAGACTATAAGGGTGGAGTATTCCTTTAAAGGTGAGGTAGGTTATAGACTATAAGGGTGGAGTATTCCTTTAAAGGTGAGGTAGGTTATAGGCTATAAGGGTGGAGTATTCCTTTAAAGACTGGACTATTGTAATGGACTCTATTTTGGCCTTCCCAACTCTTCTATAGCTAGATTACAAATGGGTCAAAATGCTGCTGCTAGATTACTCACTGGAACTAAGAAGCAGGATCACATCACTCCTGTGCTCTGTGAACTGCACTGGTTGCCAGTGAAATATAGAATTGATGACTTCCGGTAATGGCTGCCTCAAGTAAGGCTGTGTGAAGAGTAAGCTCCCCAAGCCAATCTCCGCGTAAACTCGACAAATAAAAGTAAAACGAAACCAAAGTTCATATAAGAGCGGATAATGAGTGGAAACTCAAAAGGAAAACTCAACAAACAAAAACGAACGAACATGGAAAAGTCAAGTAAGGACGTTAGTCAACCCAGTTCAGACTCCTCAATGCTAGCAGAGGATAGCAACCACGATTCAATCATATCTCTTCGGTCAGGCTTGGAAGGGATTAGCAAGCAGATTCAGGACATGCAAAACGACCTGAAAGCTGATTTGAAAACGTTTAAAGAAGACATAACGAAACATATGAAAAGTGAATTAGCAGAGCTGAAGGAAGATATTGATCAGAAATTGGCGATAGTTACTAAAGACATACAAGAACAGAACGATAAGATTGACGCCACCCTGACTCGCACAGAAGAAGTAGAGGCATGGAGCTCAGAGGCGAACAACGCGCTTCAGGAGATATTGCGGGAACAGAGCTGGATGAGGGATAAGTTGGATGACTTGGAATCGAGGTCTAGACGGAATAATCTACGGATATATGACATCCCAGAGGATACAGAGAAAGGCCCAATGCTGTCGTTTGTGGAAGAGTGGCTACATTCGGAATTGTCAATTGACAAAGACTTCCAGATCCAGCGAGCCCACAGAGCGCTTGCTGCGAAACCGAAAGCGGGTGGTCCTCCACGGTCAGTTGTTGTCAATTTCCTTCAATACACGGACAAAGAGCTAGTTCTGACTAAAGCATGGGAGAAAAAACTATTAAAATAGGAGACAGCCGCGTCTACTTCGATCATGACTACAGTGCGGGGGTGTTGCAAAAACGCAAAGCTTATGCATCCGTGAAGTCGGCTCTGAAAAACCAAGGTATACGCTTCCAGACACCGTTTACAAAAATGCGCATTCATTGGGCTAACGGGATAAAAACATACAACACTGCTGAAGAGGCTGCCGAGGATCTGCGAAGGAGAGGATTGGAGATGGAAAGTCCGGCGCACCAGGGAGGCTCCTCTCTACTCGAAAGGCTGCAGTCTACTAAACTAGCATCTTGGAATTGCGCTGGAAGGGATGGAATCTTGGCTACAGGCAGACGGGCCAGGCGAAGGCTGCAAGAATTCCAACGTGGCTCCAATGATAGAAGTCAAGAACCGACCGAATGAGAACTGTTTTTGATGGTAGGAATTCAGAAAATTGCTAAGATCAGAGTAGTTTGAAACACTTACTTATGACTGACTAGTAAACAAATCACAATGGGCATTGAGAAAACTGAGATATTGTTTGAGGGTTAATTTTTCAATTGTACAGACTCTTGGCTTGAGGGGGGGTATGCCATAATCATGACTAGTATGAGTAAGATAGTCCTATATGGATGGTCTCTCATTGCTAGGTGGGGGCCCTTTCTTCATGAAAGGCTCTCTCCCCCAAACAGACAGGGATGTCAATGTATAATTAGGGATGTTGACATTGCTGAGTGGAAGTCAACTTTAATCTTTTCAAATGAATGTGTCATTTTTTGTTTCATTAATAGTTCTTTGTTGCATATTAATGCTTGTTCAAATTTTGGCCAGAGGGGAAGTGAGGTTTATATTAGGGGAAACAATGTAAAGGATTATGTCAAGTGAAGGAATTAAGTTTATGTCTTTAAATGTGAATGGCTTGGGAAACCCAGTGAAAAGAGCTAAAACGATAAGCAAAGTGAAAAAGGAGAAAGCTCAGATTTGCTTTTTGCAAGAAACCCATCTGTCACAAACAGAACATGAGAAATTGAAAAAGTTTGGATTCAGGAAGACATACTATAGCTCACACACAAATACACGGCAAAGAGGGGTAGCAATTCTAATCTCAAATTCAACTAACTTTGAATGCCAAAAGGAAGTGAAAGACAAAGAGGGTCGGTATATTATAGTTAAAGGGACAATTGATCAGCACATGTTCACACTGGTAAATGTATATGCACCACCAGAAAGCAAAAAAGAATTTTTTAAACTGCTTTTTGATACTATTGCAGAACAAATGGAAGGCATATGCATATGTGGGGGAGATTTTAACACTGTGCTTAATCATGATCTAGACACAACTAGTAGGAAAAGTAGTAAGATTGGTATGTCTAAATTGATAAACAATGCATGTGAGGAAATGGGTTTATTTGATGTTTGGAGAGATTTTCATCCACTAGACAGAGATTATAGCCACTATTCAGCAACACATTCAGTATACTCCAGAATAGACTATTTTTTGATGCAAAAGGAAGACAGAGATAGAGTGAAAGATTGTCAAATAGGTGTGACTGATATATCAGATCACAGTGCTCTATATCTGTCTATCTACTTAAAGAGTAGAAAGAGAAATACTTTGTGGAGATTGAATGTAGGTATATTAAACAACGAAATTACAACAGAACAAATCAAATTAGAAATTCAAAATTATCTGCTTGAAAATGACAATGGTGAAACAGAACCAATCATACTGTGGGACGCCTTAAAAGCGGTCATACGTGGCAAATTAATAGCCATTACTAGTGGCCTTAAAAAAGCTAAATTGGCACAATATCAATCTCTTCTAGAAGAATTAAAGACAACAGAACACAAACACAAAGAAAAGCCAGATGTCAAAACACAGCAACAACTGAAAGAGACACGAAATAAAATAAACAAATTGCTGCAAGAAGAAGTGGAGATCAAAGCTAGATACCTCAAACAAACATATTATGAACTAGGCCCAAAGGCTGCCAAACTATTGGCAAGGAAACTGCGCAAGCAGCAAGCAGAAAGAGCTGTTCATAAAATACAAGACCCAACATCGAACCAACTTACTTGTGACCCAAAGGAAATTGAAAACATATTCAGAAATTACTATAAAAATCTCTATACTCAATCCTCTGTCATTGATAGAGAGGAGACTAAATCTTTTCTTGACCAGCTAGATTTGCCCTCAATAGGAAAAATACAAAATAAGAATATAACATCACCAATAACTGAAGAGGAGATTCAAAGGGCAATAGGAAAATTAAAAACATCTAAGGCACCAGGTAGTGATGGATTTCCACCTGAGTGGTACAAAAAACTTAACCAAGAGTTGACTCCACTCCTCCTCACTACCTTTAACTGGATTTTGAAAAAAAAATGTATTCCTCCATCATGGAAGGAAGCGATTATTACAGTGCTCCCCAAACCACAAAAAAATAAAGAATTATGTCAAAATTACAGGCCTGTATCAATTTTAAACGTGGACTATAAGATTTATACTTCAATTATAGCTAATAGATTACAGACAATTATACCAGATATTATTGATGAGGACCAAACAGGTTTTGTTAGAGGACGTCAGACCCAAGATAATATTAGAAGAACACTGCTGATTATAAATAGAATACAAAAAAACAAGTCACCAACAGCATTGATTAGTCTTGACGCAGAAAAAGCGTTTGATAGGGTTAATTGGGAATATTTATATATGACACTGGAGAAATTTGGTTTTGAAAAGAATACTATAAAGTGTATTAAATCCATATATAATGAGCCAACAGCAAGGGTAAAAATAAATGGTTCTTGTTCTGACAAATTCATATTAGAGAGAGGAACTAGACAAGGATGCTGTTTAAGTCCCATCCTATTTGCTATATATATAGAACCCTTGGCTCGAATGATCAGACAAGACCCCCTCTTAAATGGAGTAGACATGAATAATAAAAAACATATAATAAGCCTTTTTTGCTGATGATGTAATGATCTATTTGAATGATCCAGTAAAATCTTTTGATAGATTAATGGAAACATTGACAAAATATGGTCTTTACTCTGGCTACAAGCTAAATATATCAAAGACCCAGACAGTCATGTTCCATGCTGTACCTACGCTGGGGTTGACTAAGTATAACCTACAGTGGGAAGCAAAATCCCTTAAATATTTAGGAGTAAACATAACCAAAAACCTTTCTGAATTATATAACAGTAATTATAAAGAAGTAGATAATATGATAAGAGCGGATATTGAAAGATGGGCGACATACCCTATGGACCTTACAGACAGGATAAATGCAGTCAAGATGAATCTACAACCTAGGCTCTTGTATTTGTTCCAGTCACTCCCAGTGGAGGTGACTCCAGCACAGTTCACAAAATGGGACAAACTAATATCAAGATTCATATGGGAGGGTAAAAGACCTAGAGTGCGATATACTACACTCCAACTACCCAAAGATAAAGGAGGTATGGCACTCCCAAGTTTGAGGGATTACTTTTACGCAGCACAAATTCGCCCGCTTCTGGGTTGGTGTAGTAATTACTCTGTGACCCGCTGGAAAGATATAGAATTGAACACCTGCTCCAGCCCAATTCAAACATGCATTGGCGAAAAGGAAACTCCTTCCAAAATCAAAGATCAGATTGACCCAGTAACATCTTTTACGCTAGACATATGGCATTCTGTAGTTAAACATTTGAGTATAGGGAGGGAGCTCAGCCTGCTAAGATGGATTGCATTTGACAGAGAATTTAAACCAGGGAAAATGGATACTACATACAGAAGTTGGGTAGTTGTAGGTATAACTGCTATATGTACAATTACCAAGGAAGGAGAATTTAGGAGTTTTCAAGATATAAAAGATACTTTTGGTTTAAGAAACTCAGATTTGTTTAGATATTTACAGATAAGGGACTATTGGGAAAAAAGAATCAAAAAGAGGAATGAAGAGGTGCATCCCCTCATCAAAGTGTTCGTGATGTCTTACAATAGAGAAATTCCTAGAGCAATTTCAATTCTCTATTCTTAGATTAGATTAGATTAGCCTTTATTGTCTCGGAAGAGAAATTCGTCTTGGGCAGTCGAGAGGTAGGGGTTACACACCCAGTAACATATATACATATAACACTTATGGGCCAATGCCCACACACAGTCACACAGTCACACAGTTGCCGTCAACCAGGCCACCAAGTTGGCCAGTACAGAAATGCATTGCATATCTTCAACATACACTTATATTGCACGCTGACCCATGATATTGCACCAACATAGTATTGCACACAGTCCCTTAAAAGATTGCACATACTCTCTCATTCATTGCACACAGCCCTTAAAATTGCACTTATTCTCATATATTGCACACAACCCTTAATATTGCACATAACCCTCCTAATCATCCATACACATTCACGTCACATTTCACAAGACCATCCTCCTCGCCACACATACACACACACAAACACATCTAATATTGCACATCCCTCCATCCACACACACACCCACTCACTCACACACACATCCTCACTCCTACCCAGCCTGATTGTTCCTCAAAAGAATCTACCCAACTCACCCTTACCTACTGTTAAGCAGTTTAATAGATAAGGGAACAGTAGAACATTTATATCTGTTTGTTTTGCAGTTTAAGACCCTGTATCTTCTACCTGAGGGCATCAATGCATACTCCTCATGCAGGATGTGATTCACATCACCAACTATTTTGAGGCCTTGCTTTCTCACTGTGTCCTCAAATATGTCTTGGAGTGAGACAGGCGGTGTTGTCCCCATAATTTTCCCAGCCCTTTTTACAAGGGCCTGCAATTGTGCCTTCAGTTTAACAGTCAAATTCCCAAACCAGACCATAATACCATAGCGGATGATGGATTCAATGGATGCCCTATAGAAAGATAGCATTATGTGCTTATCCACCCCAAAGATCCTCAGTCTCCGCAGAAAATGTAGACGTTGACTAATCCTAGCACACAGAAATTCCATATGCTGAGCCCACTTCAGCTGAGTGTCAAGGAAGATTCCTAGATATTTGTAAGATGTTACTTGCTCCACCATCTCTCCATTAATCAGAATAGGGCTATGATTGCCAATGGCTCTAGGGTCCACAACCATCTCCTTAGTCTTACCTACATTCAGAACAAGGTTGTTTGCCTCACACCACTGTACCACCCCATCTATCTCAGACTGATAGAGCCTTATGTCTGAGTCTGGGGTGAGTAAACTCAAAATAACTGTGTCATCTGAGAATTTAATAAAGTAATTGTTTAAATTATGGTTCCTGCAGTCATTTGTGTATAATGTAAAGAGTAGAGGAGAGCTTACACAGCCTTGGGGTACACCTGTATTAATGGTCAGGGTGTCAGAGAGTGTCTTGCTTAATGGAATCTAAACAATATTCCACACTATATATAAAGACCAAATGGGAGAAAGAGCTAGGTGAGGAAATCCCAGATGAAAAGTGGTATGACATGTGGAGATGTCAACGGACCACCACACAATCTCAGAGGTGGAGAGAGTTTGCTTGGAAGAACCAGATACGCTACTTTATCACCCCCTTAATTAAAAGCAGACAGCTTTCAAGACAACAAACATGTTGGAGACAATGTGGTGAAATCGCACCAAACCATACGCACATTTTCTGGAGCTGTAAGAATATAGAGCCTTTTTGGAAAGAGATACATGCCATGTTATGTAAAATCTTAGGTTATGCAATTCCTTTTACATGTATGGTTCTATACTTAGGAGATTTGGAGGAATATGTAACCAAAGAGGACCAATATCTTGTAAAGATTTTGCTTACAGCGAGTAAGAAGGCTATCACTAAGAATTGGCTGAAAGCAAACATACCAAATCATAAACAATGGGTTACTATCATTGAGGACATTGAAGTGATGGAAAACATGACATACAAATTAAAATTGAAGGAAGAATTGTATGTACAAAAATGGGTAAAGTGGTTATTAAAGGATTTGAATGTAGACATAACTTGTTAATACCAAAATGCAGAATATGAATGTCCCCTCATGTTCTAGGCCTCCTTAGTTTTATTTTATTTTGCTTTATTGTGTTTTATGTCTATTAATTTTCATATTTTTTGTTTATGTATGTATTTGTTGATTTATGAAT
>JAODXP020000010.1:15469616-15475525 GCA_027497455.2 Sardinella longiceps
AGATTATTGTTAAGAAATGTTCCTTCTTAAAAAAAAAAGCTTCTCTATTGACCTGTATAATCAATCAACTGATAGTTTTCCCCACACACAGAGGAGCTTTTTAATGGGCGTTAGGAAGCATTAACCAGACCTACCATCTGTAACCCCCCCCCCCCCAATCATTCATTGTCTGCTATCCATTCATGCAGATTTTGTGTCTATCAGCTTTTCATCCAATGCTGAAAATGTTGGTGATTTGTCTTATATTTGTCTTATTTAATGCTCTTCTTTTGTTGTTTAGACTTATGTCTTTTATTGTACATTTGGTGTGAAAAATAATTTTTATTTGAAATAAAAATGCTTATTTAAGAATTTCGATATTAGTGACTAACTTTTGTCTGTTTTGTTTTTGCATGCATGCATTACATGCGCCTTGTGTGTCTACGTGTCTTTTTTACATTTAACTTCCTGTGTGTGTCATTTGTCCATTTCATGCCCCCCCCCCCCCAACACAGATACAGCAGCAGCACACACACAGATAGAGCAGCAGCACACACACAGATACAGATCCAGCAGCACACACACAAAGATACTGCAGCACAAACAAACACAGATCCAGCAGCAGCACAAATACAGATACAGCAGCACAGACAAACACAGATAGAGCAGCACAGACAATCACAGATACTGCAGCAGCACACACACAGATACTGCAGCAGCACAAACAAACACAGATAGAGCAGCAGCATAAACACAGATACAGCAGCAGCACAAACAAACACAGATACAGCAGCAGCATACACACAGATACAGCAGCAGCACAAACACAGATACAGCAGCAGCACAAACAAACACAGATACAGCGGCAGCACAAACAAACACAGATACAGCGGCAGCACAAACAAACACAGATACAGCAGCAGCACAAACACAAACACAGATACTGCAGCAGCACAAACACAGATACAGATACAGCAGCACGAACAAACACAGATAGAGCAGCACAGACAAACACAGATACTGCAGCAGCACACACACAGATACAGCAGCAGCACAAACAAAGACAGATACTGCAGCAGCACAAACAAACACAGATACAGCAGCACGAACAAACACAGATACAGCAGCAGCACAAACACAGATACTGCAGCAGCACGAACACACACAGATAGAGCAGCACACACACAGATACTGCAGCAGCACAAACACAGATACAGATACAGCAGCAGCACACAAACAGATACTGCAGCAGCACAGACAAACACAGATACAGCAGCAGCACAAACACAGATACTGCAGCAGCACGAACACACACAGATAGAGCAGCAGCACAAACAAACACAGATACTGCAGCACAGACAAACACAGATACTGCAGCACAGACAAACACAGATACTGCAGCAGCACACACACAGATACTGCAGCAGCACGAACACACACAGATAGAGCAGCAGCATATAAACAGATACAGCAGCAGCACAAACACACAGATACAGCAGCAGCACACACAGATACAGCAGCAGCACAAACACAGATACAGCGGCAGCACGAACACACACAGATAGAGCAGCAGCACAAACAAACACAGATACTGCAGCAGCACAAACACAGACACAGATACTGCAGCAGCACAAACAAACACAGATACTGCAGCAGCACAGACAAACACAGATACTGCAGCAGCACACACACAGATACAGCAGCAGCACACACACAGATACAGCAGCAGCACACACAGAGAAAAGCAGCACAGACAGACAGATACAGACCGAGGGCGTTTGTTTGTGTGTGTGTGTGTGTGTGTGTGAGAGAGAGAGAGAGAGAGAGTTGAAGATGTGACTTTGTCCTTACAGGTAAGGCTCAAAGACTCAAAATAAATGAAAGAAGGAAAAACACAAAACAATATCTACTTTTTGGTCCTAAAATCCAATCCCTGTTTGATGAAGTAGTTAACTATGTTTCTCTTCCTCTCCCTCAGCCAATGGCACCGGCTCCAGCAGTCAGCTCTCCACCCCAATATCTAAGCAGTCCCCCATCTCCACCCCAACCAGCCCCGGCAGCGCCCGCAAACAGAAGGTACAGAATACTCATCACACCCCGCCCACTCTAGAACCCACACTCTGTTCTAAACGCACACTAACCCATTCTAGAACCCACACTCTGTTCTAAACGCACACTAACCCATTCTAGAACCCACACTCTGTTCTAAACTCACACCCAGCCCATTCTAGAACCCACACTCTGTTCTAAACGCACACTAGCCCACTCTAGAACCCACACTCTGTTCTAAACGCACACTAGCCCATTCTAGAACCCACACTCTGTTCTAAACGCACACTAACCCATTCTAGAACCCACACTCTGTTCTAAACTCACACCCAGCCCATTCTAGAACCCACACTCTGTTCTAAACGCACACTAGCCCATTCTAGAACTCACTCTCCCTCCATCCCCCTCTCTCTCTCTTTCTCCCTTGGGTGGTTTGATCCAAAATGGTGTGTGGGTAAAGGCTTGATTAATTTTGACGGTGATGGAAGACTGATGTTTGTGTGGTAGAGCTTTTTTCTGTAACATTGCTTTTCATGTGTATGAGGGGGGGTTGATTATTGATCCATAGTCTGGTTCAATAAAAGGGATTTTTATTCCCTCTCCCTCTCTCTCTCTCTCTCTCTCTCTCTCTCTCTCTCTCTCTCTCTCTCTCTCCCTCTCACTCTCTCTCTCTCTCTCTCTCTCTCTCCCTCTCCAGGACCTGTATCTGCCGCTGTCTCTGGATGATGAGGATTCTCTGGGTGAGTCGGTGTGAGCGCGCTCAGTGAAGGCCTCGGCCGCCCTCAGAAGCTCCACCCAAGAGGCGTGGCTGCGGCCGCCACCCACCCGCCCAGTGCCAGCATCATCGGTTACCATGACTACACCACAACGGGATAGTCAGAAAGCGTCAATTATGGCACTGTGCTCTCGATTTTGTTCTTCTGATTCTTCTCTTACACACACACACACACACACACACACACACACACACAGTCAACACTGATACTTTGTAAATGATACTTTTGAATGTGCTTGTTTTTTGCTCATATCATGATGTGATATATATGCGGGGCATATATCATCACTGCCATCTCAACCACACACACACACACACACACACACACACACACACACACCCTTCTGCTAACTCCTCATCAGTAACCCACACAAACACACACACACACACATACATACCCTTCCGCTAACTTCATCAGTAACAGACCTATTTCTGAGTCTTTTAAAGACTGTTTTCTTCACATATTTGACCAGTGGATTTACATCGACTGCCTGTGGTCATTTTGTAAGTGTCCCTGAGCGCCAGCCGGCCAACACACACACACACACACACACACACACACACACACACACACATGGACTGTCTGTGGTCATTTTGTAAGTTTCCCTGAGCGCCAGCCGGCCTTGAGATCTTTTCTACCTCTCTGGGGACAGGAGGTGTGATGGCCACCACACACACACACACACACACACACACACACACACACACACACACACACACAGATGGCCACCCTTAGGTGCTCCTAAGACCACAGCAAGTCTGCTTATGTGCCTGCACTGGCTGACACGTTTTAATGATCATTTTGTAACTTTATTACCCCCTTTATTACCCCCATTATTACCCCCTTTATTACCCCCTTTAGGGTCATTTTTTAATTACCCCTCATTCAGAATTTATAGTTATTATTATTATTATTGTTGCAAAAGAGGCTTTTTGTAACCAATCTTTTGTACTGAGACAGAGTTGATTCCTGCCTTATTAATAGTGCAGTGGCTGGTTCAGGGGGCGCTTTGATTTTGATGAGTTTGATTAGAATAACAACAACCATCTCCACATCTGCCACAAGATCTCTGTAGATCATCATTGATTTTGATGAGTTTGATTAGAATAACAACATCTCCACACATCTGCCACAGGATCTCTGTAGATCATCACTGAGTTTGATGAGTTTGATTAGAATAACAACAACCATCTCCCTCATCTGCCACAGGATCTCTGTAGTTCATCACTGTCAGCCAATCAGAACTCATCCTGGCTGCACCCTCAGCTCCATTTGATACATTTGGATGAAGTTGATTTCTAAAGTGAAATAAATAGACTTGGTTTGTCTTTTCTGATGAGGAAATGGAGGTGTTTGTGGAGAGGCCGCATCCTCTAGTTCCGTTCTCCTTCAAACGATGGGTTTGTTCCCCCAAGTCCTCAGCCTGTTTGTTGGGCTCCATAGAAAGCTGTTTCAAGGCTGTTTTTAGGAAGAGAAAAGAAGCTTTTGCTATGTTTGTGTAAATACATTGTACAGCCATGCTTAACATTCAACATACCAGACATAAAAACAGAAATGAGAAAAGAAAACCACTTGCACAAAACCCTCCCATTCTATTCGCTCCCCTGCGTGTCCATCATGAGTGTGTGTTTGTTAATTGGTTGAGGCTCTGTGCTGTGCAGGAAGACCCGCCCCCAGACCCCGGACTGGTGTTAATGCGTCCAATCAGAAGACCCTTTAGTGAACCCGATACTAAAGCGTCCAATCAGAAGACCCTTTAGTGAACCCGATACTAAAGCACACGCGTCACTAGTGTGATGTCATAGGACACGACTCGTGTGATGTCACTAGTGTGATGTCATAGGACACGACTCGTGTGATGTCACTAGTGTGATGTCATAGGACACGACTCATAGGAATTGCACTGTAACAAAAGACTGATTTCACCTCTGGCACAAACCGGGATTTAAGAAATTATATGCAAAGATGTGAATTTGGTCCATTTTCTTGCATCTGTAAAGGGTGCAAATTGCTTTAAATCTGTTATGAGGGACAGCAGCTTTAAATCTCGGGTTGGTTAGGGACAGCAGCTTTAAAGGAATACGCCACTCTGACAGAGAATTGACTCATTTTACACCTCCCCTCCAGTTAAACAATTTCCTCAGTTCATCTATAGCTGTGTGGGGCTCAGTCAGACGGTGTGGTGGTGTGTGTGTGTGTGTGTGTGTGTGTCAGTCAGACGGTATAGGTGTGTGTGTGTGTGTGTGTGTGTGTGTTAGGGTTACCCAAGGTGAGGTGGGAAATGAGAAAGTTGGCCGTCACAGTGGCTTAGGGTTAGGGTTAGGGTTAGTGTCACAGTGGCGTATTCTTTTAAATGTATGGGTTTGTTAGGGACAGTTTTAATATTTGGGTTGTTAGGAAGAGTTTTAAATCTCTGTCTCTCTTCTGCTACAAGTGTTCTCTTAAGCACATTCAAATATGCAAGGGGTCAAGGGTCAAGGACTTTAGAAGCCAAAGTCTGCACTGAGCTAAGTGGACACAAGTCTGGAAAGCTGCCATGATTTTGTATGTTTCTCCCTGTGTAGCCTGTAGATAGTCTGCTCCCTGTAGATACAATACCTGCCCCCCTTCAGATAGACGCCCCCTCAGATAGACGCCCCCTCAGATAGACGTCCCCTCAGATGAGCGCCCCCTCAGATAGACGCCCCCTCAGATAGACACCCCCTCAGATAGACACCCCCTCAGATAGACCCCCACTCAGATAGACACCCCCTCAGATAGACGTCCCCTCAGATAGACGTCCCCTCGTCCACCCAGTGTCCTGCATCCTGCAGGAACCCCTAAGGTTCCCCTATGGCCTTATAAGGGCATACAGTAGGAACATCCTGCAGGAACCCCTATGGTTCCCCTTTGGCCTTATAAGGGTATAGGAACATCCTGCAGGAACCCCTAAGGTTCCCCTATGGACTTATAAGGACATACAGTAGGAACATCCTGCAGGAACCCTTAAGGTTCCCCTATGGTCTTAAAGGAGCATCCTGCAGGAACCCCAAGGCTCCCTCAATGGTCTGAGAGGATCTGTCCTGCAATGGTCCTTAGTCTCCCTGTAACTCCTGCTCAAGATCA
>JAODXP020000010.1:15475625-15488125 GCA_027497455.2 Sardinella longiceps
ACTTCCGGTAATGGCTGCCTCAAGTAAGGCTGCGTGAAGAGTAAGCTCCCCAAGCCAATATTTTATTCTCCGCGTAAACTCGACAAATAAAAGTAAAACGAAACCAAAGTTCATATAAGAGCGGATAATGAGTGGAAACTCAAAAGGAAAACTCAACAAACAAAAACGAACGAACATGGAAAAGTCAAGTAAGGACGTTAGTCAACCCAGTTCAGACTCCTCAATGCTAGCAGAGGATAGCAACCACGATTCAATCATATCTCTTCGGTCAGGCTTGGAAGGGATTAGCAAGCAGATTCAGGACATGCAAAACGACCTGAAAGCTGATTTGAAAACGTTTAAAGAAGACATAACGAAACATATGAAAAGTGAATTAGCAGAGCTGAAGGAAGATATTGATCAGAAATTGGCGATAGTTACTAAAGACATACAAGAACAGAACGATAAGATTGACGCCACCCTGACTCGCACAGAAGAAGTAGAGGCATGGAGCTCAGAGGCGAACAACGCGCTTCAGGAGATATTGCGGGAACAGAGCTGGATGAGGGATAAGTTGGATGACTTGGAATCGAGGTCTAGACGGAATAATCTACGGATATATGGCATCCCAGAGGATACAGAGAAAGGCCCAATGCTGTCGTTTGTGGAAGAGTGGCTACATTCGGAATTGTCAATTGACAAAGACTTCCAGATCCAGCGAGCCCACAGAGCGCTTGCTGCGAAACCGAAAGCGGGTGGTCCTCCACGGTCAGTTGTTGTCAATTTCCTTCAATACACGGACAAAGAGCTAGTTCTGACTAAAGCATGGGAGAAAAAACTATTAAAATAGGAGACAGCCGCGTCTACTTCGATCATGACTACAGTGCGGGGGTGTTGCAAAAACGCAAAGCTTATGCATCCGTGAAGTCGGCTCTGAAAAACCAAGGTATACGCTTCCAGACACCGTTTACAAAAATGCGCATTCATTGGGCTAACGGGATAAAAACATACAACACTGCTGAAGAGGCTGCCGAGGATCTGCGAAGGAGAGGATTGGAGATGGAAAGTCCGGCGCACCAGGGAGGCTCCTCTCTACTCGAAAGGCTGCAGTCTACTAAACTAGCATCTTGGAATTGCGCTGGAAGGGATGGAATCTTGGCTACAGGCAGACGGGCCAGGCGAAGGCTGCAAGAATTCCAACGTGGCTCCAATGATAGAAGTCAAGAACCGACCGAATGAGAACTGTTTTTGATGGTAGGAATTCAGAAAATTGCTAAGATCAGAGTAGTTTGAAACACTTACTTATGACTGACTAGTAAACAAATCACAATGGGCATTGAGAAAACTGAGATATTGTTTGAGGGTTAATTTTTCAATTGTACAGACTCTTGGCTTGAGGGGGGTATGCCATAATCATAACTAGTATGAGTAAGATAGTCCTATATGGATGGTCTCTCATTGCTAGGTGGGGGCCCTTTCTTCATGAAAGGCTCTCTCCCCCAAACAGACAGGGATGTCAATGTATAATTAGGGATGTTGACATTGCTGAGTGGAAGTCAACTTTAATCTTTTCAAATGAATGTGTCATTTTTTGTTTCATTAATAGTTCTTTGTTGCATATTAATGCTTGTTCAAATGTTGGCCAGAGGGGAAGTGAGGTTTATATTAGGGGAAACAATGTAAAGGATTATGTCAAGTGAAGGAATTAAGTTTATGTCTTTAAATGTGAATGGCTTGGGAAACCCAGTGAAAAGAGCTAAAACGATAAGCAAAGTGAAAAAGGAGAAAGCTCAGATTTGCTTTTTGCAAGAAACCCATCTGTCACAAACAGAACATGAGAAATTGAAAAAGTTTGGATTCAGGAAAACATACTATAGCTCACACACAAATACACGGCAAAGAGGGGTAGCAATTCTAATCTCAAATTCAACTAACTTTGAATGCCAAAAGGAAGTGAAAGACAAAGAGGGTCGGTATATTATAGTTAAAGGGACAATTGATCAGCACATGTTCACACTGGTAAATGTATATGCACCACCAGAAAGCAAAAAAGAATTTTTTAAACTGCTTTTTGATACTATTGCAGAACAAATGGAAGGCATATGCATATGTGGGGGAGATTTTAACACTGTGCTTAATCATGATCTAGACACAACTAGTAGGAAAAGTAGTAAGATTGGTATGTCTAAATTGATAAACAATGCATGTGAGGAAATGGGTTTATTTGATGTTTGGAGAGATTTTCATCCACTAGACAGAGATTATAGCCACTATTCAGCAACACATTCAGTATACTCCAGAATAGACTATTTTTTGATGCAAAAGGAAGACAGAGATAGAGTGAAAGATTGTCAAATAGGTGTGACTGATATATCAGATCACAGTGCTCTATATCTGTCTATCTACTTAAAGAGTAGAAAGAGAAATACTTTGTGGAGATTGAATGTAGGTATATTAAACAACGAAATTACAACAGAACAAATCAAATTAGAAATTCAAAATTATCTGCTTGAAAATGACAATGGTGAAACAGAACCAATCATACTGTGGGACGCCTTAAAAACGGTCATACGTGGCAAATTAATAGCCATTACTAGTGGCCTTAAAAAAGCTAAATTGGCACAATATCAATCTCTTCTAGAAGAATTAAAGACAACAGAACACAAACACAAAGAAAAGCCAGATGTCAAAACACAGCAACAACTGAAAGAGACACGAAATAAAATAAACAAATTGCTGCAAGAAGAAGTGGAGATCAAAGCTAGATACCTCAAACAAACATATTATGAACTAGGCCCAAAGGCTGCCAAACTATTGGCAAGGAAACTGCGCAAGCAGCAAGCAGAAAGAGCTGTTCATAAAATACAAGACCCAACATCGAACCAACTTACTTGTGACCCAAAGGAAATTGAAAACATATTTAGAAATTACTATAAAAATCTCTATACTCAATCCTCTGTCATTGATAGAGAGGAGACTAAATCTTTTCTTGACCAGCTAGATTTGCCCTCAATAGGAAAAATACAAAATAAGAATATAACATCACCAATAACTGAAGAGGAGATTCAAAGGGCAATAGGAAAATTAAAAACATCTAAGGCACCAGGTAGTGATGGATTTCCACCTGAGTGGTACAAAAAACTTAACCAAGAGTTGACTCCACTCCTCCTCACTACCTTTAACTGGATTTTGAAAAAAAAATGTATTCCTCCATCATGGAAGGAAGCGATTATTACAGTGCTCCCCAAACCACAAAAAAATAAAGAATTATGTCAAAATTACAGGCCTGTATCAATTTTAAACGTGGACTATAAGATTTATACTTCAATTATAGCTAATAGATTACAGACAATTATACCAGATATTATTGATGAGGACCAAACAGGTTTTGTTAGAGGACGTCAGACCCAAGATAATATTAGACGAACACTGCTGATTATAAATAGAATACAAAAAAACAAGTCACCAACAGCATTGATTAGTCTTGACGCAGAAAAAGCGTTTGATAGGGTTAATTGGGAATATTTATATATGACACTGGAGAAATTTGGTTTTGAAAAGAATACTATAAAGTGTATTAAATCCATATATAATGAGCCAACAGCAAGGGTAAAAATAAATGGTTCTTGTTCTGACAAATTCATATTAGAGAGAGGAACTAGACAAGGATGCTGTTTAAGTCCCATCCTATTTGCTATATATATAGAACCCTTGGCTCAAATGATCAGACAGGACCCCCTCTTAAATGGAGTAGACATGAATAATAAAAAACATATAATAAGCCTTTTTGCTGATGATGTAATGATCTATTTGAATGATCCAGTAAAATCTTTTGATAGATTAATGGAAACATTGACAAAATATGGTCTTTACTCTGGCTACAAGCTAAATATATCAAAGACCCAGACAGTCATGTTCCATGCTGTACCTACGCTGGGGTTGACTAAGTATAACCTACAGTGGGAGGCAAAATCCCTTAAATATTTGGGAGTAAACATAACCAAAAACCTTTCTGAATTATATAACAGTAATTATAAAGAAGTAGATAATATGATAAGAGCGGATATTGAAAGATGGGCGACATACCCTATGGACCTTACAGACAGGATAAATGCAGTCAAGATGAATCTACAACCTAGGCTCTTGTATTTGTTCCAGTCACTCCCAGTGGAGGTGACTCCAGCACAGTTCACAAAATGGGACAAACTAATATCAAGATTCATATGGGAGGGTAAAAGACCTAGAGTGCGATATACTACTCTCCAACTACCCAAAGATAAAGGAGGTATGGCACTCCCAAGTTTGAGGGATTACTTTTACGCAGCACAAATTCGCCCGCTTCTGGGTTGGTGTAGTAATTACTCTGTGACCCGCTGGAAAGATATAGAATTGAACACCTGCTCCAGCCCAATTCAAACATGCATTGGCGAAAAGGAAACTCCTTCCAAAATCAAAGATCAGATTGACCCAGTAACATCTTTTACGCTAGACATATGGCATTCTGTAGTTAAACATTTGAGTATAGGGAGGGAGCTCAGCCTGCTAAGATGGATTGCATTTGACAGAGAATTTAAACCAGGGAAAATGGATACTACATACAGAAGTTGGGTAGTTGTAGGTATAACTGCTATATGTACACTTACCAAGGAAGGAGAATTTAGGAGTTTTCAAGATATAAAAGATACTTTTGGTTTAAGAAACTCAGATTTGTTTAGATATTTACAGATAAGGGACTATTGGGAAAAAAGAATCAAAAAGAGGAATGAAGAGGTGCATCCCCTCATCAAAGTGTTCGTGATGTCTTACAATAGAGAAATTCCTAGAGCAATTTCAATTCTCTATTCTTGCTTAATGGAATCTAAACAATATTCCACACTATATATAAAGACCAAATGGGAGAAAGAGCTAGGTGAGGAAATCCCAGACGAAAAGTGGTATGACATGTGGAGATGTCAACGGACCACCACACAATCTCAGAGGTGGAGAGAGTTTGCTTGGAAGAACCAGATACGCTACTTTATCACCCCCTTAATTAAAAGCAGACAGCTTTCAAGACAACAAACATGTTGGAGACAATGTGGTGAAATCGCACCAAACCATACGCACATTTTCTGGAGCTGTAAGAATATAGAGCCTTTTTGGAAAGAGATACATGCCATGTTATGTAAAATCTTAGGTTATGCAATTCCTTTTACATGTATGGTTCTATACTTAGGAGATTTGGAGGAATATGTAACCAAAGAGGACCAATATCTTGTAAAGATTTTGCTTACAGCGAGTAAGAAGGCTATCACTAAGAATTGGCTGAAAGCAAACATACCAAATCATAAACAATGGGTTACTATCATTGAGGACATTGAAGTGATGGAAAACATGACATACAAATTAAAATTGAGGGAAGAATTGTATGTAAAAAATGGGTAAAGTGGTTATTAAAGGATTTGAATGTAGACATAACTTGTTAATACCAAAATGCAGAATATGAATGTCCCCTCATGTTCTAGGCCTCCTTAGTTTTATTTTATTTTGCTTTATTGTGTTTTATGTCTATTAATTTTTATATTTTTTGTTTATGTATGTATTTGTTGATTTATGAATGTTGAAAAACAATAAAAACAAAGTTACAAAAAAAAAAGAAAATGTCCTGGAAAGACTCTGTATTGACCTGGAAGAATTTGGAACTAGAAAAGCACTCAGAGAGCGCAGACTATGGCCAAGGCAACGTGGTCACAGACACAATATAAATTCCAGATGGTGTTCTGGATGACCGATCGCCAATTGAACCAGTTCTTACGCGTCCCAATATAGGCCTACAGGTTGTCTAAAAATGTCATCCAAATCCGTGCAGTACTTTTCGAGTTATGTTGTACACAGACAGACACACACACAGACGCAGGCGAAAACACAACCTCCTTGGCGGAGTTAATAACTTGACCAATTTGCATTGAGTCAATAGCACCTAATATCTTACTTTTAGTTTTAGATGTTGTATGATCCATTGACTCAATGTAAAGTGCTTGTCTGTATTTGTGTTTGGCCTATGTTGTTTCAAATTCTTTCATTCTACCCGCTATCTACTGCAGTAAGCAAACTGGTACAACAGGGCTATGCTTGAATTAGGCCTACACCAAACTTTCACTTCTAAAGATATCATTCTAACCATTGCTCACTACGCCGATCATCACATTGCTATGGTAGAGAGAATAATGAAAAGGCCAGTCATACCTCTTTCTAATTTGATGTATAGCAATAAAGGCAATTCTATTAGCATGTTGTATCGTTGCTTCGATAATTGGTGTATTGTTGCTTCAATAATATTACACCTCGATCCATTTCCTTGAATTTGAGGGAAAAAGCCTTGAAATGTCCTGGAAAAGTCCTTAAATTTGATGTTGAAGAAAGAGTGGGAACCCTGACAGTGGTAGTGATGATAGTGCACACGTGGCAGTGTGTGTGTGTGTGTGTGTGTGGTGTGACTTAGGGTGTGTGTTTGCTTTTCTCTGTGCCCCCAAAGTCGGCAGGTTGAAGTCTGTTTGCTGCCTTCTAACTGTAATACTGTAAGACCTCATGTCTTATACTGTCATACTATCATACACATGTTTATGCATGCATACAACACACAACAAGCAGCTTTGAAATGCAGGCATGTTCATGGTTTAGCTCACAGTTTACCATTTTTTTAAACTTCTTCTGTTGTAAACAGAAAAGTCTAATGAGGAACTTAATGGTTCTGTTACATAAACAAGGAACAATTACACACACGGGTACACACACACACACACACACACACACACACACACACTCCCATACGCTCAGTACACTGCTACAGGCTTTTTAATGTTATTGAATATTTACTCGTTGATCTCTACCAGTGGCCTTTTTTATGTAAATGTTCTCAGGGACGAAAAAAAAAAAAACCACTAGAAGTGTGTTACTGCAAGCTCAGTGCAGAATGCTTAAAGGTTTTACTCAAGTTCTCCAGAGACCCGTATATATCCTCCTTCTTCTAAGTGGAACAGTTAAGGGTTCTCCCACGAGGGTGAAGTAGAGAGGCCTCCAGGGTTCTCCACAGCACATTTATAGAACAGCATGCTGGTGAGAAAATACTCTGATGTTACAGCAAGGCCATGCTGTGAGCGTGTGTGTGTGTGTGTGTGTGTGTGTGTGTGTGTGTGTGTGTGTGTGTGTGTGTGTTTGTTTGTGTGTGTGTTTAAATGTGTCAGTTTAGGGTGTGTGTGTGTGTGTGTGTGTGTGTGTGTGTGAGTATAGCACAATGCACTGATGAAAAAGTACTCTGATGTTTACTGTAAGGCCGTGCTGTGAACAACCACGCACTGCAAGACCTTGTGTGTGTGTGTGTGTGTGTGTGTGTGTGTGTGTTGTGTGTGTGAGTTCACAAGTATAAATATTATATGTGTTGTGTTATGTTGTAGTGTGTGTGTGCGCCTGTGTGTGTGCGTGTGTTTGCAGTTAATGTGTCAGTTAAGTGTGTGTGTGAGTTTGTTTGTTTGTGTGTGTGAATTTGTTTGTGTTTATTGATGATCATTAGATCAAGACAGTGGACTAATCAACCTCAGCTGCACAATATACAGTTCTGTTGCTATGACACACACACACACACACTCACACACACACACACACACACATACAAATCACAGACAGGCGTTTGCTTCTACTTTAAGAAGATCAGAGCCTTGTATCCCTGCTGCGAGTGTTATGTCAGTAAGTGTGTGTAGAATCAGAGCCTCAGTGCTCTCTCTCTCTCTCTCTTTTCTCTCTCTCTCTCTCTCTCTCTCTCTCTCTCTCTCTCTCTCTCTCTCTCTCTCTCTCTCTCTCTTCTCCCGATGGCTGCGCTACTGGTGGCGGCTGTACAGTATTAGTGAACATCTGTGGGCTGCTCCCTTGCTGTCACTGTCACTGATGCCTCAGATGTGTGTGTGTGTGTGTGTGTGTGTGTGTGTGTGTGTGTGTGTGTGTGTGTGTGTGTGTGTGTGTGTGTGCGTGTGTTGTGTGCATGCGTGCATTTATGTGTGTGTGTGTGTGTGTGTGTTTTCTGAGGGTGGAGAAGGTTATTCAATTCAATTCAATTCAATTTTATTTGTAGAGCGCACAAATACAGTACATTGTCTCGCGGCGCTTTACAGAAAGTACGGGAAGCATCCATGAGAATCAGGGGCAAGGAAAAACTCCCTCGCTTTGTAAATAATTTGTTATGTAGGAAGAAACCTTGGGCAGATCCACGCCTCATGGACTCAGCCTACCTGCCTGGGGCCTAATAAAGTATCCGTAAAGTCTGATGCATAGATTGACCATGGTTGACACAAACCAGTATGAGTACTGAATGTAGTCAGAGATGATATGCACATAGTTTGTGTGACAGTCTGGGCCAAGGGATGGACTCAGTAGTTGGAGTGTGGGATTAGTCAGTAATTGGAGTTCATTGGGTGTTGGTCGCCATCTAAGTAGTGGTCATCAGGGGGCCATCAGGCCAGTTCCATCACGGGCCTCAGAAAAAAGGGGAGGATGGTCCTGGTGTGTGGCTCCAGGGAGGTTGGTCAGCATCCGTAGTGGGGTAGGGTTCGTGGCAGGGAGGTACGGGAGGTTCATCACTCAGCCAGTGCGTCGGGGCAGAGGAGGCAGGGGAAACAAAAAGAAACAGAAACAAGAAGATTAGGCCAATCTAGGAGGATATCACTTCATGATATGTGTCATATAATCTAGCTAGAGTGAGGAGAGGGAAAGAGAGAGAGAGGAGAAAGAGGGTTGTACAGGATGGCAAGTGTGCAGAAGGTGGCAGCACTAGGCTATCGCAGCATAACTAAGGTATGGTACATGGCATCTCACCAACCCAGAAAGGGGTGGTCAGTGGCCGCCTTGGAAAAACAGCAGAGGTAGCCCTCCCAGTAAAGCCCAAGAGGAGTGGTGATATGCCATGGCCCACTCCTAATTATAGGAAATGTCAAAAAGGAAGGTTTTAAGTCTAGACTTAAAGGTATTAAAAGGTTATAAATTGCTTGAAGTTCAGCCTCTTTGCCATCTTTCTCTTCCATCTTTCTTCTGTTATCTTCATTTCCATCTCTCTCTATCTTTTTCTCTCTCTCCTTTTATCTTCCTCTCCATCTCCCTCCTTCTTTCCTTCCTCTTCCCTCTCCCTTTCTCTACACTCTTTCCTCTCCCTCCCTCTCTTATGCCCTGTCCTTCTGTCTTTACTCTCCACCCTGTGTGTGTGTGTGTGTGTGTGTGTGTGTGTGTGTGTGTGTGTGTGTGTGTGTGTGTGTGTGTGTGTGTGTGTGTGTGTGTGTGTGTATGTATGCATGTGTAAGTGTGTGTGTGTGTGTATGCATGTAAATGTGTGTGTGATGTGTGTGTCTGTGTGCGTATGTGTGAGTATGCATGTTCGTGTGTGTATGCATGCTCATGTGTGTCTCTGTTTGTGTGTGTGTGTGTGTGTGTGTTCATGTGCGTGTGTGTGTGTGCGAGGGCAGTGTAGTTGGGAGTTTGCTCCTGGTTAGCGGCAGCGCTCTGTTCTGTCTCCCTCCATCCCCGCCATGACAGATGGGGCACAGAGCAGAAGTGAAGGATATTAGCCCACTTTAGCCACCGCCTGCAGGGGAGCCTTGCAAATCTCCGTGTGAGTGTATGTGTGTGTGTGTGTGTGTGTGTGTGTGTGTGTGTGTGTGTGTGTGTGTGTGTGTGTGTGTGGACTGTACATTTTGTGTTTTGTGTGTGTGTATTGGGGGGGTTGGTTAGGATATGTGATCGCCTGATTTTGTGTGTGTGTGTGTGTGTGTGTGTGTGTGTGTGTGTGTGTGTGTGTGTGTGTGTATCGGTTTGTGTGTGTGTGTGTGTGTTTGTGTGTGTGTGTGTGTGTATGGCATTAATCGCATTTCACCAACCGCAGTAGCAGCAGTAGCGGAGGCGTTTAGCCAGCGTTCAGGGAGCGTTTTTAAAAGAGCCAGCCAGACTCCCTCATTCATCTCATTCATGCTCAGGGCCTGTAGCAGCGCTGCTGCTGTGACACGCTTCTCATTCCAAGCGTAGCCAAGCCGTGAGCGGCTAACGTGAGCTAGCTCACAGAGCCTGCCTGATCCCGTGCCAAAGGATTAGCATGTCTAACCTATAGACCGGATAGTCCCAGTCAATCCATAACTCTCAAAGAGCTTGGATAAGGCGGCCCTTTTTTTGAGTGCTTAAGTGACATAAGCCAGAAGGCTAGCAGAAATGCTAAAGCTTTGAAATGCTAAGTTGTTTCATTTTCAGTAGGGTTTGAGCCCGGGATGTGCTGGAAGTACAAGAATGCTGAGTAGACCTTGTGTGTGTGTGTGTGTGTGTGTGTGTGTGTGTGTGTGTGTGTGTGCGTGGGAGAGAGAGAGAGAGAAAGAGTGTTTGTGTGTGTGTGTGTGTGTGTGTGTGTGTGTGTGTGTGTGTGTGTGTGTGTGTGTGTGTGTGTGTTTACCCATGATGAGGAGAGTGAGAGCATTGAACAAGGCACCAATGTAGGTGAGGATCCACAACAGGACCCCAAACTGCAGGGAGGAAGGAAGAAAGAGAAAAAGAAAGCAGGAATGGGAGGGATCAAATTCATGCACTGGTGCCCATCAGGTCCGATACTCGACTACCTGTCTCGTCCAATCAGAACCAAGCACTGGCAAGCGTAGCGTAGTTGCTCTTTTTACAGACATGACTGTGTGAAGGAAGACCTAGTTGCTGTCTCTTTGAGGGATCTCTCACTATTCATGCAAGCGTGCCTGTGTGTGTGTGTGTGTGTGTGTGTGTGTGTGTGTATTGATCAGTGTGTGTGTGAGAGGGGTACTCTCTGTCATATAGCATGAATCCATTGTGTTATCATACAAAGACACAGGTGTGTACGTGTGTATGCATGTGTGTGTGGGGGGTGGGTGGCGCAAGTGTGTGTGTGTGTGTATGTGTGTATGTGTGTGTGCGTGTGTCATGGTCTACATGTCGATTCACCCTCAGCCACACAATCTCTGTCTTCCTCCTCCTCCTCCTCCTCCTCCTCCTCTCCCTCTTCTGTGCAGACTGGTGTCCATCTGCAGGCAGCAGGCAAAGGCCAGTGGCCACCCTGCCTCTCTCTCTCTCTCTCTCTCTCTCTCTCTCTCTCTCTCTCTCTCACTCTCTCTCTATCTCTCTCTCTCCTTCTACCTCCTTTCAGCTCTTTATACTTTCATCCCTCTCTCTCTCTCCCTCTCTCTCACACTCTCTCTCTCTCCCTCTCTCTGTCTCTCTCTCTCTTGCTGGCGCTGTGGGCCTGCAGCTCAGAGTGATTCATAGATCCTCATCCAGCCAGTGCTGGCCCCAGGGCTCATGAGTGTACTGCCTGTGGAGAATGAAGTCTCTCTCTCTCTCTCTCTCTCTCTCTCTCTCTCTCTCTCTCTCTCTCTCTCTCTCTCTCTCTCTCTCTCTCTCTCTCTCTCTTTCTCTTACTCTCTCTCCCCCTCCCTCTCCCCCTCACATACATGTGTACATGTCACACACTCAGTTACATACTGGTAGACTTCATCTCTGTCACACAAACCCTGACACAAACATACACACACACACACACATACATCTCACTCACAATCACTCTCTATCTCTCTCTCTCTCTCTCTTGCACACACACGCACACACACACACACACACACACACACACAGACAAGCAGCCATACATGCACAGACCGACACATAGAGGAAGCAAGAGAGAGACAGACAGACAGAAGCCTGTATGCACACAAATGTATGAGTCATGTGTTTCCTGTACAGTAAAGTAGAAGACAGTGGATTCAGCACAATCCTTCCTCCCTTTGGACCACACACACTTCCTCCATCTCAACATTCCTCCACAACATTTTGCCTTAAACACAACATCGGCCAGCATCCAGTCAACCAGCAGAAAACAAACAAATCAGCAAGCAGGCCACGTGCTTTCTCAATGTCATTTTTCAGCAATGTCAACACTTTACCAGGCTCAGCCATTTCTATTTTTTGTCTACATCCATATGTAATACACACACACACACACACACACACACACACACACACACACACACAGACACACTCTCTCTCACTCTCTCTCTCTCTCTCTCACTCTCTCTCTCCCTCTCTCTGCATGGCTGTTTATATTGACTATTGAGCTCAGCAGCAGCCCCTTAGACAAACACAGGGCCGGCGTTAAGGACAGGCTTTAGTCTGCTGTGAGGCACCCAGCTTTTAATTGTTTGCTTCTGCGGTTACAAGCTTGTTGATTCACATGAAGGTCAAAGACAATATGCATAGGACTTTTTGAAGGTCTAGCGGTTGTTTTCATGGGCACACTTTGCAGTTGCAAACGAAATTTTCAAAGCTGACTTTTTCAAAGCCGAAAATTTGTAGCCTATCTATTTCAACTAGGTACAGACAGTTATCACTGCTACCAAGTGTAACAGATGCCAACTAGCTCGGCTGTACTTGTAAATCCTCACAACTCAATTCCTTGGGCACTTCTAGCTGCTGAGTTAGAAGCTTGGGATTTTAGCTAAGTG
>JAODXP020000010.1:15493125-15522654 GCA_027497455.2 Sardinella longiceps
TGTGCAAACAAAATGTGGCAAGGTGCTAGTATACACACACACGCGCACACACACACACACACACACACACACACACACACACACACACACACACACACACACACACACACATGCACACACAAGAGAGTGCACAATCTTTTTTCTCTTTTTTACCAGTATTGACCATCATCAACTTCGAAACCCTAACAATCTAGCACCCCTGAAATGTATGGAGTAATGAGAGCCTAGAATGTAATGCAAATTAATAACAATATAGAAAGTAATGTTTTGTAAAATGGCATTTAAAATGACAAATAACATTCATTGCTCTCTCTTTCCCTGTCTCTCCCCCTCCTTCTCTCTCTCTCTCTCTCTCTCTCTCTCTCTCTCTCTGGGCCGATGTACTGTAGCTTGGCTCTGCACCCAGACAAGATCCAGGTGGCGACGGGGCAGGTGGGGAAGGACCCGTACATCTGTGTGTGGGACTCGTACGCCCTGCAGACCGTCTCCATCCTCAGGGACGCCCACACACACGGCGTGGCCTGTCTGGCCTTCGACGCAGACGGACAGGTGAGCAAGCATACACGCCATTTCTGAGGAGAACTGATTTGTTATTGATTATTGATTGATTGGTTGATGAATAGGATGAAAATGATGAGCTCATGAGTTTATGACATATATTATTTAGAGTTTTACTTAGAGTAATACTTAATAATTGTACTAGAAATGTGTAGGTAAGTCAATGTGACTACTGAGATGAAACACTAATGGTTTATCTATTGTATTGTATCTTTAGGTTGTTATTCTTACGCTATTGAAATGGCTTATCTCTGTCCCTCTTTCTCTTTCTCTCTTTATCACCCTCTCTCCCTCTCTATATATTTCTCTCTCCCTTTCCTGGCCTCTCTCTCTCTCTCTCTCTCTCTCCCTCTCTCTCCCTCTCTCAGCGGTTAGCATCTGTTGGTCTGGATGCCAAAAACACAGTGTGTGTGTGGGACTGGAAGAGAGGCAGAGTATTGGCCACAGCAACGGGGCACTCTGATAGGGTAAGAACAGTCACATGACACCTCTAAACATGCTCACAGACACACACACACACAATCATCACCATCACCCCTACCCCCACCCTCAATACACATGTTTACAGGACATGCAATGCAACAGTCCTGCAATGCTACCCTCAGTGATTCATAATGGACTATGGAGGGTTAAAGGTGTTGTTGGTGAGTGTCTTGTCCAAATCAAATAGCTGTTTGGACGATAATGCATGTGAGGTTTATGGTCAAGACTGACTGATAGGAAACAAACACCAGAGGGACTAAAGACTCTAAAGACAGACTCAGCGTCTCCACATACTGGCTCTGGGCATTTTTGAATTCCAAAACCTACACACATCAACAGCACTACACTACAAGCAACGAACATGGTGCAGTAGCCTGTGGAATCACCAATGGCTATTAATGAACGGCTCTTATAAAATAGACTTCAATCATGAATCAGCAGGCGACAGCAGAGTTCGGTGCTGGTGTGCACAGTTGTATTGAAAACAGCAGAATGTTGGAAGTACAGTGTCGGTGCGCGGACGCCTTTACATAGAACAAGCCAGGGATTCTTGGAAGTCTACTGACATAAAGCCTGTCTTAGGGAAGTTCTGGAGAGAGAGATTGAGAGAGAGATAAGAGGAGAGAGAGAGAGAGAGAAAGAAAATTATTGCTTTGGCAATATTGTGAATTTTAACAGTCATGCCAATAAAGCATATTTGAAATTGAAAATTGAGAGAGATACTACATATTTATGTTGACACCTTGGCACTTGCATTGGCCCTTCACTTTGGTGACACTAAACTCTGCTTCGGTGGGAATCGACATGGATCTTAAAATGGCCTTCGCCTCCAACCAAAAGGTGGACAGTGGAAAAGGGCTATGGGCTTGATGGAATTGTGTGCTGAACCACACTGCATGCTGGGTCAATGGAGAGATAGACAGACAGACAGACAGACAGACAGACAGACAGACAGACAGAGAGGCTGCCCATGCCAAGCATGTAAGGTAAATGCACCGAACCAACGGGTCTCTTTACGGTCCAGCGCACCACCTCTGAACACACGACACACACGTTCAGTAGCCTACAGTAGAGTACACTACATATATGGAGGCTGTGCACACACATGGACAGACACACGTCAACATCTGTATGTCAGGTGAATGGGGGAGCTGCTGAGCACGGCTGCTGCTCAATTATAGCCTATTCTTATGCATAACTTAGCATTCATGCTCTCATACATACATACATACATAGCCTTCATATCTATAGTATGTACACCTGCAGACTCACACACACACACACGCACACACACACACAGAGAGAGAGAGAGAGAGAGAAAGCAAGAGTGAGAGAGAAAGGGGGAGAGAGAGAAAAAGAGAGAAAAATAGAGAGACAGAGGGAAAGGAAGAGAGAGATGGAATCTTTGGGGAGTTTGGAAGCATTAGGCGGCTGCTCTGCTCTGCTCGGCTCTGCTCTGCTCGGCTGTGTGTGTGTGTGGTGAGGCGTGTTGGTCTCCGGGCCTGAACCCTCTGGGGGAGCAGCAGCAACAACAGCAGGATGAGGAGGAAGAGGAGGAGGAGGAGGAGGAGCAGTTTGATGGCAGAGGGCTACGCTGCTAGCAGAGCTGGAGTGGAAACTGGCTACAGAGGAAATACTGTGTGTGTGTGTGTGTGTGTGTGTGTGTGTGTGTGTGTGTGTGTATGTGTGTGTGTGTGTGTGTGTGTGGCTGAGTGCACATTTTGATGTCTGCCTTGTTCTGCCTATATAACATTCTGTCTGATACAAGGAATTTGTAACAGATGGTTTGGCCCTAAAGGTATGGTGTGTGATGGCGGCAAGCTAAAAAAAAAAGGACTGATTAGGATTTGATTGGCTATTAAGATCAAAATCTTTGATGAATCCAGTTAAAAATCCACTGAGGAGGGTAATACTTTTTACAGTTACAGTGATTTG
Organism: Sardinella longiceps; assembly: GCA_027497455.2. NCBI lineage: Eukaryota > Metazoa > Chordata > Actinopteri > Clupeiformes > Clupeidae > Sardinella > Sardinella longiceps. The sequence continues at coordinate 15,496,102 of JAODXP020000010.1, forward strand.
CCATGACCTCATATTTAATACAAAATCTTACATCAAAGTGGAAAATTCCCTTTGGGATTTCTTCTTCCGTGTTGTATATGTGGCACCAACCTGTTATGTCACTCAGATCTTCAGCAGACCCCAACAATTTTGTCTTTATTATATTTTATATATTTATTTTATGCATATAAGTTATATCTCATCACATCTGAGTTCTTGTATCTCTATTCTACATACTGTAATTGGTATGCTACCATGTTGTGCAAGTCCTCCATAAAGGCCATGCTGTGGTGTCATTTCTATTTGTCTGTTTGTCTTTGCCAGATATTTGATATTTCCTGGGATCCCTTCATCGCCCATAGATTGGTGAGCTGTGGAGTCAAGCATATCAAAGTAAGTATCCATCTGAAAATCTTTAGTCAGCTCTGGGTCACACACACACTCACACTCATACACACACACACACACACACACACACACAAACACACTTGCTCCTGACACATCCAGAAAATCCCCATGGAGCTTAACCAAGACGATGATGATGATGATGACGATGATGAAGATGATGATGATCATGGACGTTCAGAATGTCAGGTGTCATCTAATAACCCGGGGCTGATTTCTCTGTAACAGATACACCACAAAATATAACAGAACCACAATTATAGAAAAGCGATTGTGAAGCTGCTTTCCTTTTAACATTGACATTCTACAAATTAAATCCTTCCAGAACCAAATTTGATTGACATTTTTGTAAACATTATTTTTTTTTTCACCTGTCCAATTATTTTCTCTGTTTTGGCCAACTCTGTGGTGTCTCCTTGCCAGAGAACAGTGCAGTGAGAATGTGTACTCGCTCAAAGGGCTGACGAGAGAAGATTGAATCTGACGTTCTGATTAGTCTGCACTTCACTGCAGGAAGATAACAGATAACACACACACACACTCACACACACACACACACACACACACTCACACACACACACACACACACACACACACACACACACACACACACACACACTCACACACACACACACTCACTCTCTCTCTCTCTCTCTCACACACACACACACACACACACACACACACACACACACACACACACACACACACACACACACACTAAGAGAGTGGCAGAGTCTTGAGATTTTTTTCCCTCCTCCCCTCTGTTTTTATAATGGCCGTGAGCAGGAGACGATTTGCTGGAAATCAGCAGATAGCTATCAGTGTCTTCATCTGTCCCGTGCGCTCACAGGCATCTGCCAGGAAGCACTTTGATTAATCACAAATGACTAAAAGATGTCTGAATTCACAAAAAAAATGACAGTAAAATTTCTTCCTTTCCCATTTTTTTTATTCTCTCTATCTTTCTCTCTGTTTATCTCTGTATGTCTTTGTGTTCTGGTCTTGTTATCTTTGGTAGTCTGTCTCTGTCTCTTCCATGATGTTATGTACTTTTCAACTTCTCTTTTCTCTCTCTCTCTCTCTCTCTCTCTCTCTCTCTCTCTCTCTCTCTCTCTCTCTCTCTCTCTCTATTTCTCTGTACATCTCACCCCACCTTCTTTATCTCCATCTCGCCCTCTCTCTCTCTCTCTCTCTCTCTCTCTCTCTCTCTCTCTCTCTCTCTCTCTCTCTCTCTCTCTCACTGTCATTCTTCCTCTCTCTCTCCCTCACATTTCCTTCTTCTGCTTCTCAGTATTCATCCCTTTGAATTCATTGGTTTGTTGAAATTTTATTTTTGTGAAAATAATTAAAAGCAAAGAGTTATTTTCACAAATATCCACATCATTTATTGGTAAATAGATTGATATATCAATAGACTTTATTCATCCAGAAGTAAATTGTTCCCTACCCCAATTTACAAGTACTATTATTATTTATTCCTAATCTAATTTAATGTTCTCAGTTCTGGACGTTGTGTGGGAACGCACTGACGCCCAAGCGAGGGATCTTTGGGAAGACGGGCGACCTGCAAACCATCCTGTGTGTGTCCACGGCCAAGGAGGAGGTCACCTACTCGGGCGCTCTTAATGGGGACATCTACGTGTGGAAAGGGCTCAACCTGGCACGCACCATACAGGCTGCCCATAGCGTGAGTGCACACACACACACACACACACACACACACACATGCACACACACACACACACACACACACACACACATGCACACAAACTCATGCACATTACCTCTGCATTGCTTCTGGTGCATTCTGTTTGCTATTAAGTGAGGGACAAAACCAGTTTGTTATTAAGTCTTTTTCTCCCAGTATTACACACTCAGTCAGTTCATGTTGTTGATGTTGTGTCATGTTACTATTGCTGTCTTCTTTCTCTCTCTCTCTCTCTCTCTCTCTCTCTCTCCTCTCTCTCTCTCTCTCTCTCAAATTCAAATTCAAATTCAAATTCAAAAGGCTTTATTGGCATGAATGTCACAATAACATTATTGCCAAAGCAAAGACATACATACATAACATATACATATTGGCAGTCAATACAACATAAAATAACATCATACAATAATGTGTGTGTGAATGTTTGTGTGTATGTGTCTGTGTGTGTGTATGTGTGAGATGGGAGAGTGTTGGTGTGTGTGTGGATATGTGTGTCTGGATGTCATTCACTCATTTTCCCACAAGTTGTGGCACATGGATACATATTGGGCAGCAAGGTGAGCCCTGTCTCCTTCCCCCAGTACTATTTTAAGTTTTAAATTGTCATTAAGTTTATGAAAATTGGGAATTTCATTATTGAATTTTGTAAAATAATTGTTTCTAATTGGAGACAATGATGTACACTCAAGGAGAAAGTGCATCTCTGTCTCAACCTCACCTGTCGAGCAGTGACCACATATTCTGTCTTCTTTTGGTTGCCATGATTTTTTAAGTCTTCCTTTTTCGATTGCCAATTTGTGGTCACTTAGCCTGTATTTGGTAAGGGTCAGTCTCTGTTTTCTATCTCTGACAGTAGAGAGATATTCTGCTAATTTATATTCTCTGTTTAGGGCCAGATAACATTGTAATCTACTTTGGTTTTTAGTTTCTTCAGTCCAATGTTCCAAATAAGCTTCTTTACATTGTTTTATAATTTGGTTTACTCTGATTGGTTTTTGGAAAACAGTGTTGTTGTGAGACTGGCCAGGATATTTTTGGGGTGTGGTGGTTAGTCTCAGCAACAACTGATGCAGTGGACTTTTTTCTGGGTTCAGCTCCTGGGTTTGGAGGGCTTTATAATGGAGGGTGTCTTGGGGGCTGGATTTAAGATGATTGAAGAAATTTAGTGCTCTTTTATTGATGTTTATAATTAATGGGAATCTGCCTAATTCTGCTCTTGTGGAATTGTTTGGAGTTTTTCTTTGTACTTGTAAAATATATTTACAGAATTCTGTATGCAGGGATTCTGTGGCGTGTTTCTCCCAGTGTGGATAGCTATGGTGACTGAGTGGACCCCATACTTCACTACCATATAGCGCAATCGGCAAGATGACACTGTCAAATATTTTAAGCCAGATTTTAATTGGAATTTGGAGATTAAAAAATTTTCTTTTAATTGAATTTAGTGCTCTACGAGCTTTTTCTTTTAGTGCATTCACTGCCATATTAAAGTTCCCTGAGGCTGTTACTGTTATGCCCAGGTATGTATAGCTCATGCTATGTGGAATTACAGCATTGTTTATTACAAAGTTGTATTTACTTTCTTGACATTTGGCACGTTTTTGAAATATCATAACATTTGTTTTCTTTAGATTAACTTCTAGGGCCCAAGTTCTACAGTATTGTTCGACTATGTCGAGTTGTAACTGTAGCCCTTGACTTGTTGCAGACACTACGAGTAAGTCATCGGCAAACAGCAGAGATTTTATGTCTTTGTCAAAGAGGGAGAGGCCAGGGGCGGGAGAATTATCCAGTTGGGTTGCCAGTTCATTTATATATATGTTGAATAATGTGGGACTTAAATTACAGCCCTGACGGACACCTCTTTTTTGTGTGAAGTATTCCGTTTGTTTATCCCCAATTTTGACAGCGCACTTGGTGTTCAGATACATAGATTTAATCAAGTCATATATTTTACCTCCTATCCCGCAATTTAGCAGCCGATAATGCAGACCCTCATGCCAAATTGAATCGAAAGCCTTCTTAAAATCGATGAAACAGGCAAATATTTTTCCAGATTTAGTTTGATTGACATGTTTGTTGATTAACGTTTGGAGAGTATATATATGATCTGATGTGCGGTGTTTTGGTAAGAAGCCAATTTGGGTTTTACTTAATATAGAATGTTCATCAAGAAAATCTCCAATTCTTTTATTTACAATACTGCAGAACAACTTTCCTAGACAACTGCTAACGCAAATGCCACGGTAGTTGCTTGGATCTGACTTATCCCCACTTTTATGAATGGGGGAAATAAGCCCATTACACCACATGTCAGGAAAATGTCCTGACAGAAGTATAGTGTTGAACAGTTTCAACACTGCCCCCTGCATCTCTGGGGTGCTAAACTTGAGCATTTCATTTCTTATACTGTCTGGACCACTAGCCTTTCTTGGTCGAAGAGAATTGATGTGGGTGGATAGTTCTTTCATTGTAATTGTGAAATCTAGGGGGTTTTGGTTATTTTTAATTTTTTCTTCCAGTGACTTGAGCTTTTCTTTTATAAGAAGTTGCTCAGAGCCACTTATTTTTATGTCTTTATAAAGACTTTGGAAGTGTTCTTTCCAAATATTCCCATTTTGAATGGGTAATGATTGTGTTTCCTTATGGTTCAAATTGTTCCACAAATCCCAAAATTGGTTTTGGTCAACCGCTCTCTCAATATCTTCAATTTTCATGTCAATGTATTTATGTTTTTTGTTGTTAATTGTACGTTTGTATTTGTTTAGAATTTCGAAGTAACTAATGCGCAAGGATTGGTCATTTGGGTTTCGATGTTTTTTGTTTGCCATTTTTCTGAGATCTTTTCGAATGCTTTTGCATTCCTGGTCAAACCAATTGCCCATTTTTTGCCTTTTGAAGGCTTTCGATCTTGGCTTTCTAAGGTCTGCTTTAATGGCAGCTTTATGAAATATTGTATTAATATCTGCAGTGGCCTTATTTACGCCATCTCTGGTCGGGACATAATTATTTTGACAAAAGTCTAATATGTTTTTTAACAGCTCAGGTGATTTCAAGACCATGATGTATTTGTCTCTGCTGTCTGGGGCCCATCTGAAATTACAATGTGAGTTGTAAAGTTCACAAGGTTCTGTTTCTGTGCCACTTATTACATTTGAGTGTTTCAGGAACACATTTATCTGCATGTGGTCAGACAGTGGGGACTGTTGTCTGACAGTGAATGCACTGATAGTGGAGGGATCCATGTCAGTGATTGCATAGTCTACCACACTGGACCCAAGAGCTGACGAGTATGTAAATCTCCCTAAAAAGTCCCCTCTGAACCTACCATTAATTATATACAGGCCTAAGGCTCGACAGAGGTGCACTATCTCCCTGCCACTTTGGTTTATTTCAGAGTCAAGGCTGTGTCGGTAGGTGATGGTGGGTGTGCTAAACAGGGGAACTTGACCAAATACATGTTTGTTTCCCTGTGCATCGATGACATCAGGTTCATTTCCTGTACGTCCGTTTAAATCTCCAATTAGCATTATATTTCCCTGGGCCTGAAAATAGGAAATTTCTGTGTGAAGTGTTTCAAAAACACTCTCCTCAAAATAAGGAGAGTCTATTGGTGGTATATAAATTGCACACAGATATACATTTTTATCATTTATGCCCAGGGTTTTATCCAATTTTAACCAGATGTGTGATTTTCCCTGTTTTACAGGTGAGATCTGGTTCCAAATATTTTCTTTGCACCAAACCAAAATACCACCTGATGATCTGCCCTTGCGTACATTTTTTAATTTTATAGAGGGCACCATGACTTCTGCATATCCTGGGGGACAACAAGTGAACGTATCCTTTTGACACCATGTTTCTGTCAAAATAACTATATCTATACCTTTGATAGAGTTCAGAAAATCAGGGTTACCACTTTTCAGCTCAAAGGCTGAAGAGCGAAGACCCTGGATATTCCAGCAGCTAATATGAAATGAACACATTTAAGACAGTCAAAATGGACCTTATTAGCTAGACTTATGAAAATAACCACAACTATCTTCAGTACAATGGTGTTTGGTAGAATAGATTAAATGAAGGTTTTTTTTTTTTTTTTTTTTTTTTTACAACAACAATAACAGTAATAATAACAGCAATAATAATAATAGTAGTAGTAATAATAATAACAATAATAATAATAATAATAATAATAATAATAATAATAATACTTTAACTTTTACTTATGCTTGAACTATCTTAATTTAATCTAAACTTAACTTCACAATTTAGGCTAATTTATCTATAAACACCTTACAATAAATCTTATCTTAAATGAACTCAACCTAACTTAACTTACTCTAACTTAATTTAACTTAATCTAATTTATCCTAACTTAACTTAATCTTAACTTAACTTAACTTATGTAATTTATAGAAAATGGATGGTAATGATGTCAACTTAATTTAACTTGCCATCATTTTTTTTTTTTTTTTTTTTTTTAAGGCTTAACTTGACTTAAACTTAACATATCAATAGGTGTAACAAACTTAACTTTTTTTTTTTTTTTTTCTTTCTTCTTAATATGTTAGTTCATATCTTACAGAAGTCGGCTGCACAGAATGCGCAGCATCTCCCTGATGTCTCCCATTTCAGCTGTTGCAAGGGGGGGATGTGGTGATTGGTCTGGCAGGAATTGCAGCATGACTCTGCAGTGGAAGGTTGGGAGGGGGTCGTGAGGCAGCAACTGAAGCAAAGCTCTGCTGCATGGGGTGGGGAGAGGGATAGGGCCCAGGTGCTGCTCCGTTGTTTTGATGCTGTAAGTGGGGAGGGGGGTAAGATGCCGCTCCATGTGAATGGGGAGGGGGGCAGAGGGCATGCAATGCTACATTTCTCTCCTGCTGGTGTGTGGGGGAGAGTGGTCTTCTGTGCAGGTTGGCCCGTGATGATTTAGGGGTCCAGGTTGACTTGTTCCTCGAAGAGAGGTTGATCTGGGTAGTATTCCGATGCTGAGGAGGTTGTCTGGCATGATGTCTGGGATGATTCTTTGTTGAGGCAGGTGAGGTGTAACTGCGCCCGATTGCTGTGTCTTTCAGGGACTTTGCAAATATCTTCACCCTCTCCTTGTGTAGATGGAGTCCATCATAGAGATCCCACGTGCCAATGGTTGGATGTTGTGCTAGGTGGACATTGGGAAAGTTAGCACATCCTCTTCTGACCTCTGTGTTGATGTCATGGATGACATGAGGAGGAATGTCTGTCCTTGGCAAAAGTGTGGAAATCACAATTCGTGAATCAGGAAACTCTATGCTGGCCTGTTCTGCCATTCTTATCATTGCACCAGCTGTGTCCTTTCGTAGTCTCTGAAGGTCATTTGTCCCAGTGTGGATGACCAAACATTCAGGGCTATTGAGTGTCTCCTTTGACAACAGCTTCATTGCCTGTCCTGTTGTGCTGCAGCGCTTCGATAGCACTCTCCTTCCAGGAAAAAGCTTGCTTATATCAAGGAATTTGCCATTTGAGTCAGCAAGGAGGACCACTTCTGGATGTGACTGAGTGGAGGGAAGCTGGACTGGACAGACCTGGGTTTTGACAGCTGACTGTATTGATGGTGCCAGGTCAGGAGGTGCTAAGGTGTCGCTGCTGTGCTGGCTGGAGAGCCGACCGGCTATGGCAGAGGGAGGACAGGGATTCACGTCACTGATGGGCATAGTCTGTGTCTCCGAGCTTGCCATGCTGGGTGCTGACTGGAGTTCCTGTATCAGGCGATGTACTTGCCCAGTGAACTCCCGTTCTCTCTTCTCAGCATCTTCTTTGACTTTGGCCAGCTGGGCGCGGAGCACATTATTTTCCTGTTTCAGTGTCTCCAGACTCACATTGAGATCTGTTGCCAAGGCTTGGTTTTCCTCCTTAAGAATTTGAAAGGCCTCAGCATTTCTCCTGAGGTCTGAGGCCAATATTTGGTTTTCTTTCTTTAGTTGCTGGAACCCCTCTTTAAGCTCTTGCAAGGTGTTGTCTGGTGTATCAGATAATCTTGCCTGGGTATGCTCTCTAAATTCAGCAAAGTCCATCTCTAGGAGGGCCATTTTTTCCTTCAGCAAGTTGTTGAGACTGGTAGGTGTTGGAGGGGCAGAAACACACAAGGAGTAGACATTCTCTGGTGAGCTGTTGCTCTTATGACCGGCCTTCTTGGCATTTACTTCCTCTTTCAGCATGGAGAACACCTCTTCAAAAGACTCTAGGTTCTCTTCACTCCCTTGGATCATCACTTTTCCTTTGATGTAATATGTGATGGTGAGCAGAGGGTCATCCTTGTCAAGGTGTTCATCCTTGCAGATTTTTAGTCTGCCTCCTGAGCCAATTCCCTCGCTGGAAACATGTGCATAGTAGCTGCACAGGGTTTCTTTCCAGATGTAGACTGATTCAGTGAAGAAGATCAGGTTGTTTTTCTTTCTTCCCTGTGTTTGGTGAACATAATCTGTGAATAGTACCTCTGGATTTTCCTTCAAAGTCTTCTCCTTGTACTTTTCTCGAGCTGCTCCAGCTTTACATGTAGTGGGGTACTCAACCTCTCTGGACTTTGGTTTGGTACTGGTGCTCCACTTCTGTGTTTGTCCAACAGTCTTCATTGTCAACATCAATCTTTGAAAAAGTAGAGGATTTTCTTTCTTGTACTGTTTGTTTTGTTTTGTTGCTAATCTTCAGTTAGCTTCCTTACTGTAGTTACTGTTTCGGAATGTTCGCAACAATGGCAGTTGCTGTTGGGCAGCTGATGGCCAAGTTTTTGTTTTGATTTAAGAAAAATATCTAAAAATGATATTTTCTTTTAGTTTTTGTTCTTAGTTCTTGTTGCCTTCTCTTTGGACTTACTTTTGAAGATTTGTTGAGTGGTTATTCTTCAAAAAGTCTAGCGTTTTTAGTCCAAATTTGATTTGAAATCAGGAGCTCATTTTTGCTGCTGCTACTCCTGGAACTTAGAACTTAGAACTCTCTCTCTCTCTGTCTGTCTGAAATCTGCGCCCACACACACACACACACACACACATACACACACACACACACACACAATCACACATTGGGGCTCCATGTGTCAGTCTCACTAAGTACCTGCAGCTAGATTCAGCCGAGTTCTGGAAAATTCAGTGTCTCACAGCTTCAAACGCTTCATGTTTTTGTTGCTGCTTTTTTTCTGCCAATGCTGAACTTGTCTCTTGTGGAATCTGGGATCTCTCTGGAGTGGGGTGGGAGGTCGGGAGCTATGGGAGAAAGGGAGGGGGTGGGGGGTCTTTGATCTCCAGTTCGGGGTGCAGTTGTCAGATTTCAGGTACACTCTCTGATCTGAGCTAACTCACGATCTCACGCTTGCTGGGTTGTGTATGAAGACTTGTTTTCTTTCTTTTCTTTTGGCCCCTGTTGGATTCACTTTTCTCTCTCTCAGGTTTCAGTTTGTTATTGCCATGCCTAGTCTCTCACTCTGTCTCTCTCTTTCTCTCTCTCTCTCTCTCTCTCTCTCTCAGTCTCTCTCTTTTTCTCTCTCTCTCTCTCTGTCTTTCTCTTTTTCTCTCTCTCTTTCTCTGAATGGTAGACAGTGATATTATTTCTCCTTTTATTATGAGTCAAATTCTCATTCCATTCTTCCGCTCTTTTGGTTTCTTCTTGCTTCCATTTTCTGTCTTTCTTCTTTTTTGTCTGTGCATATCCTCTAGAATACATTATGCTCTCTTGTTGTCTAACATGAATACATATTCACCCACTTTGAATCGCCTCTCTCTCTCTCTCTCTCTCTCTCTCTCTCTCTCTCTCTCTCTCTCTCTCTCTCTCTTTCTCTCTCTCCAGCTGTTTTATTTCTATTCATCTCTCTCTCTATCTCTCTGAATTCAGTTCATTCCAATGCTTTTTATCATAAGTGTTGCCAATGCATTTAGAAATGATATAAAATTTATATTGCATAAATCAAAAACTAAGTATGCATGTGTACTTACAGACAAAAATGAATATGCTCTCCCCCCTCTCTCTCTCTCTCAGATTCAGATTCAAAGTGCTTTATTGGCATGGCATGGATACTCCTATTGCCAAAGCAGTCAGTCTCTCACACACTCTCTCTCTCCCTCCTGTACTGTGTTGCAGGCGGGCATCTTCAGCATGCACTCGTGTGAGGAGGGCTTTGCCACGGGGGGAAGGGACGGCTGTATCAGACTCTGGGACGTGGACTTCAAACCCATCACCAAGATCGACCTTAGAGAGACTGAACAGGGTTACAAAGGTAACATTCACACACACTTACACACACACACACACACACACACACACACACACACACACACACACACACACACACACACACACACACACCACTACATCAGATGCAATCTGTGTTTCTGGTTTCCTTTCATCCCTCTCTCTCTCTCTCTCTCTCTCTCTCTCTCTCTCTCTCTCTCTCTCTCTCTCTCTCTCTCTCTCTCTGTGTGTGTGTGTGTGTGTGTGTGTGTGTGTGTGTGTGTGCACCCACACCTGCCCTGTTTTATTTGAGAAGCAAATTGATTTGGAGGGCCCATAATTGGCTTTGGAGTGCAACAGATCTAATATCCTAATGCTACTGTGTGCAAGGTCAGACCAAGGCCACACGGCAAATGGAGCTGTGTGTGTATTTGTGTTGTGATGTTATCTCCACCCTGCAGCTCTCTGCCAGTGTTCACGCTCGCATTGTGGAGGACTGCACATTTCTAAAGACCTGGGGCCAATCCAGTAAATAGGTTATGAAATTGCTATTGAGAAAAGCAGCCATACTTTCCAAGAGTTTATCTGTTGATCTCCACAGTCCTTTTCTCTTTCTCCCTCTCCTCTCCTCTCTCCCTTCCTCCCCATCCTCTGTTCTTCCCTCTCCTCCCCTCTCCTCTCTCCTCTCCTTTCCTCCCCATCCTCTGTTCTTTGCTCTCCTCCCCTCTCCTTTCCATGACTCTCCATTTCTTTTCTTTTCTTTTCTACATCATACTCACTGGGAAAAGACGTTTTAAAAATATGCTCCGCTTAGAAAAACTCTACCACTCCCCCATGGATTCCAGAAAAGTGGAACTAAATTATGGAAGTGAGGTTAAGAAAGAAAAAGTTCTTTTCTCTTCTCTTCTTTTTTTTCTTTTTTTCCCTTTTTTCCCTCGGTGAGGATATGGGATGGCAAAGCTGCTCATCTCTCCTACTCCGCCTCTCCTTTCTTAGCCCTGCTTTGAAGCTGTTGAGGACGCTATTTGCATTTCTTTGAAAGGGCGGCCGCATTTGTCGCTGCTAGTCCCACAAGCAAGGCTTACACACACACACATACACATACACACACACACACACACACACACACACACACACACACACACACACACACACACACACACACACACACACACACGTACATACTGTTATTCATCTACACACACATTCTATTCTTTTTTTTCTGTCTATATTATTCTTTCCCTCTCTCTCTTTCTCATGCACTCACTCACTCCTCTCTCTCTCTCTCTCTCTCTCTCTCTCTCTCTCTCTCTCTCTCTCTCTCTCTTTCTCTCTGTCCCCCTCCTCCATTTCCAAATATATACACACAAGTGTTACACTCACCTATTCATTAACAGGGCTTTCACACTGCATCCGTCAGTTGACGGATCCCATTTACTTTGAATGGAGCTTTCGCGAAATGCATTGTGGGTACGTCCGTCAAAACAGCTCCGTTAGCGTCCGTCAAAAAGTTAAAACATGTTCAACTTTTTAGCTGGCGACGGATCCGTCAAACCAATCGGGATTGAGAGAATTGACTCCCCCTCCGTCAGACCCCTCCCCCGTCGTCCGTCAACGGACGGATGCAGTGTGAACACACTGTAACAATCACATTATTCCTACTTCCTGTAACCATTCCCCGTCCAGCTCTGCCTGCCTGAACTTTACTGTCACATCCTTCTAACTCCAATTGGGTTGTTTTGGTTTGATTTGTTTTTTGTCTGATGATATCATTCAGATTGCTGTTCCATACTATACATAAAAACAACTTCACTTTTTGCAATTTTCAGAGGGTGGACAGATGGTTTTACATCTGAACTATTCCTGATATACAGTATATAATACAGTGACAGTGAGCATTTGTGCTGGTCTGCTTATATGAACACTGCTGTGTGTAGCGCATGCCAAACAGCCGCTGAGAGCTGCTTTAATTGTGTGAGCGACACACACATCCAGCATCAGTGCAAATGACAGCAGTGACTTAATGAGTCCATGTCCTCCTTTAATGCCACCGCATCCACAAACTGTCCCTGGAAATCAGGGCCAGTTGGCAAGCAAGGCCAGACCCAGCGAGACAGCGATTCAATCCAACGACGCATGATATTAAACTCAGTGTGTGTGTGTGTGTGTGTGTGTGTGTGTGTGTGTGTGTGTGTGTGTGTGTGTGTGTGTGTGCGCGTGTGTGCTGTTGCTAGCAAACACAGCATTTAATTCCATTAATCCCGCTGCGAGCTGAAAAGCAGGTGTGATGCTGACATATAGCTAATGTTGAGATTAGGCCTTCAGGATTAAAAGTTTCTGCTTGTTTTAATACCGGAAGCCCTCACTGGCTTTAAAACATGCCGCCCTTGCATTCTGAGATTTGTTATTTATATGCTGTACATTTCATATAAACCACTCATGGCGTTTATGACACCCACTATACTGTGTGCATGCCACATAAACATATCCTTGTATCCTTGAGAAAAGGCTTTGCCTGTTTTTGTTGAATGTCTGCTCAGATTTACTCATCACTGCATTGTATCATTATTGCCACATTTCAGTAGGCCTATGCTGTTGTTGTTTTCGTTGTTGTTGTTGTTTATTCCACTTACTCTCCTCTTGACTTCAGTCTACTTACAGTGCATAGCCATATTATTATTTCCTCATGATGCACCACTAGACTTTAAAACAGTGGTTAAAAAAGTAGCAAAAGCTTGCCAATTAAGGGCTAATAGCTAACAGCTAACACTGTGAGTGTTTACTTTAAAGCAATATTTCTTCAGCTCTCCTATAACACTGTCCAGCGGCCGGCAAGGCATGGCATGATAAGCATATCGCTAATTAGCTTTCTGCTTGGTGCCACTTGAACTGAGACAGCCAGTGTGGTCATTTGTGCTCTCCTCTCTTTCACATGCATCCTCTTCCCTCCTTCTGTTTGGCCCGCATCTCATTTCTTGCTTCACTGCGCTCTCTCTCTCTCTCTCTCTCTCTCTCTCTCTCTCTGCTCTTTCTCTCCCTCTTTCTCTGACTCTGTCTGTCTCATTCTCTCACCCTCTCTCTCTCTCTCTCTCTCTCTCTCTCTCTCTCATACTCTTTCTCTCATGCACTCCCCTCCCTCTCTCTCTCCCTCCTCCATGCTTTGTGCATCTCTCCCTTTCATCTCTGACTCCCAGTCTCTTACCTCTCTCCCTTTTTCCGCCTCCTGTCAGACTCTGTTTCTCTCACATTGTTTTCTCCCTTGCCTGCCTGCCTGCCTGCTTATTCCCCTTTCTCACTTTCTCTGCTGACACTTCCGCTTGCCTTTCCTCACTGCACCATGAGCAACAGTGCTGGATGCTCAACTCCTCTGTGTTTGTCTGTCTGTCTGTCTGTGTGTTTGGGCCCCTCTCAGCAAGGCCAACTAACTCTTATACTTGGAAAATGCTTGGAAAAACAGACATCTTTCTCTCGTTCATTCATACATTTATTCATTCATTCATGCACTCTAACTATTTTTTTAACCCTAACCCTAACTATTCTCTCTCTCTCCCTCTCTGTCGATCTTTTTGATCCAATATTTTATTTGAAAATGATGCCACATTGAAGGTCTTTGAATACTGGTGCAATTTATGAATCAAAATCTCAAAAAAAATAAATAAAAAAAGAATCAAAATCTTTCAAACCGTCTCTCAAGCCCATCTCTCTCTCTCTCTCTCTCTCTCTCTCTCTCTCTCTCTCTCTCTCTCTCTCTCTCTCTCTCTCTCTCTCTCTCTCTCTCTCTCTGCAGGCCTGTCTATCCGTAGTGTGTGCTGGAAGGCGGATCGTATCCTGGCGGGCACGCAGGACAGTGAGATCTTTGAGGTGATGGTGCGGGACAGGGACAAGCCTCTGCTCCTCATGCAGGGCCACAGCGAGGGCGAACTCTGGGCTCTGGACATCCACCCCAAGCAGCCCCTCGCCGTCACCGGCAGTGATGACCGCTCAGTCAGGTCAGAGCGCTCATGGAAATACAACAAGAGGATTAATTATTATGTAGTTAATATGTAATTACTAAAGCAGTACACATGTAACCTGTAATTAATATGTAGTTAATTATTGATAACATGAAGATATAGACAAGTAAATACAGTCACAATCAGATGAAATCAGATGGCCTCTCAGTCAGGTCAGAGCTCACATGGAACAAATCTGAGCCAGGGTTGAATTATTATGTAATTATATGTATTTAATCATGTAAATAATATGTTATAACTTGATAACTATCAACAGCTTATGAAATACAGATGTAGAAAGTGATTAAACTGAGCATTCATAGCATTCATTTGTAACCCTGTCATAAACTGAAGTGAATCGCTTAATAATATTATGACAATCAATGGCGTAATCAATGGTTGACCGTCCTTGTGTGTGGTTTGCCTCTAAAGGCTGTGGAGTCTAGCCGACCACACTCTAATTGCCCGCTGTAACATGGAGGAAGCCGTGCGCAGCGTCTCCTTCAACAATGACGGCTCACAGCTCGCCCTCGGCATGAAGGACGGATCTTTTACAGTACTGAGAGTCAGGTGGGATGAAACATTTTTAAATGATCTTTGTTTGACTGTTATACAGTGTGAATATAGCAAGATGATGAAAAATGTCAATTAATTGTGTACTGTACATGCTGAACTGCTTTTTAATTTAGGTAATTTCTGGGTCATTGATTTACTTTTGTTTGTTTGCTGCAACCAAGTACAAAAAATTCATACAACATATGAATATGTCCATTATTTTCTCAGTCTGTTGCACACGTTGATTTCCCCTTTTCTCTCCTATCTTGAACCTCCCACTCCCACTCCTCCTCCTCCTCCTCTTCCTCCTTCTCTTTCTCCCCAACAGAGACATGACGGAGGTTGTCCACATCAAAGACCGCAAGGAGGTGATCCACGAGCTGAAGTTCTCACCTGACGGCTCCTACCTGGCAGTGGGTTCCAATGACGGCCTTGTGGACATCTACGCCGTGGCGCAGCGCTACAAGAAGGTGGGCGAGTGCAACCGCTCGGCCAGCTTCATCACACACCTGGACTGGTCCGTGGACAGCCGCTTCCTCCAGACCAACGACGGCTCCGGAGAAAGACTCTTCTACAGGATGCCAGGTGAGGACAAACTCCACCTAGAGACAACATCCTCTAATATATTGTAGCTGTGTGGTAGTCATGTGTCTAATTGATTTTGGCAATCATGTTATTGAAACGTTCTGTAACGTTATGTATCAGATTGGATAGGTGGATAGTTTCAGAGGTTGGAAGGTAGGGGAGGAAGTAGCTAGGTAAGTAGCTCTTTGGGTGGCTAGGTATAGGCCCATAGACATTAGATAGAATATAATAGGTTACTATACTGTATGTGTTTATCAATGGGCATGTCAGTAGTTGGCTAGCGATTTAGGCAGGTAGTTTTGCTGGTAGATTGGACCGGAGGGTGGATGAGGGAGAGGTAGTCTGAATTCCATATGAACATTTGGTTGATCAAAATAGTATCATCCAAATTTATACCGGTACTGTATAAGAAGCTATAGGCTATTTTTATGTAACAGATCAATACTTTCCTGTTCTGTCTGTGCAGTGGGTGCTGAGTATATTATTTCTGTACCTTACCCTGGTCTCTGCCCACAGCGGGGAAGTTCCTGCCCAAGGAGGAGGCCAAAGGCATCCACTGGATGACATGGACGTGTGTCATCGGCCCGGAGGTCAACGGCATCTGGCCAAAGTATGCCACCGTCAACGACATCAACTCGGTGGACGCCAACTACAGCAGCGCCGTGCTCGTCACCGGGGATGACTTTGGCCTGGTCAAACTCTTCAGATTCCCCTGCCTTAAGAAAGGTCAGAGAGACAGAGAGAGAGAGACAGAAAGAGAGTGAGAGAGAGGGTTATTTTGTCAGTGTAGTAGTTGGGCGATATTTGAGGCATTTGAGGAAATTTGAATTACTGTTATTGAGAAATTGAGAAACTCAAACAATATCATTATTGATTATTGTTACTTCATGAGGGTGATGCACATAATCCGTTGATGATCAACCTTAAAGGTGCCATGCCACACCACTACAGGGTATTTAAATTGTTCTTTGAGGTCTACAAATAGGGTATGCGACTTCACTTGGACTGAGAACGGCCCAAGGAGACCGTAATTAGATCGTTTGCAGAGTGTAGGAATAGCCTTCGAAAATTTCATGCGGTTCTTCCGTTTTTTTTTCCACTGTGATAATGGGCTGTGCTCTGATTCGCTGCTGAAGCTCGACGTTGTAAAGCACATGGGCTGAATATTTACATTAGTTTTAATTGCGAATTGCGAGGTATGAAAAAAAAAACCTTGGAATATTATCATGAAACCGAGAAAGAGGATATCTGCACACCTAGCTTGCAGATTGTAAACGGCCACTTTGCAAAGGTAAGCTTACTACATAGTCAGGATGTCACAGTAGCTAACATAATCAGATACTTATTGCAAGAGTAGCCGACTGTTTGCCTATCCAGTCAGATTAACGTTACACTTACCAAGACTGTTGAATTCGCCAAGTTGACAAGTTCTTCTCAAAATATACAGGACACTGAATAAATGATGGACTAGCAGGTAGATGAGTTAACAGTTTGCTAAACTCATAGCCAAAGCTAAACTCACTAACGTCTTGATATTCAGTTAAAACTAAAAATAGTTGCCTGTTACCATTTCATGGATATTCCTTCTTTTTCGCGAGTATTTCAAGGGGCGGGCTTTAGTCAAATACAGGAGAGCATGGATTGGGCGATAATTCTCCTCAGTCAGCCAATGGCTGTAACGTTGTCTATACTACGTAGCACAGACCATGGATTCAAATTGACCTAATTTCTCCGCTATATCTTTTAATGGGCTATTGCCGATAGCGAAGACAGTATTACATTTTCACATGCACGGTGTAACTCGAGGTCATATAGACCTATTCTATACCAAAAGCAACAGGTAAAAACGGTTTTGTGTGACGGGGCACCTTTAAATGAACGCACCCTATTTCCGTAAATGAAAGTAATACTCAGTATGGTAGGCCTAATGCATAGTTTTAAAACTTTGTACTTCAGGCCATAGGCCACTGTAGACATAGATGTACACAATTTAACTCACTACTTGTTTTCCTGTTAGCGGCCAAATTCAAGAAGTATATCGGACACAGTGCCCACGTGACCAACGTGCGCTGGTCACATGACCTGCAGTGGGTGGTGAGCACGGGCGGGGCCGACCACTCCGTGTTCCAGTGGCGCTTCCTGCCTGAGGGGGTCATGAACGGGGTTCTGGAACCCCTCCTACAAGGTAAACAAAAACAAACAATAATCAACAAACAAAAACAACAACATAAGACACATGCCACTCATGTATTGTTCAAACTAATTTAGAAAAAAAAGTATTGCTCTGTGGTTTGTTTGCAGCATGTAACTTGTTGATAGATAACTATTTAGCAACTTTGGCGTTCTGAAATATACAATTACATGTAAATTCTGCCTCTACAGACATTGGATATGCCTACAACCAATCAGGCTATTGCATATTCTGCAGTTGGCATCCAAAGATGGTATTCTCCCAGGTGTATACATTTAAAAAAGGTGCTTAGTTCTATGTGTCTCAGCCTGCACTAAGCCCTTCTTTGGACTTAAGCACCTGGGAGAATACCACCCTAACATAGAAGCCTAACTATAGAGCTGGGAAACAACTCCAGAGACATTGGGATATTTCTGTTGCCTGTAATGTAAATCAGGTCAAGTGAAGGCATCCTTATTGTTGTCTAAATGTTGTTCCCCAGAGGGCTATGCTGACTCCAACAGTGGGGAGTCCGACTCCGATCTCTCTGACGTTCCCGAGCTGGATTCAGACATCGAACAGGAAGCACAGATGAACTATGAGCGGCAGGCAAGTGGCACAACACATACACACACACACACACACACACACACACACACACACACACACACACACACACACACAGTCAAGTGGGACCACTCATAGAGTGACCCAAACACAGACCAGTGACTACAACAGACTCTAGCATACAGTATGTGACAACATAACATGCATACACAAACTCACACACACACACACACACACACACACACACACACACACACACACACACACACACACACACACACACTCACACACACACACACACACACACACACACACACACAAAACTGTACATCCATGCATGCTGTCAAGCTCCATTTTGTCATTTGATTTCTCCCATAATGCCCTCTGCTCCATGCCAGTGGCGGTCCCAGGCGCACGCTTGAGTGGGCCAACCCCTCAGCTGTAATTATCTTCACAGCTGATTGGCCAGTCGGCACAGCCTCCGAGCGCTGGACCCCAGACTACAGACTACTGCTTCTCCCAGCCCAGCCACTTCCACTCCCCTATCCCCATATCCACACACACTCTCTCTATGCATTCTGCCCCCTTATATACTATACTGTGTAGTATGCTAGTTTGCCCTATGGGCTGTGCTGTGTAGGATGAATTCAGAAAGTTCAATAATGCTAAACAGATAAAGACGTGCACGTGCACAGTCATGCACATGTGTGCCACACACACATTCCACCTACATACAGTACAGGTCCTAGTGTTTATACGGAAAGAAAAAGAGTACAAGGAATGTGCTTCGTGTAGGGATATGGAATATGTAACATGTTGCTATCTGGCACAGAATTGAAAACCGAGGAGGACTCAGGGCACAAAACTGACAAATGATTAAAGAAATTACTTACTGTAAGAAAAGGACAACTACTGTATATACAACATAATGGAAACATGGGCTAGTCAGTAATGTAGTGTTACTGTAAGCAGTGCAGTGTTAGTGTAGTGATAGATAGATAGATAGATAGACGGATAGATAGATAGATAGATAGATAGATAGATAGATAGATAGATAGATAAATAGATAGATAGACAGATAGACAGATAGATAGATAGATAGATAGATAGATAGATAGATAGATAGATAGAACTTTTTCTCATAAAATAACAATAAATAAATAATAATAAAATAAAACAATAAAGTGAGAGAATCCTTACATTTCTACAAACGTTTTGGGTGCACAGAGACCAGTGAAAGGCGTGAGTGTCGACAGAGAGTTCCTTGAAGTCACATTTACAGTTATGCTTCCATTTTGTGTTCACCACAGTGTGAAATCCCACTTGAGAACATGGAAATATATGCAGACCTCACCAGTAAGAAAGCTGTAGAGGGAGGCTTAAGGACTTATGTTTTACTGCCTCTGCCTCTTGTTATGCAGAGTTAGTATTTGTGCTGATGGTGGTTCAGTAGGTGTTCTGGATCTCTGCATTACTCTAATAATCAGCACAATCATTTCAGAATGATGATATTTTTTTAAAGGAAAGCTCCGGAGTAAGTTTAAGCATAGCCCTGCTGCACGAGCCTTCTAACAACAATATATTTCACATGAAATGAAAGAATTTCGAACAGCATAGACCTAATGTGAACGCGAAACACTTTACATTGAGGCAATGTAACCTCAGATCTTACTTTAGGTTTCCAACAGTCAGGTCCCATTGATTCAGTGTAAAGTGCCTGTTCGCTTCTGCGTTCATGTCCGGTCTATGCTGTAGAATTATTTTGTTCCACTTGCTAACTAGCGCATTTAGCAAGCTCTTTCAACAGGGCTATGCTTGAATTCACTCCGGTGCTTTCCTTTAAGTACTTGCAATACAGTAATACAGGGTACAATATAGTTCTTCTGTCTTTCTTCACTTCCTCTCTCTCTCTCTCTCTCTCTCTCTCTCTCTCTCTCTCTCTCTCTCTCCATCTCTCTATCTTTCTCACATGCTGTAGGTGTATAAAGAGGACCTACCTCAGCTGCGGAAGAAATTGGTGGGCTCACTGAAACGCCAGAAAGCCCCAGACGAGGGACTACGCCTACAGTTTGTTCACGGGTAATTCCTGATGTGTGTGTGTGTGTGTGTGTGTGTGTGTGTGTGTGTGTGTGTGTGTGTGTGTGTGTGTGTGTGTGTGTGTGTGCGTGTGTTTACCTCTCTCCCTGGGTCTTGTTATCTCTAGTACCTACAAGTATTTTTCTTTTGTTTTCCCTTCCTTAATTACCATGCCATCACACACACACACTCTCACTCTTTCCCGTATCAGTGTTTTCACCGAGTGTTTCCCACCTCGTTATCTCTCCTCTGCTGTCTGTCTTCCTCTACAATCTGTTCCTGGCTTATTTACTCTCTACTGATCTATTCTATTGCTTATTTATGAGCTGTTCCTCCTCTCCTCCTCTCCTCCCCCCCTCCTCTCTCTCTCTCTCTCTCTCTCTCTCTCTCTCTCTCTCTCTCTCTCTCTCTCTCTCCCTCTCTCTCTCCTCTCTCTCTGTTTGGTGCAAGTCAGTTGATTTACTGTAACTATTGTAATAATAACTGATAATAATAGTTCATTTACTGTAGCTATATGTTATATTATGTAATAATAACTGATAATCTGTGGTAAATACAGAATGTTTGTACATCGTCACGATGTATCATGCATGTGTTTGGAAACTGAGGGTTAAACCCCTTCCACCCCCCGTTTCTCCCTCTCTCTCTCTCTCTCTCTCTCTCTCTCTCTCTCTCTCTCTCTCTCTCTGTCTCTCTCCCTCTCTGTCTCTCTCTCTCAGCTATCGTGGCTGTGACTGCAGGAACAACCTGTTCTACACACAGGCAGGTGAGGTGGTGTACCACGTGGCAGCGGTGGCCGTGGTCTACAACAGACAGCAGCACACGCAACGCTTCTACCTGGGCCACGATGACGACATCCTCAGCCTCACCGTGCACCCACTCAAGGACTATGTGGCCACGGGACAGGTGAGCGCCACGGGACATAGAGCCACAGAGATAGATAGATAGATGGATGGATGGATGGATGGATGGATGGCTGGATAATTCGATGAATGGAAAGATGGACGGACAGGCGGACAGGCAGACAGACAGACGTAGAGAGAGAGAGGGATACTCAGAGACATAAAGAGAGGGAGGGAGAGATAGATCTGCAGATAGATAGATAGATCTGTAGATGGTGAGCGTGGCAGGAGATAAATCAACAGATAAATAGTTTAAAAGAAACAGATAGATAGATAGAGAGATAGATAGATCTCTAGATGGATGGAAGAAGGAGAATGTAGAAAGATCCTTCATCCATTGTTCTTTTTTGGAGGGGTTTCTTGTGAGGATTTAGTGGTGGTTGTTTGTTTACAGTAACTAAGCACTGAGTCCAGATTGCCTCACATTTGAATGAACCTTAGACAGGTCATGAAGAGGACATGGAGTTCTATTATCATTTCAGCAAAAAGATGGAACAAATGCGTAGAATATGTGCACTAGCAGCGGGCCTTCAGAAATCTTCAGTTGTTGTTGAGGCAAATAATAAATTAGAATCCATCTGAATATGATTTTACAAATTCAAACAAACACATCATACCAAAACACACACAGACACACAGACACACACACACACACACACACACACACACACACACACACACACACACACACACACACACACACACACACACACACCCAAGAATGAACCCAGTCATCAGAATAAACATGGACCCAAAGTGACCCAGAGCAGCTGTGGAGATGAGATTGTGTTGTGTTGTGGTGGTGGTGGTGGTGGTGGTGGTGGTGGTGGTGGTGTTCTTATTGTGTCTGCCCTCTGGCCTTCCGCACTTACCTTGCGCAGGTGGGCCGAGACCCAGCTGTCCATGTGTGGGACATCCAGACGCTCAAGTGCTTGTCACTGTTAAGAGGGCAACACCAGAGAGGAGTCTGTGCACTGGAGTTTACAGGTACGGTACCAACTAGATTATGAGTCCACCTTAAAGTACAACACCTTTAGACCAAAGCTAGTGCAAATTTTTCTGAATTTCAAGGCAGATTGCTTTATATAGTAGTAGTAGTACATTTTTATTATCTTGTGTGATACACCAAAATGGTGCCCAGCCCACATGGGCTTATAAGACACAAACATACATTTTTTAAGATGCGTACAGAGAAAAGATAGTGTTATATTATATAGTGTTTCTTGTACGGTCTGTAAAGCACTACAAGATTTCACTTTGATAAAACTTTTTTAAACTTTTTGCATGCACTATGTAATTTCCCTGGAATTACAATCGCAAGGCAAATGTATTGTATATAACACTTCACAAATAAACTAAAATTGAATTGAATTGAATATACTGCTATACTATACTATACTATACTATACTATAGAAATATGATACTTTAGAGCGTTACTACAATAAAATATATAGTGAGATGTCAAGCAAATAATTTCATTTTTAAAATGTTTATTATATGCGTATTTTTTGCCTGTCCTGTCCTAATACAATGTCCTTTACCCTCTTTGATCGGATTTAGGTACAGTAAGTAACCTTTGACCTTGTGCTTGCTTGTCCCCTAACCCTCTCCTGTAGCGGACGGTAAGAGTCTGGTGTCCGTGGGGATTGACGAGGGCCACAGCATTGTGATCTGGGACTGGAGGAAGGGAGAGAAGCTCGCCAAGGCCAGGTACAAATCCCCCACTCTGTTCGCTCTGATGAACAGGAAGAAAGAATAGTCATCAGTGCCTGTCAAGCTGTGTGTGTGTGTGTGTGTGTGTGTGTGTGTGTGTGTGTGTGTGTGTGTGTGTGTGTGTGTGTGTGTTCGTGTGTGTGTGTTTTCGTGTGTGTGTGTGTGTGTGTGTGTGTGTGTGTGTGTGTGTGTGTGTGTGTGTGTGTGTGTGTAGGTCTGTGCCCAAGAATGTTAGAACATGCGTACTGTATGTGTGTGTATGTGTATATGTGTCTGCCAGTCTCTGTCTGTGTGTGTGTGTGTGTGTGTGTGTGTGTGTGTGTGTGTGTGTGTGTGTGTGTGTGTGTGTGTGTGTGTGTGTGTGTGTGTGTGTGTGTATTGTGTTTGGTAAACATAAGCAGTCACAGAAAAGTCTCCAAAGGTTTAAAATGTTGTCTCACCCGTGTCTCTCTCTGGTCCTCAGAGGACACAAGGACAAGATCTTTGTGGTGAAAGGGAACCCCTTCCGCATGGACAAGCTAGTCACTGTGGGCATGAAGCACATCAAGTTCTGGCAGCACACAGGTACGCACACACAAACACAAACTCACAGTTACAATACCACATGCACACACACACACACACACACACACACACACACACACACACACACACACACACACACACACGAAAACACACACACACACAAACACAAACTTTGAGTTACAATACCACACACAAATACATAAATACACACACAAACACAAACTTTGGGTTACAGTACCACACACACACACACAGCCACACACACACACACACACACACACACACACACATAGTGTACACACACACACAAACCCAATCAATCAAATATTAAAACCTCTATGTGTCTATAAGACTATGTCTTAAGAAATCATAAATTCCACATAAAGTAGTCATTTTAATACTTAATTATTGGTAATGTTTACCACTTACCTCTGTCTTGTGGCTATTCAGTCACATACCTAAAGGAGGTTAAACACACACACACACACACAGAGAGAGAGACACACACACACACACACACACACACACACACACACACACACACACACACACACACACACACACACACACACACACACACATACACACACACCCCTGCCTTGTTCATGTTGATGTGTGTGTGTTGTGGACGGTGTTGTGGACTTCCCTGCCGTCCCGAGGTGCCGCCATGTCTGATTACTTGGGCGTCTCATGAAGTGACTCCTCTGTCAACAGGCCTGCAGGCGGGGGGACTGTCTGTCAGAGACTCCTCACTGTGTCAGAACAGCCAGGGCTGGGACGGGCCAATAGAGGAGACAGGAGATTGTGTGTGTGTGTGTGTGTGTGTGTGTGTGTGTGTGTGTGTGTGTGTGTGTGTGTGTGTATGTGTATGTGTGTGTGTGTGTGTGTGTGTGTGTGTGTGTGTGTGTGTGTGTGTGTGCGAGAGAGAGAGGGGGGGGGGTGTATGACTGTGTGTTTGTGTGTGCGTGTCTGAGAGAGAGAGGGAGGGAAAATGTGTGTGTGGGAAAGAGAGAGCGAGAGAATGAGAGAGATAATGTGTGTGTGTTTGTCTTTTGGGAATTTAATGCAGAGGGTCAGCATATGAGTGACAGATCAGTCCGTGTGTGTGTGTGTGTGTGTGTGTGTGTGTGTGTGTGTGTGTGTGTGTGTGTGTGTGTGTGTGTGTCTCTGTGTGTGTGTGTGTGTGTGTGTGTGTGTGGAAGTGTGTGTGGAAGTGTGTGTGGAAGTGTGTGTGTGTCTGGAATGGAAGAGAGGGCTCATCGGGGACGAGAGAGAAACCTTCAGTGTGAGTGACTAGACTGTCAACACTGTCAGCCCCCCACACCCCTAACTCAGAGAGCGGGGGGAAACAGGGTTCCTAGTGCTGCATCAGAAGGCCATAGGAGGACAGATAGCAATGCTGGGTGTGTGGGCCTGCCATTAAAAATGATCTTCATAATCAGTTAATCCACTGATCTATTTCCTGATTAGTTGTTGATAAGTTGTTGTTTTTTTGTTTGTTTTGGGTTTATTGGTGTTTTTTAGCATTGGAGACCCCTGTTTTTTTGCATTTGAGACCCCTACAGTCGCCGATACATGTGTTGCTTACTTGAATGTCATAGATTCTCAGCACACAAAACAAAAGGATAGAATCCAGTGAGGACATTTTTAAGAGTCGACTGTATGTCGACTGTCAATTTAAGAAATACAGACTTTTTTCAGGCTCATATGTGAGATGCTTTGAGCTTCGTTCTTCCTTGGGGTGACAAATGTGGTCAGTCAATTTAAAGTATGGACAATGGAAGCACGCAGGGGATCAAGAAGTTCCTGATTTGTAGATCATCAGTTTCATTGTGTCTTTATCTATTTGTTTTTTCCTCCTGGTCGTGCCTCCAGGCGGAGGTCTGACGTTCAAGCGGGGCATCTTCGGTGGCCTGGGGAAACAGGAGACGATGATGTCAGTGTGCTACGGCCGGGCGGAGGACCTGGTGTTCTCTGGCGCCACCACAGGTGACGTGTACGTGTGGAAGGACACCACGCTCATCAAGACCATCAAGGCTCACGATGGGCCCGTCTTTGCCATGTGCTCCCTGGACAAGGTGAGGATTTGGGTTTGTGTTGTGTGTGTGTGTGTGTGTGTGTGTGTGTGTGTGTGTGTGTGTGTGTGTGTGTGTGTGTGTATGTGTGTGTGTGTGTGTGTGTGTGTGTGAGTGTGCACCTCTGGTTGTGGTTTTTTTCTGTGTGTGTGTGTACAGTATTCTGTATGTGTGTGTGTGTGTGTGTGCACACCTCTGCCTGTGAATGTTTTTCTTTGTGTGTGTGTGTTTGTTTGTCTGTCTGCACGTACCTTTGCTTGTGGGTGTTTTTCTCTGTGTGTGTGTGTGTGTGTGTGTGTGTGTGTGTGTGTGTGTGTGTGTGTGTGTGTGTGTGTGTGTGTGTGTGTGTGTGTAAGTCTGTTTATATAGTCTCAGGTTACTGTTTTTGTGTTTGTAGCCTCAGGTTACTACTTCACACTTAGCGTAGTAATTTGTTTCCATCAGCCAGTTTATTCACAAACACGTCACTACAAGAGAAGTTCAAAGAACAGATTACATCACCTCTTAATGTATTTACCACAAAAGAACATTGTATTGTACTCCTACATCAGATAAACACATTTAGAATAAGAATCCAGGCCACATTTTTCTGCCAGTTCTACCTCTTCCAGAAATGCCCTGTGTGAAATGCTTCAGGTTAATATGCCACTATGATACACTCTGGCAAAGGTCAAAAAGGTCACCATGAAGGTCAGGGAGTGGTAAACTAAACAAGAGTTAAGGATGTAAGCCAGAGATACTGTAAGGTGGATGCAAGCTAGCAGCACAATGAATGTAAGCTTGGTGTTGGGTGCTACTGCTCTTTGAGTGAAGTTGGGTGCTACTGGTCTTAGAGTGAAGTTGGGTGCTACTCTGCTAATCTAATCTATTTCTGTTCTGCAATGAAAACTGAGTTCTAATGCTATGCTGTGTGTGTGTGTGTGTGTGTGTGTGTGTGTGTGTGTGTGTGTGTGTCTGTGTGTGTGTGTGTGTGTGTGTGTTCAGGGCTTCGTGACGGGAGGTAAGGATGGTGTGGTAGAGCTGTGGGATGACATGTTTGAGAGGTGCCTGAAGAGCTACGCCATCAAGCGGGCATCTCTGCGACTCTCGCCCGCACACACA
>JAODXP020000010.1:15522754-15542754 GCA_027497455.2 Sardinella longiceps
GAAAAGTCAAGTAAGGACGTTAGTCAACCCAGTTCAGACTCCTCAATGCTAGCAGAGGATAGCAACCACGATTCAATCATATCTCTTCGGTCAGGCTTGGAAGGGATTAGCAAGCAGATTCAGGACATGCAAAACGACCTGAAAGCTGATTTGAAAACGTTTAAAGAAGACATAACGAAACATATGAAAAGTGAATTAGCAGAGCTGAAGGAAGATATTGATCAGAAATTGGCGATAGTTACTAAAGACATACAAGAACAGAACGATAAGATTGACGCCACCCTGACTCGCACAGAAGAAGTAGAGGCATGGAGCTCAGAGGCGAACAACGCGCTTCAGGAGATATTGCGGGAACAGAGCTGGATGAGGGATAAGTTGGATGACTTGGAATCGAGGTCTAGACGGAATAATCTACGGATATATGGCATCCCAGAGGATACAGAGAAAGGCCCAATGCTGTCGTTTGTGGAAGAGTGGCTACATTCGGAATTGTCAATTGACAAAGACTTCCAGATCCAGCGAGCCCACAGAGCGCTTGCTGCGAAACCGAAAGCGGGTGGTCCTCCACGGTCAGTTGTTGTCAATTTCCTTCAATACACGGACAAAGAGCTAGTTCTGACTAAAGCATGGGAGAAGAAAACTATTAAAATAGGAGACAGCCGCGTCTACTTCGATCATGACTACAGTGCGGGGGTGTTACAAAAACGCAAAGCTTATGCATCCGTGAAGTCGGCTCTGAAAAACCAAGGTATACGCTTCCAGACACCGTTTACAAAAATGCGCATTCATTGGGCTAACGGGATAAAAACATACAACACTGCTGAAGAGGCTGCCGAGGATCTGCGAAGGAGAGGATTGGAGATGGAAAGTCCGGCGCACCAGGGAGGCTCCTCTCTACTCGAAAGGCTGCAGTCTACTAAACTAGCATCTTGGAATTGCGCTGGAAGGGATGGAATCTTGGCTACAGGCAGACGGGCCAGGCGAAGGCTGCAAGAATTCCAACGTGGCTCCAATGATAGAAGTCAAGAACCGACCGAATGAGAACTGTTTTTGATGGTAGGAATTCAGAAAATTGCTAAGATCAGAGTAGTTTGAAACACTTACTTATGACTGACTAGTAAACAAATCACAATGGGCATTGAGAAAACTGAGATATTGTTTGAGGGTTAATTTTTCAATTGTACAGACTCTTGGCTTGAGGGGGGTATGCCATAATCATAACTAGTATGAGTAAGATAGTCCTATATGGATGGTCTCTCATTGCTAGGTGGGGGCCCTTTCTTCATGAAAGGCTCTCTCCCCCAAACAGACAGGGATGTCAATGTATAATTAGGGATGTTGACATTGCTGAGTGGAAGTCAACTTTAATCTTTTCAAATGAATGTGTCATTTTTTGTTTCATTAATAGTTCTTTGTTGCATATTAATGCTTGTTCAAATGTTGGCCAGAGGGGAAGTGAGGTTTATATTAGGGGAAACAATGTAAAGGATTATGTCAAGTGAAGGAATTAAGTTTATGTCTTTAAATGTGAATGGCTTGGGAAACCCAGTGAAAAGAGCTAAAACGATAAGCAAAGTGAAAAAGGAGAAAGCTCAGATTTGCTTTTTGCAAGAAACCCATCTGTCACAAACAGAACATGAGAAATTGAAAAAGTTTGGATTCAGGAAAACATACTATAGCTCACACACAAATACACGGCAAAGAGGAGTAGCAATTCTAATCTCAAATTCAACTAACTTTGAATGCCAAAAGGAAGTGAAAGACAAAGAGGGTCGGTATATTATAGTTAAAGGGACAATTGATCAGCACATGTTCACACTGGTAAATGTATATGCACCACCAGAAAGCAAAAAAGAATTTTTTAAACTGCTTTTTGATACTATTGCAGAACAAATGGAAGGCATATGCATATGTGGGGGAGATTTTAACACTGTGCTTAATCATGATCTAGACACAACTAGTAGGAAAAGTAGTAAGATTGGTATGTCTAAATTGATAAACAATGCATGTGAGGAAATGGGTTTATTTGATGTTTGGAGAGATTTTCATCCACTAGACAGAGATTATAGCCACTATTCAGCAACACATTCAGTATACTCCAGAATAGACTATTTTTTGATGCAAAAGGAAGACAGAGATAGAGTGAAAGATTGTCAAATAGGTGTGACTGATATATCAGATCACAGTGCTCTATATCTGTCTATCTACTTAAAGAGTAGAAAGAGAAATACTTTGTGGAGATTGAATGTAGGTATATTAAACAACGAAATTACAACAGAACAAATCAAATTAGAAATTCAAAATTATCTGCTTGAAAATGACAATGGTGAAACAGAACCAATCATACTGTGGGACGCCTTAAAGGCGGTCATACGTGGCAAATTAATAGCCATTACTAGTGGCCTTAAAAAAGCTAAATTGGCACAATATCAATCTCTTCTAGAAGAATTAAAGACAACAGAACACAAACACAAAGAAAAGCCAGATGTCAAAACACAGCAACAACTGAAAGAGACACGAAATAAAATAAACAAATTGCTGCAAGAAGAAGTGGAGATCAAAGCTAGATACCTCAAACAAACATATTATGAACTAGGCCCAAAGGCTGCCAAACTATTGGCAAGGAAACTGCGCAAGCAGCAAGCAGAAAGAGCTGTTCATAAAATACAAGACCCAACATCGAACCAACTTACTTGTGACCCAAAGGAAATTGAAAACATATTTAGAAATTACTATAAAAATCTCTATACTCAATCCATCTGTCATTGATAGAGAGGAGACTAAATCTTTTCTTGACCAGCTAGATTTGCCCTCAATAGGAAAAATACAAAATAAGAATATAACATCACCAATAACTGAAGAGGAGATTCAAAGGGCAATAGGAAAATTAAAAACATCTAAGGCACCAGGTAGTGATGGATTTCCACCTGAGTGGTACAAAAACTTAACCAAGAGTTGACTCCACTCCTCCTCACTACCTTTAACTGGATTTTGAAAAAAAATGTATTCCTCCATCATGGAAGGAAGCGATTATTACAGTGCTCCCCAAACCACAAAAAAATAAAGAATTATGTCAAAATTACAGGCCTGTATCAATTTTAAACGTGGACTATAAGATTTATACTTCAATTATAGCTAATAGATTACAGACAATTATACCAGATATTATTGATGAGGACCAAACAGGTTTTGTTAGAGGACGTCAGACCCAAGATAATATTAGAAGAACACTGCTGATTATAAATAGAATACAAAAAAACAAGTCACCAACAGCATTGATTAGTCTTGACGCAGAAAAAGCGTTTGATAGGGTTAATTGGGAATATTTATATATGACACTGGAGAAATTTGGTTTTGAAAAGAATACTATAAAGTGTATTAAATCCATATATAATGAGCCAACAGCAAGGGTAAAAATAAATGGTTCTTGTTCTGACAAATTCATATTAGAGAGAGGAACTAGACAAGGATGCTGTTTAAGTCCCATCCTATTTGCTATATATATAGAACCCTTGGCTCAAATGATCAGACAAGACCCCCTCTTAAATGGAGTAGACATGAATAATAAAAAACATATAATAAGCCTTTTTGCTGATGATGTAATGATCTATTTGAATGATCCAGTAAAATCTTTTGATAGATTAATGGAAACATTGACAAAATATGGTCTTTACTCTGGCTACAAGCTAAATATATCAAAGACCCAGACAGTCATGTTCCATGCTGTACCTACGCTGGGGTTGACTAAGTATAACCTACAGTGGGAAGCAAAATCCCTTAAATATTTAGGAGTAAACATAACCAAAAACCTTTCTGAATTATATAACAGTAATTATAAAGAAGTAGATAATATGATAAGAGCGGATATTGAAAGATGGGCGACATACCCTATGGACCTTACAGACAGGATAAATGCAGTCAAGATGAATCTACAACCTAGGCTCTTGTATTTGTTCCAGTCACTCCCAGTGGAGGTGCCTCCAGCACAGTTCACAAAATGGGACAAACTAATATCAAGATTCATATGGGAGGGTAAAAGACCTAGAGTGCGATATACTACTCTCCAACTACCCAAAGATAAAGGAGGTATGGCACTCCCAAGTTTGAGGGATTACTTTTACGCAGCACAAATTCGCCCGCTTCTGGGTTGGTGTAGTAATTACTCTGTGACCCGCTGGAAAGATATAGAATTGAACACCTGCTCCAGCCCAATTCAAACATGCATTGGCGAAAAGGAAACTCCTTCCAAAATCAAAGATCAGATTGACCCAGTAACATCTTTTACGCTAGACATATGGCATTCTGTAGTTAAACATTTGAGTATAGGGAGGGAGCTCAGCCTGCTAAGATGGATTGCATTTGACAGAGAATTTAAACCAGGGAAAATGGATACTACATACAGAAGTTGGGTAGTTGTAGGTATAACTGCTATATGTACAATTACCAAGGAAGGAGAATTTAGGAGTTTTCAAGATATAAAAGATACTTTTGGTTTAAGAAACTCAGATTTGTTTAGATATTTACAGATAAGGGACTATTGGGAAAAAAGAATCAAAAAGAGGAATGAAGAGGTGCATCCCCTCATCAAAGTGTTCGTGATGTCTTACAATAGAGAAATTCCTAGAGCAATTTCAATTCTCTATTCTTGCTTAATGGAATCTAAACAATATTCCACACTATATATAAAGACCAAATGGGAGAAAGAGCTAGGTGAGGAAATCCCAGACGAAAAGTGGTATGACATGTGGAGATGTCAACGGACCACCACACAATCTCAGAGGTGGAGAGAGTTTGCTTGGAAGAACCAGATACGCTACTTTATCACCCCCTTAATTAAAAGCAGACAGATTTCAAGACAACAAACATGTTGGAGACAATGTGGTGAAATCGCACCAAACCATACGCACATTTTCTGGAGCTGTAAGAATATAGAGCCTTTTTGGAAAGAGATACATGCCATGCTATGTAAAATCTTAGGTTATGCAATTCCTTTTACATGTATGGTTCTATACTTAGGAGATTTGGAGGAATATGTAACCAAAGAGGACCAATATCTTGTAAAGATTTTGCTTACAGCGAGTAAGAAGGCTATCACTAAGAATTGGCTGAAAGCAAACATACCAAATCATAAACAATGGGTTACCATCATTGAGGACATTGAAGTGATGGAAAACATGACATACAAATTAAAATTGAAGGAAGAATTGTATGTACAAAAATGGGTAAAGTGGTTATTAAAGGATTTGAATGTAGACATAACTTGTTAATACCAAAATGCAGAATATGAATGTCCCCTCATGTTCTAGGCCTCCTTAGTTTTATTTTATTTTGTTTTATTGTGTTTTATGTCTATTCATTTTTATATTTTTTGTGTATGTATGTATTTGTTGATTTATGAATGTTGAAAAACAATAAAAACAAAGTTACAAAAAAAAAAGAAAATGCATATGAACTCATATTATACATGTTGCATGATCAGGCTTAACTATCTGTCCGGTATGCGTGATGGTGATTGTTTTGTTGAGTAATTATTGAAGGACGTTGAGCGCGTCCGAGATTGCTTTACTTACTGTGTTTGCCGACATATCGGAACAGTATGGGTTCTTCTATGTGCGCACGTTTACCATCGAAATGAGAACGATACTGTGTCTGAATGTTGTGCTGTGTATTATTTATGTTTGTTTAGTTTACCTGGTTGGTTGATGATCTGGGTATAGGGATCAAACCTGAACGCAGGTAGAAGGAACCCTTTTCTAGCTGAGGGGCGCGCCTCTGGATTGGATGCGCTCATTGAGAAGGGGGAGTTGCGTTATGATTTTGATTATGTTGATTCTGCTTTATGTTTAGCGATGTTTTCCGTAATTACATGAAAGCTGTATAGTAGTGTGTTACGTGAATGTTATGCATATGTTCAAATGTTATCTTGCCTAGTTAATTGATTTAGGATTTCATTTGGTAGTGCCTAGTTATTGAAAAGGCCGACGTGGATTTGCGTCATGGCTGACGGTGCTGTGTTAAGGACACAGAAGGCCTAGATGTGTGGGCTTTAACCTATTTGTTTATTTTCCGATTTTGCTCAGTGTTTTGTTTGCTTATTTGTTTTGTTCGTCTTTATATGTCACTTGACCTGCCGGTAGCCTACTTGTAAAATAAAAAACGTTAAAAAGAACTTGGAATTTCCACGCCTGTGCCTTCGCCTCCAACCGCCCGACACACACTCCTTTACAGTAATGATAAGCCTTGAAGCACACACACACACACACACACACACACACAGTCTTTACTCTTATTGAAGTGAGAATGTAAATCTCTGTATCTGGTTCTGGTGTTGAGCGAGCTTTTAATTCTGTTTCTATTATGTTTGGTAACCTTTGGTGGCAATTATTGGTACGTGGTAATCATTCTTTAAATAAAACAAAGATTCAGTGAAGTATCAGATTAGATTTTTTTTTAAATTCATGTCTAATTAATTTTTTAATTAAATTTCTTTATTGAAGAGTGTTTAGATTGTGTGTGTGTGTGTGTGTCTGGTACTTTTTTGTTACGGGGGCCAGTGGTACACACACACTCATACACACACACACACACACTCACCTGTACACAAATATCTACACACACACACACACACACACACAAGAATGTGTGTTTAAAGACTTTATTGGGGCAACAGCAGTGCAGTATCATACTGTAAAATAGTCTGGATATCACACAAACACACACACTCTCTCTCTCTCTCTCTCTTACACACACACACAGTATTATACTGTAAGATCAGTCTGAATGCCAACAGCACACACACTCACACACTCTCTCTCTCACACGCGCGCACACCCAGACGCACACACACATAATGATCACATTGATTTAAAACATTCTTAGAAGCCAGAGAAGCATGAGGGGGAGTGGAACTGCATGCATGGGCAACAATACACACACACAGTGTGTGTGTGAGTGTATGTAACACAAAACGGAAGATTTTGGAATATTATTCACGTCTACAAAACTCAAGTTTTCGTCTCTGCCATTGAGGGAGCGAAGTGAAACTGACTTGGATTAGCGGAAGCAAATGTAAACAAACTAGGTAAGTTGCTGCTTTGATAAACACACTGCTATGACCACTTTTTTAGTCATTTGAGGCCATAAACACTACAGTTCTGTGTTGTAAGGTGTTCACTGGTGTTGCATAGCTTTTGGGGTGAGATTTGGAGCATGTAACGATGGTAAAAATACGTCTGCCCCAATGGGTTAGCGGTCGGTGCTAATTCTCCGGTCGCAGAAACGCTGTGAGATGGACCAAAATTTCTCGCGTCTTCTGTACTGACATGTCTCGAGTAGCTTGAGAAACAGAGCTTTCGTTGAAATTGACCGAAGTTATCCTTTAAGCCGTCTTAAGGCGGCTGCACAACTCAAACACGCCTATTGCCAGGTGTGCACCTTTGGTGTTGCTGTCGATCGCTGGTCTGGCCAGCTGCTGATCTGAGCTGAACGGATTTCTGAGTTCTACAAAAATATTCAACTCCACCCCCTTGGTCGGTCGGGAACCAATCAACTTTGAGCAGCTCCAACGGCTCTCAGTCCTGTTAGCAAGCAGTTCCCTTTGCGTCACATACGTGAGAGGAAAGAGTGGTGTGATTGGTTTTGCTTCGGCACAGCATTTTCTATCATCGACCAGTAGCAAACCGAGGCATTAGAGGGAGGCAGGTCACCCATGCGCTTTGAGAAATGACAGCGCTACAGGCTCTTAGTCAGGGCCGGTTCTTGAGGGGTAGCAACGCTAGCAATTGCACCCGGGACCGGTGTGGAGAGGGGCCCCCCAAAATAAAAATGAAATAGGCTAATATAAACAGTTCTCTCCGTTTCTGAGTCAGTGCATTGCTGAGCGTCTCTGCACGTCTCTGAGCGCAAAGAGAGCCTGAAAGATGCAACTTAACTGGCTTTCAGTTGCCAGTGAATAGTTAAGTGTACTACACGGCAGCCCACCGTGGCTACAGGTTTTGGGTTGTGTCGCCAGGTGGGGGGGCAATGTTGCACCCAGGCCCAGATTAGGTCAGAACCGGCCCTGCTCAGACCAAAGTCTCACATAGCTTTGAAAGTCGAGGCATTAGAGGGAGGCGGGTCAACCATGCGCTTTGAGAGATTCTAGCGCTAAAGGCTCTTGGTCAGACCAAAGTCTCACATAGCTTTGAAAGTCGATGCATTAGAGGGAGGCGGGTCAACCATGCGCTTTGAGAAACTCTAGTGCTACAGTCTCATGGTCAGACCAAAGTCTCACATAGCTTTGAGAGATTCTAGTGCTACAGTCTCATGGTCAGACCAAAGTCTCACATAGCTTTGAGAGATTCTAGTGCTACAGGCTCTTGGTCAGACCAAAGTCTCACATAGCTTTGAGAGATTCTAGTGCTACAGGCTCTTGGTCAGACCAAAGTCTCACATAGCTTTGAAAGTCGAGGCATTAGAGGGAGGCGGGTCAACCTTGCGCTTTGAGAGATTCTAGTGCTACAGGCTCTTGGTCAGACCAAAGTCTTGCAGAGCTTTGAAAGTCGAGGCATTAGAGGGAGGCGGGTCAACCATGCGCTTTGAGAGATTCTAGCGCTAAAGGCTCTTGGTCAGACCAAAGTCTCACATAGCTTTGAAAGTCGAGGCATTAGAGGGAGGCGGGTCAACCATGCGCTTTGAGAGATTATAGTGCTACAGTCTCACATAGCTTTGAAAGTCGATGGCAATCAGACTACACTACTTGTACTGCTGTATCTACTTCAGCTTAACTCAGCTAACTGTCTGCACTCTCAGTAGAACACATCTATTTCCTGTACTAGTAGACCATGTGACTCTAACCTCTCTTCAGCTTAACTCAGCTAACTGTCTGCACTCTCAGTAGAACACATCTATTTCCTGTACTAGTAGACCATGTACTGCTGTATCTACTTCAACTTAACTCAGCTAACTGTCTGCACTCTCAGTAGAACACATCTATTTCCTCTAGTAGACTTTGTGACTCTAACCTCTCCCACTTCCCCTTCTGGTAGACCACACACAAGCTCTTAGCCTCACCAACTGCACACAATCAACTCTTCTTCATAAAATCAGGTAATTTTATGTGTAAACTGTAAACAATTTATTTTTGCTACATGTTACTTGTGTAATATAAGAGTTGTGTTGTTTGGTTTAGTCTTTTTCTCCTAGTCATAAAGGAAGCGTGGTATTTCACCACCATCAGCTGGTGTGGCATATTTGTTGTCATGTATGTTTATATAAATGTTATAAACATATAACACAATATACCCTATTTGTCATTATGTGTGCAACACACCCTGATCTGCCTGAGAGGTTTAAGCATTAGAATGATGAAAGTGCAGAATGCAAGGTGTTGAGAGTTCTGGCAGAGCAAACCTCTGTAAAGTTGACCTCAGAGCTCCGTGTGTAATTTTAGACCAAATTCGCACGGCTAGATCATGAAAGCCAGTCAGTGTGTACTTCTGTCACCAGTATAGAAATGCCCGTGACCAGGCAGTACCGTTTTTGGGCAGAGTGGTTGACAGTGAATGAGCAGATGAGGCAAAAATATTAAATAAATTATCTTTTTATTAATACTTTCATTTAATGCAGCTGCAAGATAAAATAGTTCAGTTTAGTTAAAAGACAGTCAGTTATTTTTGGTCGAGTGAATTAGTCCAGCCGCGTTACCACCACCAGGCACCAGGGGCGCTACTGCAGGCGCAGCGCCCAACACCAAACAGCGAAGTAGTAGTGCACAGCACAGGAAGCGCCGACGATCCCACTGAAAGTTGGCGTAGCAGCTAGCTAGTAGCTACCGTCGCAACGGCAGCAACCCGCAGTGTAAACAGCAGGCAATACAGCAGAGGAGGACAGCGATCGCAGGCAGCGTGAGCACAGTAGTTGTAAGTAGACAGCGGGAGGCACAGCAGTAGCAAGCAGGAAGCACAGCAGTCGCAAGCAAGCAGCGAGAGGCAGGCAAGAAGAGCAGTGGAGCAGCAGACAGCGGGACACACAGGACAGTAGCGAAGCAGGCAGCGAGAGGCAGGCACAACAGCACAGCGTAGCAGAGAGGCAGACCGCACAGCACAGCAACGGCCCTGCAAAACAATAGAGACACCGGCAGCAGGCAGCGTAGCTAGCTCCGTAGCGGCACTCCAAGACTAAGCACAGAAGCAAGGGAGAACTTACTTAACCGGGCCCAGACAAAGTCCAGGACCCGGAGATGTATAGCGCGCCTTTCTCCCTTCCTCTGTCGCGGGTAGCTCCTTTCGCCGGACGGCAACCAAGTAAGACGCCCAGGCAGATGAACTCGAGACGGAATCAGCCGACGGACCACTGCTGCGAGCTGCTTTCACTCTGAACAATGGCTTCTGCCTACCTGTGTGTATAAATAAGAAAACACTCCCCCACACACACCTGTTCCAAATAAAGTCCAATTAGCCAGCTCACCAGGATTGGCAGATAGATGAATGTCTCATTGATGGCAGCCAGTGGACCCATTGGTAGCGCCGGGAGGGGTGATAAAACAAAACCTAATAATAAACACAGCACACAAAAGCAAAGCACAGCACACAAAAACAAAAGCACAGCAAAGATAATAAAGTGAAATCAAAAATATCACACATGTGACACTTCCTCTAATCAGTTGGTGGAGAAATGAATAGTTCGCGACCATGTGCTTCAGGAGATTTCTTGAGCAATGTGAAGGGAACATGAATTAAAGTGTTTTTGTCTAACAATATGGTACTAACAAACCAACAAACCAAAAAAAATAAAATAATAGTAATCATTTTAAAAATAAATACTAACCCATAATCAGATGAAATCATCACATAATAATAAATCTGTGTGTAACCAATGTGAGTTTGTCATACATATAATCTAAACTGTGTGTTTTAAGTTTTTGTAATCATCATTGTTAACCAATGTCATTTATCATTCATATAAACCGTGTGTTTTGAGTTTTGTAATCATCATTTAGCCTGGGAATTCCCATGCTCCTTTGCTCGCTTATTTCATTTCACTCTGCAGAGGAGCATGGTGACTATGGCCGTTTTTCTCGCTTACTTTCGGTATCCAATCGCAGAATAAAAGGGATTTGTACGGCCCTCGATTGCATTTTACGTCACGTGGTGGCTCTGGTATTGGCTCCGAGGTATGTACAGACGCTATGATAGACATTCGTAGCGCCCAATAAACGGCTATGGACAATTGTAAACGATGCTTCCGCTACGAGAAATGCAATAGGTAGGTCCCCAGACTAAATATCACTTGTGATTTTAGTTTGGCATTCGCCAGGCTAATCATCATTGTTAACCAATGTCATTTATCATTTATCTTAACTATGTATTCTGCTCTCACTGCTTCCCCTGTGCAGTTATGCAGATAGCTAAACTTTCCAATGAAAGGACTCAAGACTGTAGATTCCGTTAAAGGATTTTACTTGATCCCCAATGGCAAAGTGAAAACTGAAAAGACAGTACAGTACATCCAAATGAATATACACCTAAAGATGCAGTAGGCCTACTAGCCTACACATTGTTTCAATTAAACAGTCTAGTAGACCTAGTTGAACATTCTATAAAAAGAAACAAATTCAAAAGACATACAATGTAAGTCTAGAGTATAGCCTATGCAATGAAGTAAAATTCATGTCAACTTACAAGCTGTGCTTCTCAGAGTCCAAGACGTATTTTAAGCAACAGTTGTAACTCTACTTTGAGATTTGTAAATCAGTTGACAGCTCAAATCAGTGTCCATAGCAACGTAAACAAATAATGCAAGTTATAGAACTCTGACAGAACTAAACATACTGGCTCTAATCCAGAGCCAGAACACTATGTGTTTGAGTTTTTGAAATCAAAATGTAAGAACAGATCCCATGTAACTGATTTACTTGTGTATCATCATCTGTATGCTATCATGTAACCTTATATGGTAATGATCATTATAGCCGGTGTTTCTAAAGTGTACTCGGCCTTGTGTGCTGAAACTGAGGAAGTCAATGCCTGCGTGACCTCTGTCACGTTTGTGCCTGCGTGCACACTGTCAGATTCTCTCTGTTACCAACTAGAGACAACCCATCGATGTAAGGATAAGGGGAAGTATTGGTTGAGTATAAGTAGTCTGAGAGGACTTTAGACAGAGGCTTTTTGATCTTGGGGAGATTTTTACTTTGTGAGACTAGCTCATCCTTTTTACAGGGTCTACCTAACATTTGTTGATTCTTTGTATTTTTCTGATTTTGATTCTTATAGTTGTAATCTTTTTGTAACT
This sequence comes from Sardinella longiceps, assembly GCA_027497455.2. Lineage (NCBI taxonomy): Eukaryota > Metazoa > Chordata > Actinopteri > Clupeiformes > Clupeidae > Sardinella > Sardinella longiceps. The sequence goes on from JAODXP020000010.1 coordinate 15,535,028, forward strand.
TTCCAAATTATCTACAAATAAAACCAACTCTATCTGTGGTAGAGTCAAAAGGCAATTTTTGCCGGGTCAGACCCTAAGTTTTTTCGTGCCTCCTGAGTGCCGTGACCACTTCTGTTGCGGGGTGAGTTTTTCCCTTAATGCAGCAACAGAAACCTTTTTCTACCGGGGAGAGGTAAGTTGGCTTCTATTATTCCTAGACATTCACACAGGCTACAACCGGGCATAGAGGAGGGAGTAATGCATCTCCATTGACTGTTTCTAGGCGTTTTAGTCTGGGGGGGGGGGTCTCAAAAATGCTAGAAAGGGGATGGGGAACTCTTTGCATTAAACTGTACAGTAAACGGTGTGCAGATATATGTGTGCCTCTGCTAAGAGCCTTCCTCTCTAGAGCTGAAACTACAGCAGTTTCTCTGGAAGTTGCTTTTTTCTGTTATATAGAACAGCAAAACATCCTGTAGAGTCTGAGGCAAAAAGTTGCAGCTGCTGTTGCACGTTTGAGGAGTGAGGGGAAAGAGCTATTAAAGCTGTAAAAATCCAAGATATAGATTTGAGATTTGAGACCCTTCCTCTCCCATGAATCTATCCAGATTATCCACATTCTAGGTCCTCTTTGGTGCATACTTTGGTGCAAAGTGGGGGCGAACGCAGGGGTACGCAGTACCGGCACCTCAGATAAATGAACAATATCATCCCATTCTTCTTCTATACATTTTCCTTTGTTTGTGCCGACACAAAATATAACCATGGTGAAGGCTTGATTTTGCGATTAATAAAATATGTTTTGGATGAACATAGGTTTTGGTTTAATGACCTGTTGGATGAGCCAAGAAAGACACTTTCATTGACTTCTTAATGAAGGAGGTTTCGATTTTTATATGGCCAAGTATTTCATGGTGTTGTTGAGAATTAAAATTTTTTAGATTAATCTTGAGCTATACATTCTTATTCAACTTAGGTTCATAGCCCACCAATAAAGCTTTAACACTTACAGTATTTATCTAAGGGTGTGTAAAGGCCAATAAAGTAATAAATGCCAATGTAATGTTTATAATGTAATAACTTATAACGTAATGTAATAATAATGTAGGTTATTACATTATGGGCTGTGTGTTATTACATTATTGGCTTGTTACATAACTGCTGACAATAATGAAATAATTTTATTTCACTTCAGTGAATTTCACTTAATCGAAGATTTATTTATTTGTGCAACACTTCTTTGCCATCTGCTATTACTATTGTGTCTTTTAAATAGTTGCTCATAGACCAGATCACTTGCACACAATAGGACCAACACTCACTCTGTTAATTTTTATATATTAGGCCTATACATTATTGTAATGATGAAATCATTGCATATGTTGTTATCGAATAATCATAAATAGTGACATTTTGCAATGTTGAGTAAAACTCAAAGCAGCATAAGTTTGTGATCGACATCCTGTTGAAGGAAAGAAAGTTGAGGGAAAACGTGCCTGAATGCACGTTTGTGGTCTTGTAGTTTTGCACTCGTGGTTTTGTGTACGTGATGTGTGTGCTAAGACTAATTCAGTATGCGTATGGTGTTGAACTTGATGTAGTGAAAACTCTGTCTCTAGTATTAGTTGGTGCAGGCCGCTTTTTGGGCCTTCCTTTTGGTAGGAGAGTAGACACTCACCGTTGGAGCCAACCCTTCATCTATTTTAGCTCATCATTGTCTTTTTTCTTCTGTTTTGAACTGTTTTGTTTTTTATTGTAGTCCTTTTTGTTGTATTTCTTAATTTTATGACAAGCAAGCAAGTCAGTATTGAGTTGAGTCAGTATTATTTAGCTTACTCTGAAACAGGGGGCAACACAACTTAGTCGCTTAGTGTCACCAATTACACACACAACTTAGACGCTTCAGTGTGATCAACTCATATTAGCAATGCTGTTACTCTGAGGAATATCAGACTTGCTGGAAATGAATGATTGTCTTACTTGTGTAATATAAGAGTTGTATTGTTTGGTTTATGTGTTATTTGGTATGTGCACAACTTCCCTTGATCTGCCTGAGTCCTTTAGTTTCAAAAGATTAAGTATGGAATCACATTTTAAAACGTCCTTTAGATTTAAACTGTATAGTTTAAATCAGCAGAGCTGAAACCACAACAGTTTCTGTCATACAGACGGGGAAGTTGTGTATTTCGGTCATGTGTGACAGCAAAAGATCCTGTAGGCCCACCCTGGAGTTTGAGGAAAAGTACTACTTCTTATAACACACACACACACACACACACACACACACACACACACACACACACACACACACTGAAGCTGTTTCTGCACTTAATTTGTCACACATGCATTGTCATAATAGATCACATTTCGGTCATGTGTGACAGCAAAACATTGAGTTTGAGGCAAAAGTACTACTTCTTATAACACACACACACACACACACACACACACACACACACACACACACACATGAAGCTGTTTCTGCACTTAATTTGTCACACATGCATTGTCATAATGTGACCTTCCATGCCAAAACCAGTTGCACTGACAATTCTATCAAAATTAAATTATGGCAACATCAGTGGACCTCTGCCCAATTCTGGACGATCACACACACACGCACACACACACACACACACACACGTAAGGGGTTCAGCCAGAATGTTACCAACGACGGAAAACATCTGACTGGAAGGTTTATATGTGTGTTAGAAATAATGAGACAGTTGCAATGCATTAGACTACCAAAACACACGAATAATCTGACTCCATAAGATTAAATCATTGACCTGCAAAACATCCTATAGGCCCATCCTGGAGTTTGAGGCAAAAGTACTTTTTATAACCCTCTGAAGCTGTTTCAGCACTTAATTTGTCACACATGCATTGTCATAATGTGACCTTCCACGCCAAAACCAGTTGCACTGACAATTCTATCAAAATTTAATTATTACAAGAAAAACAGGAAATAAGCTTTCAAAATGATACCTAAATCAATAATATTGATCAACATAGTATATATGATATGCTATCAGTCAGTATTCCATGATCCTTGATGCAACACATCCTCTATTCCCAAAATTCCTACAAGTCAACACATCCTCTATTCCCAAAATTCCTACAAGTCAACACATCCTCTATTCCATGATCCTTGATGCAACACATCCTCTATTCCCAAAATTCCTACAAGTCAACACATCCTTTATTCCCAAAATTCCTACAAGTCAACACATCCTTTATTCCCAAAATTCCTACAAGTCAACACATCCTCTATTCCATGATCCTTGATGCAACACATCCTCTATTCCCAAAATTCCTACAAGTCAACACATCCTCTATTCCCAAAATTCCTACAAGTCAAGTGTCAGAATTCTACAAAGACAGATTAGAACAGCAAGGTATAAGAAGTCCTTTGTGCCTACAGCAATAACATTGTGCAATAATAGACTCAACACACACACACACACACACACACACACACACACACACACGTCCAGAGCACACCTGGATTCACAGCACACAGAGTGACTGCGAGGTGAAGGTGAGAAGAGTGAAGGTCAGTGCAGAGAAGCCACTATCTTGACACCACCAGGCACCCAGGTAGGCCTAAGTTCCTGTCCATAAGAGAAGGAGAATTACTCACACAATCTGACTGTCTGCCAGTACATTTACGGTATTTATCTATCTAGAACTGGTCACTTATCTTGGCTCGAGGAGATGCCCTAAGCCCAATTTTTATAATGAGCCTATACGGCTCATGGACATGTGCACAGACACATGACTTCAGTCTAATTAATGCTTTCTAAATCAGTTATAGTTATCAGACAAAAACCAAACCTAATCATTTTCACATGTCTGTTTCTGTTAACGTTGGCTACCATTTCACTATTTTGGTCAAAAAATTCTTTCTCTCTCATTGCTATCAACAGCATTTGGCAAGGTGAAACTACAGGGTTACAAGTTGATTCATCAGTTCACTTATCATTCTACTTCACAGATAAAAGTTTCTTTATTTATTTTCGTTTACATTGGCAGTGATGGTTCTCTTCATCTGTTTATTCCAGAAGAGCATCATGGCAACATCAGTGGACCTCTGCCCAATTCTGGACGATTTAAAAGCTAAAGAGTTAAAGCGGTTCAGGTCCTACCTGTCTGATGGGGTCCTAGAAGGGTTTAAACAGATCCCACGAGGAAAGCTGGAGAAGTGTGATGTCACAGGTGTTGTAGACAAGATGAAACAGTTCTACACCAGAGAGGGTTCCATAAAGATTACTCTGCACATTCTGGAGAAGATGAAGCGCACTGACCTGGTGGAAGAGATCAGGAGACAAATTGGGACATCAACTTTGCACCAGCAGAGGTAAGACGCACACACAGGCACAGACACACACACACAACATAAGGTAAGATGGAGAGAGCACACACACACACACACACATGATAAGGTAAGATGGAGAGAGCACACACACACACACACACACATGATAAGGTAAGATGGAGAGAGCACACACACACACACACACACACACACACACACATGATAAGGTAAGATGGAGAGAACACACACACACACACACACACACAAGATAAGGTAAGATGGAGAGAACACACACACACACACAAGATAAGGTAAGATGGAGAGAACACACACACACACACACACACACACACACACAATATTAGATAAGATGGAAAGAACAAACACACACACACACACACACATACACACAAGATAAGGTAAGATGGACAGAACAAACACACACACACTCACAAACAAGATAAGGTGAGATGGAGAGCACACACAAACACACACACACACACACAATATTAGATAAGATGGAAAGAACAAACACACACACACACTCACACATACACACAAGTTAAGGTAAGATGGAGAGAGCATGCACACACACACACACACAAGATAAGATAAAATAAGGTAAGATGGAGAGAACACACACAGATTTTTTTTTTTTTTTTTTTTACATTTTATTGAACGCAAACGTGTTGTTTTATAGGCTTATTAGCCTTTGTCTTAGTTAAGAAGGTGTTCATCAATTCAATGGTGATATGGGATCAGGTTCGGCCTATTGGTATCTCATTAGTTGAAATGCATGATCTTGTGGCCCTCTCATAGTGATGATGAAACATTGTGGCCCTCTTCATCATGATAGTTGCCCATCCCTGTGCTATTTAGACACAGTGTGTATATGGCTGTGAAGTGAGCAATGTGCACATCTGGAAATAGCGAAGACAGTTTGTGCTGTTTGTGAAAGCACTTGATTGGGCCCAAAGACTGTTTTGAAGAAAGCTAAAAGTGCCTTTGAATGTGTTCTGTTTTTCAGCACCTCTGCTGCTACAACAATAGACACTGGTGAGTGTATATCAAATAATTTAGAAATATTTCCTAAATATATAACATAAATTATTCAAAATATAAGAACACTTGTACTTAACACTTTATTTTACGCTAGATACAGTGTAATAGCAAGACCTGTATAACAGTATGTTTGTGTCATATACTAGTGTTGTAGTGTTGTTGAAGAGTTCAACACTTTTGTGGTGTGTGTATATATACATATGTGTGTGTGTGTGTGTGTGTGTGTGTGTGTGTGTGTGTGTGTGTGTGTGTGTGTGTGCGTGCATGCATGCATGCATGCAACCAGCCACCATCCAACCACTTGAATTAATGGAAACGTGAATTTGTCAAACAGAGTCTGCCACCCGACAGCTTTTGAGTCAGCAACTTAAGGCTACACTGACGAATAAATACTCCAGCATCCATGAAGGCCTCAAAGGAACTAAAGTCCATCTGGATGAGATCTACACTGAGCTCCATGTCACTGAGGGATTGTGTGAAGAGGTCAACACTCAGCATGAAGTTCAACAGATTCAGATGCAGACCAAACACCAGACAAAAACAGACACTAGAATCAACTGCAATGACATTATGAAATCTTCAGATAAGAAAAAAGTGAGGGTAGTGATGACCATTGGCATTGCTGGCATTGGGAAATCTGTGTCTGTACAGAAGTTCTGTTTAGACTGGGCAGAGGGAAGAGCCAATCAGGACATAGATTTCATCTTCCTGCTTCCATTCCGAGAACTCAACTTGCTTGACAAAAAAAAGTACAGTCTCCCCACACTGTTGATGTCTCTCTATCCTAAGCTGAAGGAGTTGAATGATGTGAGGATATATGATAATTCTTTGATTTTGTTTATCTTTGATGGCCTGGATGAAAGAAAACTGATTATGGATTTTGATTCTGTTGAAAAATTGTACGATTTGATAAAGGAATCATCTTTGGGTGTTTTGCTAACAAACCTGATTCAAGGAAATCTGCTTGAGTCTTCTCTGATCTGGATCACATCACGACCTGCAGCAGCCAATCAGATCCCTCATGAACATGTAGACAAGTGGACAGAAATACGAGGCTTTAATGATGAACAAAAGGATGAATACTTCAGAAGGAGAATCACAAATAGCAATACCGAGACAATCATTTCACAAATCAAGACAAGAGCAAGCCTCTACATAATGTGTCACATACCAGTCTTCTGTTGGATCCTCATTTCTGTAGTTCAGGACATGCTGACTCCTGACAGCAACATGGAGATTCCTACTACAATGACTGAACTCTTCATCCACTTCCTGATCATACAGACAAACAGAAAGAACCAGAGGAGTTTTGGGAAGAATGAAAGAAACAGAATTGAGCTTCTGAAGAGAAATAAAGAACAAATAGTGAAATTGTCTGAACTGGCTTTTAAACAACTGGAAAAGGGAAATATAATGTTTAGTGAGGATGATCTGAGAGACAGTGGGTTTGAGGTTGGGGAAATTAAAGAATACACTGAGATGTGCACAGAGATCTTTCAGCAAGAGCACACATTTTATGAAAGATCTTTCTACTGCTTTGTTCATCTGAGTGTTCAGGAGTTTCTGGCAGCCCTTCATGTGTTTTATAGTTTTGTGAATGAGAACTATAAGGCACTGGAGTCCTTTTTAGGGTTAATACATGAACATGTTTCTGATGCATCATCAATTTCCGATTGTCAAGCATCCCTTTCAGATCAGATGCACAAACGTGTTTCTGACGAAAAGCAGATGCATAAACGTGTTTCTGATGAGACTCAATCATCTAGACCCTCTCCAAGCAAACTAAAATCACTCTTCAAGTCAGTCTTTAAGCCTTTATTGAAGTCTAAAGCCCCCATTAAAGACAGTAAGAACCAGACAGAAGAGGACACCTCATTGGAGAAGACATCATTAGATATCTTATTAAATGCAGCAGTAGATAAGTCCTTACAGAGCAAGAATGGCCACTATGATCTTTTCCTGCGTTTCCTTTTGGGAATTTCACTGGAGTCCAATCAAGAACTCCTAAAAGGCCTTCTGCCACAGCTAGTGGACAGTTCAGCAAGTGTCAAAACAACCTCTGAGTACATCAAGGAGATTCTAAGAAAGAAAAACAATTCTGTTGAGAGGTGCCAGAATCTGTTACTGTGTTTGCTTGAAATGAAGGACAGCTCACTTCATGAGGAAATTGAAAGGCAGGTGAAATCTGGAGAAGAACTCACAGCAGCCCAGTGTTCAGTACTTGCATACATGCTTCTGATGTCAGAGGAAGTGCTGGATGAGTTCAATCTGAACATGTACAACACAGACGAGGAGGGTCGTGCCAGATTGCTCATTGTGGTGAGGGGCTGCAGAAAGGCTCGGTAAGTGAGTCTCATTGCCTTAATAA
>JAODXP020000010.1:15545254-15562754 GCA_027497455.2 Sardinella longiceps
TTAATCTCACTCAGCAAATGTGACCATGACCAAGAATCTACTTTCAGTTATGAAATGCTGTTCGTGGTCTTTTGCAGACTTGCTGCCTGTGACCTCACAAGCCGTGCTTGTCCATCTTTGACCTCCGTGATTCAGTCAGACGACTCCCACCTGAAGAAACTGGATCTGACCAACAATGACTTGGGGGATTCTGGAGTGAAGGAGCTGTGTGATGCTGTGGGCCATCCATGCTGTAAACTACAAGAGTTGAGGTGTGTGCGTGTGTGTGTGTGTGTATGTGTGTGTGTGTGTGTGTGTGTGTGTGTGTGTGTGTGCATGTGTGTGCTTGTGAATTGTTGTAAACTGGAGGAGTTGAGGTCTGTATTTGTGTGTGTGTGTGTGTGACAGAGAGAGAGTGATTATTTACTTGTGAGCTCTGTGCTGCTTTGAGACTTTAGTGAATTGAGGTCTGTATTCATATAATTGGAGGTGTGTGTGTGTGTGTGTGTGTGTGTGTGCGTGCGTGCGCACACGCGTGAGTGTGTGTGTGTGTGTGTGTGTGTGTGTGTGTGTGTGTGTTTGTCTCCCTTTGTCAACCTGCAGTTCAATGTCCCTAAATTGGCCCTCACCTATCAAAACCTATAGTTATAACTCAGTACTATTGCACTCCAGTAACATACTGTACCTCAACTGACTTCATTCTGAAACACTGACTGTATGGAATTGTATTCTCAAAGTGTCTTATGTTATGTTGTCTGTTATTATGTTACTGATATCTACAGCTACTGATTTATCATGCAGGATATCTTGATATCTATTTGCACTTTATAAGTCCTAGTGATGACTTGTACAGTTAGTGATGCCTAAAGTATTTAGTTGTATGTCAAATTTATTTATTTTTAGTTGTATGTCTAATTTAGTTATATTTAGTTGTATGTGTAATTTAGCTTTGATTTTGCCCATTTTGAGTTTGGGGAAACTCAAGTCAAGGGAAGTCAAAGTTTGCTTTGTCTTTGACTTTTGATTCTTTCGACTGAAAACTTTGAGAACCCCTGCTCTATGTAATGCAGACATCACCCACTAGAGGGCATGTTTTATAATATATTACACTGAGGTCAGGACCAGTCAACAACCACAGGCCAAAGCAAAAGAGAAACCTTTGCAAGACTTTTGAAAAAGTTTACATTGTGTGTCACCAATCTGTGTGTCTGTGTGCTTCAGGCTGTCTGGGTGTCTCATCTCACAGAAAGGTTGTGAGTTTCTAGTCTCAGCGCTGACATCAAACCCTGAGTCCCACCTCACTGAACTCGATCTGAGCTACAATCACCCAGGAGACGCAGGGCTACAGATGCTGTCAAAACTGTCTGATGGGAAAGTTAAAGTCAAGTAAGTAAACTTCTGTTTAAAGTCAAAACATATAAATGACTATTTTAATTTCAGCAAGGGCGTCGCCGTAATAGAATGTGAGTGGGACGGGACCCACTCAGATTTCAAAATTTCACGTTTGGACCCACCCAGATTTGATGACAAAATTATCCAGCAGAGTTTCTAATCTATCGCGAATCCATTCCACTTCAAAGCGCTGAAAATCCACTCGCGATTTGCATTCTCCACTCGCGATTTGCAACACCTCCCTGCATGCAATCGTCTGTCCATTCCACTCCCGACTGGCACACCCATTCTTCTCTGCCATGCTACTCGCTGAGTTTTAATTGTACCGAAATTATAAGGCCATCATTGCAATCTACACGAACTGGTCCTTCCAACAGTGCTACTATTTAGTTTCTGTGATGAACGCATTACGAGATGAATGTATGCCAAAATTCTGGTCACCAATACAGTTCTGCGTCTATGTCATACATTGTTATCTGTGTGATATCTCACAGGTGCTTAACTTAACTATGGCAAAACACACATCAAAAGAAACAGCAGATCCTACAGATTATAATGATGCATAGCAATCGTCTTTGAGATTAGCGGTTCCCGAGTAATCCTATGTTGAAATCTATAAAATTTCTGCATTGTCTTCAATGCTGTCATCCTAAAATAGATGAATCCTTTTCATACTGAAAGTTGTTTTTAGCTCCCTGTTCGTCAGGACTAACATTTAAGTAGCCTAACTGTTTGTCAGGACATGTGCTAGAAATGTTGTCTCAAGATCCAAAATAGTGATAGATTATATTTAATATTCATAACATAGGCCTATTTAATAATTAATTAAATATTGTCAGCACACCTCCATGCAATCGTCTGTCCGGGCACACCCATTCTTCTCTGCCATGCTACTCGCTGAGTTTTAATTGTACCGAAATTATAAGGGCATCATTGCAATCTACATGAACTGGCCTTTCCAATAGTGCTACTAGTAAGTTTCTGCGATGAACGCATTACCAGATAATTAGCGATGAATTTATGTCAAAATTATGGTCACCAACACATTCTGCGTCTATGTCATACATTGTTCTCTGTGTGATATCTCACGGGTTCTTAACTTAACTATGGCAAAACACATATCAAAAGAAACAGCAGATCCCACAGATTACAATGATGCATAGCAATCGTCTTTGTGATTAGCGGTTCCCGAGTAATCCTATGTTGAAATCTATAACATTTCTGCATTGTCTTCAATGCTGTCATCCCAAAATAGATGAATCCTTTTCATAGTGAAAGTCGTTTTTAGCTCTTTGTTCGTCAGGACTAACATTTAACTTACCGATTGTCAGGATAGGTGCTAGAAATGTTGTTTCAAGATCCAAAATAGTTAATATTCATAACATTAATTAATAATAATTAATGAAATATTGTCAGCACATACAATAGGCTTTATTGTTGCAAATTACAAAGTCTTATAGAATACCTTTATCATGATTCTTATATCACCATATTCCAGACAATCTCCTATATTGAAAAGTGAAAAGATATTTGTTCTAGTATGCTAGGCATTCAATGATGAGATATAGGCCTAGGCCTAATATTGAATAAGCCTATCACATCTTTAGATTAAAAAACACACTAAATAATTTTAAAGGAAATGTGCAGGTCCCTGTTAGGCCTAAATAAACATAAATAAATAAATAAATAGAATACCATTGACCCCTGACATGGCCCTCCAGTCAGATAATGTTGACCGTAGTGGCCCCCCAGCTCATTTGTGTTTGAGACCCCTGATCTAGTCAACTTTAGGATAAGTATCAAGCTATCTTAATGTAATTTTAACGACTTTAGGCTAATTCAAACACAGCTCCTTGTCAAGAATGAGTTTTCATAGGCTATAGCCTCAGTTAAGCCTATTATTGATTCACTGCTTGAAATAGCAAACATAGTGAGTGAATCAGGCCTAGCCTATTTCTGGTGTGTATACCAATATAGATTAAATATTGACATAAAACAAGTTTATTGCTTGAGTTTCAAGTATAAAACCATGGCATCCAAAACTTTTTTGTCTCGTAGGCTAGGCTATTTTAGGTTCAGTAGACTATTGTCTTAAAATGGTGTTTTCAGACAAATGTAGTTTTTAAAATTGAAATGATGACAAGACCAGTAGTTGAAATAAAACAATTAAAGAAAAAAGAAAATATGCTATTGTTGATAGGGAAAATGACCAATAGCCAATCCATCTCAATCTCAATGAGAGTGAGTCAAAGGCAGGCTCAACATGCAGGCAAATAATTGTGTGTTGATTTTTGTTGGCAAAAATTTCTATTAAAAATACACCAGAATGCAGGAAATTGTATCTAATATATTAAAAATTTTCTGGGGGAGGACACCCAGACCCCCCGCCAGTTGGTCCCCCCCACATTACAAAAGCTGGTGACGCCCCTGAATTTCAGGTAGAAAGTCTCAGATTCATAGCTGCTGTTTGCTGTGTGTCTCTCTGTGTGTTTATGTGTTTATCTGTCTATGATGTGAAGGTGGATCTGATGTCATCTGATAGGGGCAAGGAAAATGAAGCTAAACTAAACTAATACCCTCACACACACTGAGTTGATGATACAGCAATGATGATGATGATGATGATGATGATGATACTATTTCCCCCTACAGTGTTGCTCACAGTTCAGAGGTCATGCTGAAGAAAGGGCCACAGAAATGTAAGACAGATTCATATTCATATTCATAATGTTCTTCATCATTGATTTGGATTGTAGTCATTCAATTGATTATTTGAATTGACTGGGTTACATTCTAATGAGCTCAGTAGTCTAATGCTAATGTGTGTGTGTGTGTGTGTGTGTGTGTGTGTGTGCGCGCGCGTGCGCGCGCGCGTGTGTGTGTGTGTGTGTGTGTGTGTGTGTGTGTGTGTGTGTGTGTGTGTGTGTGTGTGTGTGAGCTCATCATTTCAGTAAGGATGGTGATGGGTGGTGTGTGTGAAAGGTGTGTGTGTGTGGGTGTGTTCTTAACATGTGACATCATTGTGACATGCACAGGTCTGTACACACATAGAGTTTGTGTGTGTGTGTGTGTGTGTGTGTGTGTGTGTGTGTGTGCGTATGGCAGCTCAGCCCCTCGGAAAGGAAGGTCAATGTGTGTGTGTGTGGCAGCTCAACACCTCAGTAGGGATGGTCATTGTGTGTGTGTGTGTGTGTGTGTGTGTGTGTGTGTGTGTGTGTGTGTATGGCAAATCAGCATCTCAGTAGGGATGGTCAGTGTGTGTGTGTGTGTGTGTGTGTGTGTGTGTGTGTGTGTGTGTGTGTGTGTGGCAGATCAGCACCTCAGTAGGGATGGTCAGTGTGTGTGTGTGTGTGTGTGTGTGTGTGTGTGTGTGTGTGTGTGTGTGTGTGTGTGTGTGTGTGGCAGCTCAGCACCTCAGTAGGGATGGTCAGTGTGTGTGTGTGTGTGTGTGTGTGTGTGGCAGCTCAGCACCTCAGTAGGGATGGTCAGTGTGTGTGTGTGTGGCAGATAAACACCTCAGTAGGGATGGTCAGTGTGTGTGTGTGTGTGTGTGTGTGTGTGTGTGTGTATGCGTGTGTGTGTGTGTGTGTGTGTGTGTGTGTCTGTGTGGCAGATAAACACCTCAGTAGGGATGGTGTGTGTGTGTGTGTGTGTGGCAGCTCAGCACCTCAGTAGGGATGGTCTGTGTGTGTGTGTGTGTGTGTGTGTGTGTGTGTGTGTGTGTGTGTGTGTGTGTGTGTGTCTGTAGTGTGTGTGTGTCTGTAGTGTGTGCGTGTGTGTGGCTGCTCAGCACCTCAGTGGTGATGGTCAGTGTGTGTGTGTGTGTGTGTGTGTGTGTGTGTGTGTGTGTGTGTGTGTGTGGCAGCTCAACACCTCAGGATGGATGGTCAGTGTGTGTGTGTTAATGTTTGCCTGTGCTGTGTGTGTCAGTCAGTTCAAGTAGCTGTATACAGTGTATATGTTTTTCCATCATTGTGTGTGTGTGTGTGTGTGTGTGTGTGTGTGTGTGTGTGTGTGTGTGTGTGTGTGTGTTAGAGGCAGCTCAGCACCTCTGTAGTGATGGTGTGTGTGTGTGTGTGTGTGTGTGTGTGTGTGTGTGTGTGTTAGAGTCAATGACAACTATGCACTATACTAGACTAGGCAAAGGCAGTCTAGTCTAAAGGTGTGTGTGTGTATGCATATGTGTGTGTGTGTTTGTGTGTATGTGTGTTTGTGTTTGTGTGTGTGTGTGTGTGTGGGGGGGGGGGTTGAAAGAAGGAGGACAGAGCACCCTGTGTGTGTGTGTGTGCATGTGTTTGTGAGTCAGTTTAAGCAACTGTATATATGTTTTTCCATCATGTGTGTGTGTGTGTGTGTGTGTGTGTGTGTGTGTGTGTGTGTGTGTGTGTGCAGATGCCTGTAATCTGACACTGGACCCAAACACAGCGAGCAGAGCACTCCTTCTGTCTGAGGGGAACATGAAGGCCACATGGGTGAAGGAGCTGCAGCCGTATCCTGATCATCCAGACAGATTTGGTGATCGCATTTCTCAGGTTCTGAGCAGAGAGCCTCTGATTGGACGCTGCTACTGGGAGTGGAAGTGGGATGGGTATGATATTGCTATGGGAGTTGCCTATAAAAGTATCAGTCGGTGTGAAGGGATATTACACTCTCCCAAGGCCTGGTGTATGGGGTGCACTACTGACCATTACTCAGTCTGGCACAACAGGATTCACACCCTTCTACCTGCCCCCCCTTCAGACTGCAGGAGAGTAGGAGTGTGTGTGGACCGTGAGGCTGGAACTGTGTCCTTCTACTGGGTCTCCTCTGACACACACACACACCTGCACACATTCTACATCACACACACTGATCAGCCCCTACATGCAGCGTTCTATGTAGCGGATGACTCCTCAGTGACCCTGGTCTAAAACACACTCACACACACACACACACACACTGATGAGTCCCTACATGCAGCGTTCTGTGTTTTGGTCATTTGGATCCTCAGTGACCCGGTCTAGATCACACTCACACACACTCACACACACACACACACACTACACACATACACCATCACACACACTGATGAGCCCCTACATGCAGCGCTCTGTGTTTATTCCTCCTCCTCCTCAGTGTCCCTGATCTAGATCACACACACACACACACACACACACACACACCTGTGTGATGAGCCTGTCCCTCTACTGGGTCTCCTCTGACACACACACACACACACACACACACACACACACACACACACACACACACACACACACACACACACACACAGAGAGAGCCTGTCCCTCTACTGGGTCTCCCCTGACACACACACACACATACACACACACACACACACACACACACACACACACACACACACAGAGAGCCTGTCCCTCTACTGGGTTTCCTCTGATATACACACACACTTACTCTCTCTCTCTCCACACACACACACACACACACACACACACACACACACACAGAGAGCCTGTCCATCCACTGGGTCTCCCCTGACACACACACACACAGAGAGCGAGCCTGTCCCTCTACTGGGTCTCCCCTGACACACACACACACACACACACACACACACTTACTCTCTCTCTCACACACACACACACACACAGACACACACAGACACACACACCTGTGTGATAAGCCTGTACCTCTACTGGGTCTCCTCTGACACACACACACACACACACACACACACTCACTCTCTCTCTCTCTCTCTCTCTCTCTCTCTCTCTCTCTCTCTCTCACACACACACACACACACATTTGAATTGTTTATTTGAATCCACCAATTACATTTGTACAGAAAGGATTCAAATATATCAGAGATAGTAAGCTTTGGCACTCAGGGATACAGAAAACATCGCCTACGCCACACAGCAAGACTGCCTATTATAGCTGAAAATAGAGAAGAATTTGGCCAGTTCTTTAGCTCTTGCTTTTGAAAGCCCTGCCAGTCTTAGCCCACTGACAGTACATTTATGGACATGCCCCACACTGCCAAAGATTAAAACAATCAGTTTACATTTAAAACCTATGTCATTGATCCTTGCACAGATTGGTTGGTATTTGTTCAATTTTTCATAGAAGGCAATGTCCATATACAGGTCAAATACACAGCCTATCTCACACAACAGCACCTCTCTCCTGTCCTCATCCAGAAAGACAATGTCAGGAGTGTTAGGAATGTTACTAAACACATCATTGGTACAGTGAAACCAGTCTGCTCTCACCCGGGAATGTTTGTACACAGTGGTGTGTGAGTGTATTTCCTTTAAAGTGTTAGTGGCCAAGTCCACAATGCGATCATGGCGTGCAGTGTAAAGTCCTTTGTACATGGTGCAACCGTTTAGAATGTGGGCGACTGATTCGAAATGCTGGTGGGGGTTTGTGTGCATTATGCAGTGTGGTTGGTGGTTTGCAGGGTACCATAGTGCCAGGTTGTATTTTGTGGGTAACACCTGCAGCCTGGCTTTAACTGTAAAATGTAGAATGTCCTCTCCTATGGCAGCATTTTTGTAGATAGAGTGGGAGACAGAGTGGTCAGCAAAGCCAAGGCATGCTAACTTCCCCTGCATCCTGAGTCCAGTCCAATGTTGTGATGTGTGTGTCTGTTTGATGTTTAGGAGAAGTCTCCTTGCTGTTGTATGTTGTAGTGTATGTTGTGTGTCATTGTGATACACGGTGGCCTCCACTGACACAGAGGGATCGGTGACCACTGCGTCAGAAGCTTCAACTGTAGTGCTCTCCTTTCTCCATTGCAGTTTTACTGCCATTCTGTTGCAAAGGTCATTTAGGTCCGGCCAGTCTGACCGAACCCCAAAGCCTGCAGCTTGTGTGTATAGTTTACCACTGCTTTTCCTCCTGAATCCAAGGAAACTATCTTGGTCTTCTGAGGCAGGGGGACCTTCCTCTTCTTGAGGTCTAGCAGTAGGGAAGCTCTGGCTAGCTCCCTGACGCTGATGTCATCATTATTGAGCATATGGATGAGGTGTGTCAGTTGTTTTGGAACCCAGAAATAATGATAGGGAAACATCGGCAGTACCAGACACTGACCACTTGTCAAAAGCAGCCAAAGCTAAGCGCAGGCGCAGGCGTAGGCAGAGGCGTAGAGCTGCTGCCAGACAGGCAAATGCCAGACAACAACATGTCATAATTCAAAGTGCTGGGAAAACCAGTTATGACCCAGTGGTTGATATTATACCATCTGTTCAACCCTCCAGTGAGAGCAACCTAGTGCCAATCCACCATTCACCCCTTGAACTTAGTTCTCCCTCTGTCCCTTCTCTCGCCTTTGACCCTGCTGACCCCACTGAGAGAATGGATACAGCACCCACTGGTGGAATGAATGAGACTCCAGTTAGGCCCCCACTTAGAATTAGTAGTGTTAAAAGAGTGAATACCATGAATTTGGATACATTAGATGAGTTTTAGTTGAATTCATTTTATCAATGTTGTAATGGGCATAGTAGGGGTAATTAGTCATTTCATTTACTATATTGTTGCTTTTATATTTTTTTATTTTCTTTTTCTTATTTTTATATTAGACATATTACTCAATGTTAGTTTATATTTTATCTTTGACTTTTCATTATAATCAAAGTTGTTCTTTTATAAACTTTTTACTTTTGAACTCAAGTTATTTCATTTACTAAACCATGGATGTAACCTGTGTGTGTTTTGAGTAGTAATGATGATTTAACAATATTATGCCAAAGAAATCAATAGTATTTTTCTATTTCTCTATTTTATATATATTTGTGTTTAGTTACATATAGTTTGTTAAGTTAGTTTGGTGACTTGGTGGTGTCCTTTGGATGGCCTTTGTGTCGAGGCAGACTTAGTGCACACTCAGCAGTTTCTTAAAGATGCTGACGGTGAACTTTGCGAGTCTTGGTTAATGATTCACAAAGACTGACCAGGGGATTCTTTACCATAACGGAGGTTAGGAGGACGGAGGCAATATAACCCGTAGCATAACTTGGACGCTACGCTCTTGGAGGACGCTTCGCCTGAGACGACCTTCGCCATCCCTAACCCTCGTGTGTCAAGCTAGGACTTCGAACCGAACGCTGATTGCCCGCAAAGACGACTCGTTCTGACATTGCGCTTTCATCACTAGGAAGAAGTCTTAGTCGTTTGTCTGTAACTTCGTTTTATTTCTAAATTGTAAAGTGCCGTGCTTCTTGTATATTTATGAAGTACTGAACAGTAAACTTACCAAAAGAGAAAAACCTTAATCTCGTTTCCCGTTTGGTTCATTCAACCATCGTTTCCAAACAAGGATTGGTAAGATAACTTTCTTATTTCAGTAAATGTCTGTGAGGGACCTATCTTATAGACTAGACTGAAGTTAAAAGTACCTGTGTTTTATAACCATTTAAAACCAAACCAATTATACGTAAGCTAAATTCTCCAGCTCTAAACCTGTTAAATATTGGTCTAAATTAAATAGGTATAGAAGACTGATCACCTTCTATGCTTATAACTTAAACTAATATAGGTACTGCAGGTCTGAGTAACAGTATAGTTAGTGGAGAATTGGGTCTCTCGCCCCCTCTAGTGGTGACTTAGGGGTATTGTAATTGTAAGAGGTGAACATATTAAGCCTGAGGTGCTTATAATATTTTATAAATAGCCGGGATTCTTACAATTCGACTTGGGAGAGCAATTCACAGTCGGGTGGCAGTGTACGTCCATTCCAAGTTCGGAACGCCCAGCCCCCTTCTCTATATGAGAGAAAGATGATGTCTCGGGTGGTATGGGAATTCAGGCCTAGCCATTTCCTGACAGCTTGGACTGTTTTATTGTCCAGTTCCCGCAGGACATTTTGTGGGATATGAACATTTGCAAAGAGGTGCTGTATTTTGGACAGGGCCACCTCTCTGATGGCCTCCAGTTTCATGACTATAGGGAGGGGGAGGAGTCAATTAAGTCGATTCTGTTCTTATAGGCATAGGATAGCTCCTGGACCTGCTCACCCCACTCACCTGCAATGTTGATTTTATGGCCGAGGTAAGTGTAGGATTCATGGCGTGGATAAACTCTGATGGGGTGTTCCATGATTGTGAAAATGGGGGGTTTGTCAGCTTTGGATTTATACCAGCGGTTGCCACCGCTTCTCCTCTCATATAACACTGCACACTTAGTGTGTTTTACCTCCAGCTTTGACCATTGCAGAAATTCATCTGTTCTGGCCAACATGCTGTGGATGACAGTTTCGTCTCTGGATGACATCTCCACATCATCAGCGTACCCCTGGACTGGATTTGGGGATCTAGTTTGTGGTGGTGCACATAGACAGAGCCATTTTAACCACTGGTTAATGGCAAGAATGAAGTTCACAGCGCTCCAGGGGCAGCCTGTTTTAATCCCCACCTGGAGGGGAATAGGCTCTGTGAGTTGGTGGCCACAGATCACTTGTATAAAGGATCCCCTGTACACATCCGTTATAATGTCCACAAAGGGCTGAGGTAAGTGGATCTCCTCCAATGTGTTGAGCATCAGTCTGTGGGTTAGTGTTCCGAATGCGTCTCTGAAGTCCAGGAATACTGTGTACAGTTTGCAGGACTCGTGTTTGAAATCGTCAATTCCAGTTTTCAGGCAGAACACATGCTCGTTCATACCCTGTCTGTCTATATAGGCTTTTTGTTTAGGTGAAAGGATGCCTGTGTCTACAAGCCATGGGAGGATGCGAGCTAGCAGACATTTCATAAAGATTTTGTAGACAGTGGGGAGGAGAGATTTATCTCGCCATGTGGATGGGTCACTTGGGATATTGTCTTTCTTTGGGATTCAGTGGATGAGTGCTCCTTTCCATGAATCTGGCACTTTTCTGTTTCTTAAGCAGGTGTTAAATACATTAGTGAGTATTTGGGTGGATTGGGGTTTTATGGCTTTGAGTGTCTCATATGTCACTCCATCATATCCACTAGCTCTGTTATTTGGCACACACACACACACACACACACCTGTATGATGATCAGCCTGTCCCTCTACTGGGTCTCCCCTGACACATACACACACACACACACACACACACACACACACACAGAGCCTGTCCCTCTACTGGGTTTCCTCTGATACACACACACACACACACACACCTGTGTGATGAGCCTGTCCCTCTACTGGGTCTCCTCTGACACACACACACACACACACACACACACACACCTCTCTCTTTCTCTCACTCACACACTGTTACGCGGTGCTGGGTAGTCCGGCCGGTTTCTGCTTAATTCCTGCCGGTTGTCTGGCTTGTGCTTTTTGTATTTCCTGTATAGGTGGAGCCAGGGGCGCCGCTAGGCAGTGATGTTCACAAGTCATTTTTTCCAAGTCCAAGTCAAGTCTCAAGTCTTTGTACTCAAGTCCAAGTCAAGTCCCAAGTCCTGAGGCGCAATGCCAAGTCAAGTCTCAAGTCAAGTCTCGAGCCTCCCAAGTCCATGTCAAGTCTCAAGTCGAGCCTTTTTGAATCTTGGAAAAAAAATTCCCTTTGACAGGGTGAGGGTGGATATAATTATGCACACAATCTGCCATTGACAAATCAGCTGTAATGTTAGACCTGAGAAAATTTAGAATGCAGTTGTATGCATGAATGAATGAAAACCTTTATTGCCCCAAGGGGGAATTTGTCTTGCGATAAGGAGCAAATACATAAAAGACCAACACAGAGACATGGACAATAACACATAAACTAAAATTATCTAAAATATAAAAAATAAATAGAACATCTGTATGTACAAAGCTGTCCATGCACACTCACAATCACTCATACACCCACAACCATAAATAACATGCTCACACTCTCTTACATGTGCAGACCCACACACATACACGCACACACACACACACACTCACACACACACACATAAGAAGTGCATACTTTATGGTGGCAACAACAACCTGTTTGCATTCGACCTGTTAAGCAACTGAATGCTCCTAGGTACAAAAGATGACACAGCTCTATTAGTTTTGAGATATGGCATTCTGTAACGCAGTCCTGAGGGAAGAGGGCAGTACTCTGAAAAGAGAGGGTGGGATGGATCACTCAGTATTTTCAGGGCCAAGTTAACTGTATAATCGTCAGATATCTGCATTATACTCTTCACTTCTGATCCAGTTATCTTTCTGCCAAGCTTAGTAATCTTGTCCAGCATATTTTTGTTTTGAACTGACAGGCTACCCCCCAGCACTGAATTCCAAAAGTCACAACACTTTGTATGAAAGTTAAGTAAAACAGTCTCAGAATAGCTGCATCAGCCTTAAAGTTGCGCAGTCTCCTCAAAAAATAAAATCTTTGTTGTGCCTTTGTGTACCGAGCTAGAGTGTTGGCCTTCCATGTAAGCTTGTGGTCAATGGTAGTACCTAAGTACTTATACTCCTCCACTATGTCGATACCATTACCCTGGAGAGAGACTGGTTCAACAGCTGGCCTTTTCCTAAAGTTAA
Organism: Sardinella longiceps; assembly: GCA_027497455.2. Taxonomy (NCBI): domain Eukaryota; kingdom Metazoa; phylum Chordata; class Actinopteri; order Clupeiformes; family Clupeidae; genus Sardinella; species Sardinella longiceps. The sequence goes on from JAODXP020000010.1 coordinate 15,558,074, forward strand.
TGACCATTTCTTTGGTTTTTGAAATATTTAAAATCAAGTGATTAACATGGCACCACTCATAAAACTGGTCTATTTCTTGTCTGTACCCTGTCTCATCTCCTGTTAAAAAACCCACAATAGCTGTGTCATCCGCGAATTTAAAGACTGAACATTCTGGGGTGTGGCTAACACAATCATTGGTGTACAGAATGTATAATAGAGGTGAAAGCACACTCCCCTGTGGAACCCCCTATTTATACTAATAACAGATGACGATTGTCCATTGCCCGTTCGCACATACTGCGCTCTGTTAGTTAAAAAGTCCAGGATCCATTTGAGAAGTGAATGGTTCACTCCCATTGCTCTCAGTTTATTGATGAGGGTGTGTGACTGGAGGGTGTTAAAAGCTGATGAAAAATCAGCAAACAGAATGCGCACGTATGATGAGGGTAATTCCAAGTGTTTGTATATTCCATTTAACATGGTAGTTATTGCGTCTTCAACGCCTCTGTTCTGTCTGTACGCAAACTGGAGTGCGTCCATTTGCGCAACAGTTTGTTCTTTTAAGTGCGTCAGAACGATCCTCTCCAAACACTTAATTGCGACCGATGTAAGAGCCACTGGCCTAAAATCGTTTATACCTGATGGTTTGGGTTTTTTGGGCAGAGGCAGAATTTCCGCTGTTTTCCATATTTTAGGTACCATGTGTGTATCCAGCGACCTTTGGTACAAGTCGCAGAAAACATAACTAAGTTGCTCATGACAAGTCCTGAGCACCATGCCGGGCAGCTTGTCGGGTCCCGCCGCTTTACGGGGTTTGACAGACGAGAACACCCGCGCAACATCCTTACTGTTAATTGTGATTGATTCCCATTCTGGGACGGTGTCCGGCCAGCTTGGAAGAGCCGGTTGATCATCCTCCCACCTAGCGAAATGCTTATTCAAGACATTTGCCTCTTCAATTGAGTGGACGGGATTTTTTTGTTGATTGTTCTGTCCGGTCATAGTTTTAATACCTCTCCATGCCATTCGCGAGTCATTATTTGCAAGCAGTTGTTCCACCTTAGATTTGTACAAGCCTTTGTTATAATTTATTTTTGCCTGTATCTCCCTTTGGATCAGTTTTCCCCTACACCGGTCATTTGCTTTAAAGGCCCGTTCCTTTTCTACCAACAGTTTCTTAATGTCACTTGTAATCCACGGTTTAGAATTGGAGAAGGTTTTTATTCTTTTCATGGGGATCAGGCTATCCACGCAAAAATTAATGTAGGCTGTGACTGTCTCAACGTGCGTGTCCAGGTCCTCGCAATCAAAGACTTCCCAGTCCGTACAATCAAAGCAGCCTTGCAGGGCTGCTGAACTGTCGGGGTCCCATACAGGCACCAGTCTGACCTTGGGTTTTTCTTTTTTGAGTTTCTGACGGTATGAGGGTAATAAGTAGACAGTATTATGGTCTGACCCCCCTATTGGTGGTTTAGTGGTAGCTTGGTAGGCATGTCTTATGTTGCCGTAACACAGATCAATGGTTTTTGATCCGCGCGTGGCGCACTTAACATATTGCTGATAATGAGGCAATGCAGTAGCCATGGAACAACCATTAAAGTCACCTAGAATAAACTTAGGTGTGTCTGGGGAAGCTGTCTCTAGATCCTGTATGTGGTGGTGTATGACCTCTGCAGCCGCCTTATAATTTGCGTCGGGGGAATATAAACCAAGCACATAAAGAGCTGCCCAAACTCTCTTGGCAGGTACGTGGGTCTAAGAGAAACAGAAAGGAGTTCTAGGTTTGGGGAATTTACTGTGTGTCGGATGACATAGTGTTTACACCACTTTGTGTTTATATACATGCAGAGACCGCCACCGATGGATTTCCCTGTGGCTTGCTGATCTCGGTCAAGTCGTAGTGGTGTTCCAAACCCAGGCAGAGAAATACTATCATCGGTTACCGTGTCATTCAGCCACGTCTCACTGAAGCATAAGATGCAGCTGTCCCGATATTCAAACAGGTGTTGCGTGGCAGCGTGTAGTTCGTCGATTTTGTTCCTTAGTGCCCTCACATTGGATAGTATGATGGTTGGAAGTGGAGGTCTAAGTCCTCTTGCTCGGACCCGCCGGCGGATTCCTCCTCTCGATCCCCGCTTCCTCCGAGTGAACCTCCGCTCAGTAGACCTTAGACATTCCACGGGAATATCTGATGCAGGTATCCAGTGTTGTTGTGGTAGTAGGCCCAGCTGTAGTAACTCCTCTCTCCCATAGGTGATCTTGGAGGATTCGGAGTATGTCAGTATAAGACAGAGCAGAGTGATCGCCAATAAAAGACCGAAACAAGCCATATTTCGACCGCTGATTGTGATAGAGTATAGCGTTCTAATTTAGACAGCGCAAACAGGCGCTCATTTAGTATCAGACACTTGACGCGCATCTAACAAAACAAAAACAAACAGGGACAAACAGAGCTCCCGCACGCGTGTCAGCCGCTGAGCAGCGCCACTCTCAACATGAACAACGTGCATGAGTTACATTGCACCTAAGAAGAAATATTGTGCTTATGCTTTCCCATAACAAACATCAGAAAAAAACAAAATAATGAAATGAACACTTCTGTGAAATAAACATTGTTCACGAGTCACAAGGCTCAAGTCCGAGTCAAGTCTCAAGTCACTGAGGGCAAGTCCAAGTCAAGTCTGAAGTCTCCAGAATGAGCGACTTAAGTCAAGTCCAAGTCCAAGTCTCGAGTCCAAGTCCCCATCACTGCCGCTAGGGGGGGGAGTTAGGATGATTCTAAGGGCCCAGCACAGACAGGGGGGCCCAGAGAAAATTTTAATATTAAAATCAATATTTGAGGGGCACCAAAAAATTTTTTGTCATAGGGCCCAAAATTTCTAGCAGCGCCCCTGGGTGGAGCTTGCTGAGCTTCTGGCTCCCCTACTGGTTTTCATTCATCAGTGGCGCCAGCCCACCAGTATAAAAGCCCGCCCCTTTCCAAGATGGCTCGCTATGGCAGACGCTGGCACACCCGCACTTTATGTTCTGTTCTCCCTTTTTGGCTAACTCTTTAGTTGCTTATATTTGTTTTCTGCACGTTTTTAGTTTAGTTAGTTAGTGCAGATTATTTCGTTTCTTTCGGAAGACTCACCCCTTACTTTGCCCGCTCGCTTATTGTGCATCGGGTGCGCGAGCGAGGCAAGCTTTACATCCTTAGTAAGTAAGCGGGAGGGTTTTCTTTATGTTCTCTTTTTTCCCTTTGTGTAACCACCTTGGCTTCCGTTAATGGGTTTTTATGTGTTTTGGTTGCATTCTTTCGTTGTACTGACATCTTGAACTTTAAAGGATCAGTAAACAACTACTTCTCCGTAAACCTGTTTCAGTCTCTTTATGTTGCCTTGTCCTAACGTATTACAAAGTTGGGATTTCGTAACACACACACACACACACACACACATACCTGTATGATGATGAGCCTGTCCCTCTACTGGGTCTCCCCTGACACACACACACACACACACACACACACACACACACACACACACACACACACACACACACAGCCTGTCCCTCTACTGGGTTTCCTCTGATACACACACACACACACACACACACACACTTACTCTCTCTCTCTCACACACACACACACACTCACACACACAAACTCAGACTCTGGGTCTCCTCTGACACACACACAGATATACACAAACACACACACACTCACGCTCTCTCTCTCTCTCTCTCACACACACACACACACACACACACACACACAGACACACCCGTGTGATGGGCCTATCTACTCGGTCTCCTCTGACACACACACACACACACACACACACACACACACACAACCCTCCAGAGCCCTGTGTCTGTGTGTGACACGTAGGTAAACCAGCTTGACTGAGTTATCATTTCACCACACTCATGCATTCACTACTGGGTCTCTTCTGACACACACACACACACACACACACACACACACACACACACACACACACACACACACACACACAACCCTCCAGAGCCCTGTGTCTGTGTGTGACACGTAGGTAAACCAGCTTGACTGAGTTATCATTTCACCACACTCATGCATTCACTACTGGGTCTCTTCTGACACACACACACACACACACACACACACACACACTAGAGTTGTATGTCTCGAGACCGGTCTTGGTCTCGAAACCGGTCTCGAGACCAATTTTACGTGGTCTCGGTCTCGTCTTGGCCTTGACAGTCTATTGTCTTGGTCTTGTCTTGGTCTCGGATCCTTGGTCTTGTCTTGGTGTCTTCCAAGACCAAGACCAAGACAAGATAAATAAATGCAATAAATATATATTTTAACGAGATCGAGTTTCCGATTTAAATTATTTAAATTTTAGCCTTAACACCGAGACGCACCAAAACGAAAGTGAGGGCGCGCAAAAGACGCCCTTCGCTGCAGCAGAGCAAGGCTCTCAGATGCATTTATGGGCCGGTCTCTCTCAGTGACAGATGTAGCCCTAGCTCTAAATTACTTTCCTAAAAGTTTACTTTCAATTCGCAAAATGCAGCCTAATTAATTATGGAATGTTCGCGTATATGCGTATGCATGTGATATGGCTGAGCAAGGTGTCATGCTAGTTAACGTGATCTCAAATGTATATGGGAATTAAATCTTTCATCTTTCATTTTGTTAAATTTAGAGTAGGCTAACGAGACACAGACATCCCAA
>JAODXP020000010.1:15572754-15585254 GCA_027497455.2 Sardinella longiceps
TTTCAAACTCCGTCCATTCAGCAGATTCAGACTTCACTACGTGCAATTCCTTTCAAACTCCGTCCATTCAGCAGATTCAGACTTCACTACCAGCAAATACTTTCAGACTCCGTCCATTCAGCAGATTCAGACTTCACTACGAGCAATTCCTTTCAAACTCCGTCCATTCAGCAGATTCAGACTTCACTACCAGCAATTCCTTTCAAACTCCGTCCATTCAGCAGATTCAGACTTCACTACGTGCAAATACTTAAAATACTTGGTAACCCATCACTTAATAAGTCTGTTCGTCTGGGATTGCAATTACGGTATGCCCCACCCGCTGGTCCTCCAGATTTGAATCCCTGAGTGCCATACGGTATACAGTAGGTATGTGGATGTCATGAGAGCGCTGCCAAAAAAATACTTTGACAAGCAACAGAAGTGATGAGCGCAAATGAGGCTGCTGGGTTGAGGAAATCAATGGAAAAAAATTGTTTTATTTGTCTGGTGGTTAAACAGACTTAAGTTTTGGAGACTGTAAATGCTGTGTCTACAACGCTCCGAAAGACAACACAAATTTACAGACAGCAGTGCAACTGCTGGAGAAAACTGTACAGGTCTTGTCTGAATATCAGAGTGCTTTTGCCCAGGCCAAGCTTACAGCGCAGATGCTCGCAAATAAATGGGGGCTCAGAGTAGTTTTGAAAATGTTCGAGCAAGGAGAGTGAAGCGTCACTTTGACAAACTATCTGAAAAAGAGCGTTTAACCGATGCAGAGAGATATTTCAAAGTGCAGATATTTAATGCCTCTCTGGATGTAATGATCAGTCAGCTCTCTCAAAAATTAGCAAGCTGTCATGTCTTTGAGATTTTACTGCAGGTGATGAGCATCTGTTTGGACAGGGAAAACGTTTGAGACTTTACGGCAGGTGATGAGCATCTGTTTGGACAGGGAAAACGTTTGAGACTTTACTGCAGGCGATGAGGGTGTGTTTGGACAGGGAAAACGTGTGAGGCTTTACTGCATGTGATGAGGGTCTGTTTGGACAGGGAAAACGTGTGAGGCTTTACTGCATGTGATGAGGGTGTGTTTGGACAGGGAAAACGTGTGAGGCTTTACTGCATGTGATGAGGGTGTGTTTGGACAGGGAAAACGTGTGAGGCTTTACTGCAGGCGATGAGGGTGTGTTTGGACAGGGAAAACGTGTGAGGCTTTACTGCATGTGATGAGGGTCTGTTTGGACAGGGAAAACGTGTGAGGCTTTACTGCATGTGATGAGGGTCTGTTTGGACAGGGAAAACGTGTGAGGCTTTACTGCATGTGATGAGGGTCTGTTTGGACAGGGAAAACGTGTGAGGCTTTACTGCATGTGATGAGGGTCTGTTTGGACAGGGAAAACGTGTGAGGCTTTACTGCATGTGATGAGGGTCTGTTTGGACAGGGAAAACGTGTGAGGCTTTACTGCATGTGATGAGGGTCTGTTTGGACAGGGAAAACGTGTGAGGCTTTACTGCATGTGATGAGGGTCTGTTTGGACAGGGAAAACGTGTGAGGCTTTACTGCAGGCGATGAGGGTCTGTTTGGACAGGGAAAACGTGTGAGGCTTTACTGCAGGCGATGAGGGTGTGTTTGGACAGGGAAAACGTGTGAGGCTTTACTGCAGGCGATGAGGGTCTGTTTGGACAGGGAAAACGTGTGAGGCTTTACTGCAGGCGATGAGGGTCTGTTTGGACAGGGAAAACGTGTGAGGCTTTACTGCATGTGATGAGGGTCTGTTTGGACAGGGAAAACGAGAGAGGTGATATGGATAGAGAGAGAGAGAGAGAGAGAGAGAGAGAGAGAGAGAGAGAGAGAGAGGGAAAATGTTTGTCAGACCACTGTAGCAGGGACATTGCTCCAACATTCTCCTCTCCTTGATTGATTGATTTTATTGACAACACATCAGCTTCCCCTTTACAGGAGCACTGTTCTACCTGTGGTCAAACTATTCCGATCTTTTCTTTCTTTCTTTCATTCAGGACCTGCTTTAAAGCAGAGATTTCACAGAAGTTGTCCGTTTTACAGGAGCACTGTTCTACCTGTGGTCAAACTATTCTGATCTTTTCTTTCTTTCTTTCTTTCATTCAGGACCTGCTTTAAAGCAGAGATTTCACAGAAGTCAGCCGTTTTACAGGAGCACTGTTCTACCTGTGGTCAAACTATTCCGATCTTTTCTTTCTTTCTTTCATTCAGGACCTGCTTTAAAGCAGAGATTTCACAGAAGTTGTCCGTTTTACAGGAGCACTGTTCTACCTGTGGTCAAACTATTCTGATCTTTTCTTTCTTTCTTTCATTCAGGACCTGCTTTAAAGCAGAGATTTCACAGAAGTCAGCCGTTTTACAGGAGCACTGTTCTACCTGTGGTCAAACTATTCTGATCTTTTCTTTCTTTCTTTCATTCAGGACCTGCTTTAAAGCAGAGATTTCACAGAAGTCAGCCGTTTTACAGGAGCACTGTTCTACCTGTGGTCAAACTATTCCGATCTTTTCTTTCTTTCTTTCATTCAGGACCTGCTTTAAAGCGGAGATTTCACAGAAGTTGTCTGTTTTACAGGAGCACTGTTCTACCTGTGGTCAAACTATTCCGATCTTTTCTTTCTTTCTTTCATTCAGGACCTGCTTTAAAGCAGAGATTTCACAGAAGTTGTCCGTTTTACAGGAGCACTGTTCTACCTGTGGTCAAACTATTCTGATCTTTTCTTTCTTTCTTTCATTCATTCAGGACCTGCTTTAAAGCAGAGATTTCACAGAAGTTGTCCGTTTTACAGGAGCACTGTTCTACCTGTGGTCAAACTATTCTGATCTTTTCTTTCTTTCTTTCTTTCATTCAGGACCTGCTTTAAAGCAGAGATTTCACAGAAGTCAGCCGTTTTACAGGAGCACTGTTCTACCTGTGGTCAAACTATTCTGATCTTTTCTTTCTTTCTTTCATTCAGGACCTGCTTTAAAGCGTAGATTTCACAAAAGTTGTCCGTTTTAGAGCTTGCAAAAATGCTGGTGGTTGATTATGATTCTGTTACATCCACATTCGGCAAAGTGTGTACTGCTCTCATGATATTTCTCACATAACCTGTGACTGTCGCAACAGCTGAGCGGTCTTTTTCGAAATTGAAACTTATTAAGATGTTAAACATTGGGGACATAGTTGATGAAACTGAAACTTATTAAGATGTTAAACATTGGGGACATAGTTGATGATTTTGCTCTAAGTAAGGCTCAGAGGACGGTCCTCCAGTGAAGAGAACATAGTAGGCCTATACATATTTCATTCAGACATACTGTGGTTGTAGCCTATTCTGCATATAACTCTAACTGTTTGAGCAGTTAAAAGGAGTACACTATGGTGTCTCTGATTGCTAAAGAAGTGTGTGTGTGTGTGTGTGTGTGTGTGTGTGTGTGTGTGTGTGTGTGTGTGTGTGTGTGTGTACTAACCCAGGTGAGTATAGAGAAGAAGCTGAATGCGATGGCTGCTCTGGCTGCGTCTGCTGCCTCTGTGTGTGTGTGTGTGTGTGTGTGTGTGTGTGTGTGTGTGTGTGTGTACTAACCCAAGTGAGCATAGAGAAGAAGCTGAAAGCGATGGCTGCTCTGGCGGTGTCTGCTGCCTGTGTGTGTGTGTGTGTGTGTGTGTGTGTGTGTGTGTGTGTGTGTGTACTAACCCAGGTGAGTATAGAGAAGAAGCTGAAAGCAATGGCTGCTCTGGCGGCGTCGGCTGCCTGTGTGTGTGTGTGTGTGTGTGTGTGTGTGTACTAACCCAGGTGAGTATAGAGAAGAAGCTGAAAGCAATGGCTGCTCTGGCGGCGTCGGCTGCCTGTGTGTGTGTGTGTGTGTGTGTGTGTGTGTGTGTGTGTGTACTAACCCAGGTGAGTATAGAGAAGAAGCTGAAAGCAATGGCTGCTCTGGCGGTGTCGGCTGCCTGTGTGTGTGTGTGTGTGTGTGTGTGTGTGTGTACTAACCCAGGTGAGTATAGAGAAGAAGCTGAAAGCAATGGCTGCTCTGGCGGCGTCGGCTGCCTCTGTGTGTGTGTGTGTGTGTGTGTGTGTGTGTGTGTGTGTGTGTGTGTGTGTGTGTGTGTGTGTACTAACCCAGGTGAGTATAGAGAAGAAGCTGAAAGCAATGGCTGCTCTGGCGGCGTCGGCTGCCTGTGTGTGTGTGTGTGTGTGTGTGTGTGTGTGTGTGTGTGTACTAACCCAGGTGAGTATAGAGAAGAAGCTGAAAGCAATGGCTGCTCTGGCGGCGTCGGCTGCCTGTGTGTGTGTGTGTGTGTGTGTGTGTGTGTACTAACCCAGGTGAGTATAGAGAAGAAGCTGAAAGCAATGGCTGCTCTGGCGGCGTCGGCTGCCTGTGTGTGTGTGTGTGTGTGTGTGTGTGTGTGTGTGTGTGTGTACTAACCCAGGTGAGTATAGAGAAGAAGCTGAAAGCAATGGCTGCTCTGGCGGCGTCGGCTGCCTGTGTGTGTGTGTGTGTGTGTGTGTGTGTGTGTGTGTACTACAGGGGTGATAGTGAAAAAAAATCCTGAGCCTGAACTTTTTTTCGGGGGCAAGGGGCGGGGGCGGGGTCGGTTGGGGTCTGGCGATGACGTAACATAGGTTTAATTTTGACAAATTATTCAAACATTTAATAGTTTTTGTATGACCATTATAGATATGTTTTCATTTTTGCTTAATGGCTATAGTGTTATTCACAAAAACACAGATCATTTCCATCTTCGTATAGCACTTTAGATCGACTGGAACAAACTGGACACGTTGGGTTCTATGTAGAAATACATTCTAGGCTTGTGCTGTTGCAGTAGGCCTATAGTTATAATTGAGGTGGGAATTTAACCCCAATTCAACAATTCAACACTAGAATGTATTCCTGAAAACATGGTGAATGCTTTACCAACTATAGGCTACAGCCTCCAATCAAATGAGTCATTGTATTATATATATATATATATATATATATATATATATATATATATATATATATATATATATATATATATTTAATGTTATGGCCTATTGTTGTTTTTGATCTAACTGTGAAGCACGTTGAGCAGCAGTCTTGTGTGAATTGTGCTATTATAGGCTATACAAATGCAATAGGCCTAATAAAAATAATTAGAACAAAAAGACTAATAATAATAATAATAATAATAATAATAATAATAATAATAATAATCCTACGTTATTATGCAATATTTTTGTTAAGTTATTATTAGGCCTACTATGAATCATTATTGTTACTGATGATTTAATAACAAGAACAGAAATAATAAACTAACCTTTTCCCCCTCATCACAGCACAATTGTCAAGTAACATACTTGTCACTTGTCTCCAGTCGAGGCCGTATGTGCGCAGGGCGTCATTTAACTCTGCTGTTAACGCTTCTGCATTTGCGATGTTAATTATCCTACTGGCAAGATGCTGAGTCTTCACGCTCCCAGCATCCTCGTCAAAAAACGGACAAGGACATTCATGATCTTGTCCATGTTTTTGTCTGTTGCCTCGTCAACATTAAGGGAAAACATACAATTCTTAAGTTTCTCAGACAGCTGGCGTTTAAATTCTGGGGCAATGCCGTGGGTGAGCAGATAGCTCGTATGCAGGGTTCGAGTTAGGTGGGAGCCAGTGGGAGCTGAGCTCTCATAGAGAGAGGTCTGGCTCCCATGAAAGCAGCAAACTCAAACATCTGTGGGGGCTCTGACAATACAATAGTATATAATATTTTACTGACACATAAAGTTATCATAAGCGGGGATCAAACCGAGCTATGGGAGGTGGAACCTTTTTATGGAGTTGCGAGCGCGCTCCTGCTGGGAAGCGCTTGTTACAGGGGTGTTTTTGATCATCTTTTCTTTTGTGTTATTGCCTTATTGACATGCTGTTATTATGTTCTCTGATGATAAGGGGTACTGTATGCTTGCGCAGTTGCAATGTATAGGTTGTAAACATAAGTCAATGTCTTAATTGATTGTAAACCATGATTTGGTTGTGACCGATAGTTACAGTGCGTAACAGTCGGGGTTCGCCTCTGAGGCGAGAGGATATAATGATTGTATGTTATATTGCCTAGTTTGTGGGCCTTGCCCCTGATTATTTTCAGTTTGATCAGTGTTTTGTTTGTTTAATTTGTTTGTTAATTTGTTATGTTATGCACCCCGCCGGTGGCCTAATATAAAATAAAAGAAAGACGTCTGCATTATTCCGTTTCCATGCCTTGAGTCTACCACCCGCCGGACACACTCCGTTACAATGCCACTGAAAATGTGGGCGCTTGCTCGTTTCGGTTTTAGCCTACTTCAATAAAGCCAAACATAGGCCTACTGTAGCTCCAGATAGTAAGATAATGCGCTGCTCTCCCTAGGTCAACCTCTCTCCTAGATATTGCTTTAACCAGGCTATTCCCATCATCCGATCATGCTGCGCATGATGTAAACTTTATTGAGAATTTCGTGCAAGTAGCATATTCACCGAAATTAATAAGTGCCAGTTCACCGTTGTGCATAACATTCAGCCAGAGATCCGGGAGAGATAGAGAGAGACATTGTCAACTTCTCACATTGTAAGGTCAGTGCTTGCTTCCCATTACATTCAAAAGTCCGCAAAGCCTTTACTGAACTCCTGCGCCGTTGTGCAGACTGGAGAACGAAAAAAAAAAAAAAAAAAAACATCCCATAAATTGCAAACTACCAAAGCAATAGCAAGGTGCATCACGCGCGGTGATATTGCGTGCTGAGTTTCATTTTTTTTTTTCTAAACATCGGTTAACACTTACGACATTCTTCATATAACTTGTCTGCTTGCTGACATGTGTTAAGGTACTCATAAACAATGTTTAATAATGTATTACAATTAGAAAGCCGTGAGGCAATTTTAAGCTGCAACAGGACTGTCTCTGACCCAAACAGCTTTTTCCCCCCAACTACATGCCAGGAGTACTACTCGAGCAACCAACGTCTCTTATTGGCCAAGACAACCAAGACCCGCCCCGTCCTATTTCTGATTGGATTGAAGGGTTGCGATGCGCTTTACATGGTCTGCAGCACACAGCAAATGGAGCGGGGAAAGGGACTTTTCGTAACGTGGATCTGCGTTCTTTGATGGGATGGGGAAAGCTTTTTTTTTTTTTTTTTTAACAGAGCCACGCTACGCCGGATTTCCGGCGCGGCGCCGGACTGCTATCACCCCTGGTACTAACCCAGGTGAGTATAGAGAAGAAGCTGAAAGCAATGGCTGCTCTGGCGGCGTCGGCTGCCTGTGTGTGTGTGTGTGTGTGTGTGTGTGTGTGTGTGTACTAACCCAGGTGAGTATAGAGAAGAAGCTGAAAGCAATGGCTGCTCTGGCGGCGTCGGCTGCCTGTGTGTGTGTGTGTGTGTGTGTGTGTGTGTACTAACCCAGGTGAGTATAGAGAAGAAGCTGAAAGCAATGGCTGCTCTGGCGTGCGTCGGCTGCCTGTGTGTGTGCTTTGTGTGCGTGTGTGTGTGTGTGTGTGTGTGTGTGTACTAACCCAGGTGAGTATAGAGAAGAAGCTGAAAGCAATGGCTGCTCTGGCGGCGTCGGCTGCCTCTGTGTGTGTGTGTGTGTGTGTGTGTGTGTGTGTGTGTGTGTGTGTGTGTGTACTAACCCAGGTGAGTATAGAGAAGAAGCTGAAAGCAATGGCTGCTCTGGCGGCGTCGGCTGCCTGCTCGAATGGAAGCTCGTCGGCTGTCGTTTGGCTCCACTGATTGGCCAGGAAACAGAACCCCACGAACCACAGGAACGTCCACAGCCCTGAACACACACACACACACACACACACACACACACACACACACACACACACGCACACACACACACACACATACAACACACGCACACATACACACAATCATGCAAACACATACAGATTCAATTCAAATGCTTTGCTTAGAAGCCAGACTAGCAGTGCCTAGTATGAGACAAATACATACGTTACCAAGGGGCCTATGTTACTAGGGGCCTATGTTACTAGGAGCCTATGTTACCAAGGGGCCTATGTTACTAGGGGCCTATGTTACTAGGAGCCTATGTTACCAAGGGCCCTATGTTACCAAGGGGCCTATGTTACTAGGAGGCCTATGTCTGATGTCTGTTCTACCTGTGAGTAACCTGCTGCTTTTGTTGGCTTTCAGTGCCTTCATTCTTGAGATTCTTTCTTTGAATAAATCTACAGAATACTAGTCTGCGCTTGGGCCTTGCTTATAATCCTGACACAAAGGGCCCTATGTTACTGGAAGCCTATGTTACCAGATACAAACATTTCAAGTCCCTGTGTTACTATTTTTTTATTTATCCTTTATTTAGCCAGGGTAATCATATTGAGATTAAAATCTCTTTTACAAATGAGCCCTGGCTAGATACAAACATTCCAACTCCCTATGTTACTAGGAGCCTACTGTATGTTACCAGATACAAACATTCCAAACCCCTATGTTACTACAAGTCTATGTTACCAGATACAAACATTCCAAACCCCTAGAAGAAGTCTATGTTACCAGATACAAACATTCCAAGTCCCTAAGTTACTAGAAGCCTATGTTACCAGATACAAACATTCCAAGTCCCTAAGTTACTAGAAGCCTATGCTACCAGATACAAACATTCCAAGTACCTATGTTACTACAAGTACAAGTACAAACATTCCAAGTACCTATGTTACTACAAGCCTATGTTACCAGATACAAACATTCCAAACCCCTATGTTACTACAAGTCTATGTTACCAGATACAAACATTCCAAGTCCCTATGTTACTAGAAGTCTATGTTACCAGATACAAACATTCCAAGTACCTATGTTACTAGAAGCCTATGTTACCAGATACAAACATTCCAAGTACCTATGTTACTAGAAGTCTATGTTACCAGATACAAACATTCCAAACCCCTATGTTACTACAAGTCTATGTTACCAGATACAAACATTCCAAGTCCCTATGTTACTACAAGTCTATGTTACCAGATACAAACATTCCAAGTCCCTATGTTACTAGAAGCCTATGTTACCAGATACAAACATTCCAAGTACCTATGTTACTACAAGTCTATGTTACCAGATACAAACATTCCAAACCCCTAGAAGAAGTCTATGTTACCAGATACAAACATTCCAAGTACCTATGTTACTACAAGTCTATGTTACCAGATACAAACATTCCAAGTCCTTATGTTACTAGAAGCCTATGTTACCAGATACAAACATTCCAAGTCCCTATGTTACTAGAAGCCTACAGTACAGACCAAAAGTTTGGACACACTTTCCCATTAAATTATTTACTTTATTTTCATGACTGTTGCCTTCAGTGACAATCTACAAAATAAACAAACTTATGAATGAACACGTGGCATTATGTACTTAATTAAAAAAAGTGTGAGATGACTGAAAACATGTTTTATATTCTTGTTTCATCGAAGTATCCTTTTTTTGTTTTGTCAACTGCTTTCTCCTCTTTTTATTTTGTGGATGAGCTTCAAAAGGTAGTCACCTGAAATGGTTTTCCAACTGTCTTGAACAGTTCTTCATTCCCAGAGATGCTAAGAACTTGTCGGCTCTTTTGCCTTCACTCTGAGGTCCAGCTCACCCCAAACCATCTTGATCGGGTTCAGGTCCAAAAGTTTGTTATAATCTCACACTTTTTTGTTAAACACATAATTTCATATGTGTTCATTCATAATTTGGATGCCTTTAGTGAGAATCTACAATATAAATTGTCCTGGAAATAAATGAATCGCATTGAATGAGGGGGTGTGTCCAAACTTTTGGTCTGTACTGTATGTTACCAGATACAAACATTCCAAGTACCTATGTTACTACAAGTCTATGTTACCAGATACAAACATTCCAAGTACCTATGTTACTACAAGTCTATGTTACCAGATACAAACATTCCAAGTCCTTATGTTACTAGAAGCCTATGTTACCAGATACAAACATTCCAAGTCCCTATGTTATTAGAAGTCTATGTTACCAGGGGCCTATGCTGTCAGGGGCTTTGTATTCCACAGGTGTGTGTGTGTGTGTGTGTGTGTGTGTGTGTGTGTGTGTGTGTGTGTGTGTGTGTGTGTGTGTGTGTGTGTGCCCGTGTGTGTCTACCTGAGAAGGCTAGCTCCAGTAGTACGATGCGTCCAGCGATCTCGTACGCTGCTGATCTGAGGGAAATAGTCGTGTGTGTGTGTGTGTGTGTGTGTGTGTACCTGAGAAGGCTAGCTCCAGTAGTACGATGCGTCGGCGATCTCGTACGCTGCTGATTTGAGGGAAATAGACGTCGAGCATCAGAAGAGCGACGCTGGCGAGGAAAGCAACCATCGCTATGGCGACTCCATAGTTACAGGCGTCGTAGTTCTTGTTGAAGACGCAGTGGAGACGTTCACTTCCCCAGTTCACATAGCCTTCGTTTATTATGGACGCAAACACCACCATAGAGAAGACCTGTACACACACACACACACACACACACACACACACACACACACACACACACACACACACACACAATAACCATTCACACACAAAATAACAGTTTACTTCTCCAGTACACATAGCTTTCATTTATTATGGATGCAAACACCACCATAGAGAAGACCTGTGTACACACACACACACACACACACACACACACACACAATAACCGTTCACTTCCCCAGTTCACATAGCCTTCGTTTATTATGGACGCAAACACCACCATAGAGAAGACCTGTGTACACACACACACACACACACACAAACACACACACACAATAACACTGTGATGGTGAGTGACGCTGGCAGCTTAAGGTTTTAGCCCACTTGCTAGTGTGTGTGTGTGTGTGTGTGTGTGTGTGTGTGTGTGCCATTCTGCCTTGTATGTCAGTCGTCATTGGCGCATTTCAAGGCTTCAAACTTTCAGCGTCACTAGGTCACTCCATGCTACCATGGATTTTACTATTGAAGTACATTTCTCTTATCATATTGGGGTGTGACATTTACAATTCATCTGTCTGGCAGAGGTTATTTGTAACAGGTTCATGCTTCCGTGTGCCGATGTGGCTCTTTGCTGTAATATAGTCAGATATGTGTCTCTTTGCTGTAATATAGTCAGATATGCGGCTCTTTGCTGTAATATAGTCAGATATGTGGCTCTTGGTCTCCGATTGGTTGGTCACCCCTGCCCTAGTGTGTGTGTGTGTGTGTGTGTGTGTGTGTGTGTGGAGCAGAAATAGAGCTGGAATAGAGCTTTGTGATGAGGAGTTGCGGCAGTGTGAATCAAATGTTTCAAGCCGTCATTTACAGTGCTAGTGTGCGTGTGTGTTTGTGTGTATGTGTGTATTTACAGTGCTGGAATGTAAAGTGTCTTGGTAGCTCCAGTACTTTACTCTTCAGTGCAACACTATGCTAAGCTAATGCTAATCTTTGGGGAACTAGGACAACACTGCATCACCGAGGGCAAAATGGCTAGGCTAGAGCTGCAAGTCGTATCGCCAGGCTCCCAGAACGGCTTGATGAACAGAAAAAAGCTAAAACTCAATTTCTTAACTCGAGGGGAGGTGCAAAATGGACTTATTTCCACAAATGGTGGCCTGACACTGTAAGTCACTCAGGACAAATCAATGTAAGTAGCCCAGTGTTGTAGCCATAGTGGTGAAATAAGAGATGTCACTCAGGACAAATCAATGTAAGTAGCCCAGTGTTGTAGCCATAGTGGTGAAATGAGAGATGACGAATCACTCAGGACAAATCAATGTAAGTAGCCCAGTGTTGTAGCCATAGTGGTGAAATAAGAGATGACCAACGGATGAATTTTGTGATGTTTATCATTTGAAATTTAATACCACAGAAACTCTTCATCATCACACATGTTCCTCATGTTATGTGGCAATATAGTACAGGCAGATATGCGGCTCTTTGCTGTAATATAGTGTGTGTGTGTGTGTGTGTGTGTGTGTGTGTGTGTGTTATGTGGCAATATAGTACAGGCAGATATGCGGCTCTTTGCTGTAATATAGTGTGTGTGTGTGTGTGTGTGTGTGTGTGTGTGTGTGTGTGTGTGTGTGTTATGTGGCAATATAGTAGAGGCAGATATGCGGCTCTTTGCTGTAATATAGTGTGTGTGTGTGTGTGTGTGTGTGTGTGTGTGTGTGTGTGTGTGTGTTATGTGGCAATATAGTACAGGCAGATATGTGGCTCTTTGCTGTAATATAGTGTGTGTGTGTGTGTGTGTGTGTGTGTGTGTGTGTGTGTGTGTGTGTGTTATGTGGCAATATAGTACAGGCAGAATGGATCACTTCTATGAGATGTCCAGAACAACATACTAAAAGTCCTATGAAATCCTTGTTGAGGAAATGTAAAAATAGTGGAGGAAAGTAAATTTCCCATTGAAATGAATGGGATTCGGGTGGATTTTGGAGGAAAAAGTACATTGTACATTTTGGCCTGAAGCATGAAGGGAAAACTAATTTCACCATAAATCTCATGCATTTTCTGAGAGCGAATACCCTCAG
>JAODXP020000010.1:15597754-15605254 GCA_027497455.2 Sardinella longiceps
AACACCAAGTGTCTTACAGTAAAGTATTTGTACTTACTCCAAGTGATACAAACATCTGAGTAACTCTCCCTCCTTCCTCTGTGAGAGTCGGTGTGTGTGTGTGTGTGTGTGTGTGTGTGTGTGTGTGTGTGTGTTGTAGAGATACATGAAGATTCAAGAAAGGCAAAGACGACAATAATGATGTTAATGTGCATATTTGTGTGTGTGTGTGTGTGCGTGGGTGCACATGTGTGTGTGTGTGTGCGTATGTGTGTGTGTGTTTCAGAGAGACGTGACGATGCCGGGCAAGAAAGGCAAAGACGACAAAAAGAAGGGAGGAAAAGCAGAGCCAGAGAAACCAAAAGAGGAGGAGAAGAAAGCAGACAAAAAAGGAGGAAAAGATGACAAGAAAGGAGCGAAGGATGACAAGAAAGGGGCGAAGGACGACAAAAAAGGGGGAAGGGAGGTAAAGACGACAAGAAAGGAGGAAAGGGAGGGAAAGACGACAAGAAAGGGAAGGGTAAAGGGAAGAAGGTGGAGTCAGAAGAGGAAGAGGAGGAGCTAATGGAGGAAGAGGAGGAGTTTAGCGAAGAGGAAGAGGAAGACGATGAGCCTCGCAGAGGAGGAAGAGGGGGTCGGGGAAAGGCGACCCCAAGGGCAAGGGCAAAGGTCGTCGTCGTGGTGACTCAGAGGAGGATGAGGACGAGGAAGAGGAGGACGAGGAAGAGGAGGAGGAGGAAGAAGAGGAGAGCGAGGAGGACGATCGACACAAGAAGAAAAAAGGCAAGGATGCCAAGGGGGCTAAAGCAGGCAAATCTTCAGCTGCAGCAGCGCCCCCTGATGGCAAGAAGAAGAAGCACAGGAAGGATGCAGGAGGGGCAGAGGAGGGGGCGGGCGGAGTGGACGGCCCGAGGGTGGAGAAGTTGAAGCGCGGCCTGAAGAACACGTCCAAACTCTTTATGCGGTTCTCGGGCTTCAAGCGGCGGCGTAACTCCCGTAAGAAACTCAAGAGCACGTCTCGCCTGTTCCTGGGCCTAGGCAAACGCAAGACACGATTGGCCCGCAAGAAACGCCGCAAGTCGCTGCTGAAGAACAACATGCGCTTCATGATGCGCTTCGGCAAGAAGAAGAAGGACAAAGACAAGGAGAAGGACAAGGACAAGGAGGGCGGGAAGAAGCCGTCCTACATGCTGATCCGATTGGGCGGTGGCAGCGGGAACAACGGGAAGAAGGGATTCCTGAAGGGATTGTTCGGCCGGCGTCCCGACGGCAGCGTGGACTTTAAGAACCAGAGCGTCCTGTTGGGCAAGATCGCCGGGGCAACCAACTGGCTGACCAAACGCTTCCTGTCCACTAAGGGGCGCCAGCGCCTGGGCTACGACAGCAGGGGTCACGGCGGGAGAGGACAGGGGGGTCACGACCCTTACAGTTACGCGTCCCGCCACGGCTCCAGACGCCTTCCCATGGGGGCCATGAGTCGCCACACCAGCGTGCGAGGTCACAGTCTCCGTGGTTACCAGAACCCTGCCTACCAACACGACGACGGCTATGGTTACCAAAGTAACGGTCAGCCAGAAAGGGGGGCGTTCACCAGGCGGTCAGTGAGGCAGCAGCAGCAGCAGCAGCAGCAGCAGGTCTTTGACCCCTATGGGAGTGACCCTTACGCTGGTGATCCCTACGGGGACTATGACGTTCCGTCTCAGGATCAGGGCTACTACGAGCTGGAGGACGACGGGTTCTATGACCCAAACATGGGCTACGATGATGAGGAACAGTTGTACGGCGAAGGAGAAGAGTTCTACGATCCTTACCTCGACCCCTACGATCCGTACCTCGACCCCTACGACCCTGACGGAACACTGGGAGGAGGCTACCAGGACGAGGCTGGTGGTTACTACGACTACGAGGCCCAAGGTTACTATGACGACGGAGGAGGTGGACTGGAGTACTACGGGGATGATGGGATGTATCCCGGAGCAGCGGAAGAGCAGTACGGTTTCTACAGCGATGGAGCAGAGTTTTATGGGGATGAAGCTCAGCTAGGTTACTATGACAACCTCGCCTATGGAGACATGATGACGATGGGAGACCCTTACGCACAAGCTGTTGCCCCCGGTTACACAGACCCCTACGCACAAGCTGTTGCCCCGGGTTATGCTGACCCTTACGCACAAGCCGTTGCCCCCGGTTACGCAGACCCTTACCTGCAGGACTACCAGGTGAGCTACAGCGAGGGGGGAGTGGCTATGCCTTTGGACTCAGCCTATGGGGTGCCAGCGGGGGCAGGTTTTGGAGCTCCAGCGGCCTATGGGGCGACAGCGGGGGCGGGGCTTGGAGCTCCAGTGGGCGGCGGCTTTGAGGACCTTGGGGACATGGAGTTCCGTGTTCCACGGCCTCAGGTGAAGCTGTTCGGTCGAGAGCGCATGGACGTGCCGCTGATGCCGCCTCCATCTCCTGCTCCTCACGGGGGTTACCTGGACCAGCTCTCCGACATCCAGTACGAGGACGCGCCGCTCCTGCCACAGGAAGTGATGTCACCCATGATGCTGCCTACAGTCCCCACCCCCACCGCCATGATCATAAAGACAGCCAATCAGTCGCTGTCGCCCCGCATGCAGCCGCCCTCCCCCACGCCGAGTCGCCGCTCCCTAGCTGCCGCTCACGCTCACGCCACAGGAAGTGATGTCATCAACGCTGCCGGTGGGTTTGGGGGGTTTGGAGCCGAGCCTGTGATGATGATGACGGACCCCCGTCTCTCTCCTTCTCCTCTCCCTCTGCGGCGACCCCTCAGCCCTCACATGTCACCCCAGTTCTCCATGCGGGGGGGTCAACACCCCCTAGGGGTCATAGGTCACCATCCTGGGGTCATGAGTCATCCCCCCGGTGCCCCCCAGCCAATGGGAAGGCCAGCTTCACCTTCGCCCCTCCCACTGCGCCGTCTCCAGCCTCAGCCCTCCTTCAGAGAGCCCGTTGCCATGGCTCCCGTTGCCGTTGGTCGGATGCCCTCGCGGCCCCCCTCCATGCGCACCAGCCCCCCCACCTCGCCTCGGGCATCGCTACGGCGCAGGAGTCCGTCTCCCATGGCAACCAGGCCCCATCCCATGTCTGTGTCAGCGTCGCCGCGCAGCTCCTTCCGAAGGCCGAGTCCGCCTGGTTCTCCCCGAGGATCATTCCGCCAGCAGCGCCGCCCGACAAGTCCCCCTCCGCCCTCCGCGTCGCCCCGCGCCCTCACACACACACTCGCCCGAGGCCGAGCCAGTCCGAGCCGTAGTCCTAGCCCTCCTCTCTCGCCATCACGTCCCTTTGGGGCGCGGAAGCAGCTTCCTCCTGTGTCGCCGTCGTCTCGCTCGATGTCACTGGCACGATCTCCCTCACCGCCTCGTCGATCCCCCTCTCCTCCTCGACATCGATCTTCCCCGACCCCGTCCAGACGAAGTTTCGTTCCCGAGTCGGCGGTCCCTCATCGCCCGTCATCGCCAACGCTGTCTCGCCGCTCCACCAGACTAATGCACGACCCGTTGCCAGGGGCGTCGCCGGGCTCTATGGGAAGGCGTGGTTTCGGCCGTGGCCGTGGCGTTCCCATGGGAACGGTTTCTCCATTCCGACCCTCGGTGCGTAGTCACCAGGGGGCGTCGCCCGTCATGATGCCCCAGGGGTGTGTCTCCACGCAGGCCCCTCCTCCCAAGCTCACCCGGAGCGTTCCGGAACCCTCAGAGACCAATCGGGCGCGGCCGTCCTCTCGTGTCACAGTCCCAGTCACGACAGTCCATCAGCAGCAGACGTCTGATTGGCTCTCCCCAGCCGTCAGTCAAACACATGATGATGGGCCCGCCTTCTCCTCAGATGTCAGTCAGACACTTCTCCAGACCCGCCTCCCCAATGCCGTCAATCAAACCAGGCATGTACAATACTAATGTTATAATAATATTAGATTATTATATATTAGATTATAATATTATATTATAATATTAGATTACAATACTGATGTGCAATATTAGATTAATATATATTAGATTATAATATTATAATATTAGATTATAATACTAATGTGCAATATTAGATTATTAGTGTCATATTATTATTCACCTGCAATATTATTATTATTACTATTATTCACCTGTCTGCCTCTATTGTACCTTTTGTTCACTCTACTACTATCAAATTTAGCAATGCTAATGTCTTATTCATGACAAATACTGTCTTATTTATTATGAATGTCTCTTTATTCTTTTTATTATATGCTTTTTTAATATATGCTTTTTTTGCACCCACCTCCCTCTGCCGTCAATCAAAGCAGGTCATCCAATCAGCATGAGCCCCATGAGTGTCCCGCCTGAGGCTTACCCAATGGAAATGCCCCTGGGTCCCTCTCCACCAATGGTAGGCAGTGCCCTGAGTGCCACTCATCTAAGTCCCGCCCACCTGACCAGCCCACTGCAGCCCTACGCACCAGAGATGCTGGAGGCCCAGCCAGCGTTTCCCGGGCAACCAGTGATGTCACCACCGATGTCTCCCGTGATCTCCAGCGCCATGCAGAACCCACAGATCCGTACGGCCAACTACGTTCCGCCCTTGGAACCCTACGGGATGGAACCTCAGGTGAGTACTCAAGAGTACTCTTTCTTTTCTCTCTCTCTCTCTCTCACCGCCCTTGGAACCCTAAAGCCTGGAACCCTAGGTGAGAACATTCTAGAACACATTAGAACTCTCTCTTTCTCTCTACTGTCTCTCTCTCTCTCTCTCTCCTCTCTCTCTCTCTCTCTCACTCACTCTCTTCCTCACTCCCCCTTGGAACCCTATGGCCTGGAGCCTCAGAGAACACTCTAGAACACTCTAGAACACATTAGGACTCTCTCTCTCCCTCTCTGAGTCTCCCTCTCTCTCACTCCCCCTTGGAACCTAGGGCCTGGAACCTCAGGTAAGAACATTCTAGAACACATTAGAACTCTCTCTCTCTCTCTCTCTCTCGCCCTCTTGTCTTAGCGGGTGTTCTGAAACAGTGAGTGACAAAAACATGCAAGGTCAAAACTGAAATTGTACGTCTTGTTCCTATGACTTATGATTCTCACCTGGATGCACATGCAAGTCTATGATCCCGTTGCACACTGCAGTATCCCGGACGAGCCCCCAATTATGTTACGACCAGCTTGTTTTAGATCGTAACATAAAAGGGACAAGACAACAAAATTACTTAAATAAATAATTTATTGAAAAATATACCAAAAATAATAAACAATGTCTAGGGGAATGTATGTATGGGTGCGTGGAAGTGGAATGAAGTGGATGTAATGTAATGTAATGTAGTCAGTGTCAGTGTGTTAGCTGTTGTAAAGACAGACAAAGAGAAAGAGAGAAAGGAAGAGAGTGAGATATAGTAAAGAGAGAGAGAGAGAAGAAAGAAAGGAAGAGAGTGAGATATAGTAATGAGAGAGAGAGAGAGAAAGAAAGGAAGAGAGTGAGATATAGTAATGAGAGAGAGAGAGAGAAAGAAAGGTGCCAGTGTCAGGAAGAAAATCAAAGGTGCCTACACAAACGAAGAAAAAGTGCCTAATGAGAGAAAGTGAGAAACCCTTTTATAACCCCACCCCAAACACAGGTGCTCACAATGATGGCATTAGCCTACCAGGCCCAGCCTTGCCCGTGCACTGACACGGCAGGCCTGAAGGGGGCACAGGGGGTCGTCACAGATGTGACTGGCAACGGGCCCATTGTTGAAAAAAATGTGACCTCAAAAATATTTTCAACTTTGAGCACTTGCGTTTTTTTAGTCACTTGCGTTTTTTCACCTTGCGTCTAGCGCTTTCTACGCGAGGCACGTCAAGTCGCTCCGTAGAGAAACAATTTCATTTGAGCATCTGGAGGTGAACGGCCGCTTAGTCGTGTCTCTCTTGTCTCCTAGGTGCCCTTTGACCCCCAGGTTGACCCTGCCTCCTCCCCTATGCTGGCCAGTGCCCTTCAGAACCCTCAGCTTCGCTCCGCCTCCTATGGAACCTCTCCACTGCAGAGGCCACTTCCACAATCACCATATATGGCAGAGCTCCCCCCAGAGTATCAGGAGTTTGCTACGCCCACTTCTCCTCACCTAAGTTCCGCCCTTCAGAACCCTCAGCTCCGTTCCGCCTCCTATGGAACCTCTCCAATGGTGAGTACACTCTAGAACACACACTCTCTCTCTCTTTCTCTCTTTCCCTCTACTCTTTCTCAGCCTCTCTCTCTATCCCTCTCTCTCTCTTTCTCTCTTTCCCTCTACTCTTTCTCAGCCTCTCTCTCTATCCCCCTCCCTCTCTGTTAGATCTTACATTACACAACACACTAATCTCCTAATCTCTAATCTCCCACTGCAGAGGCCACGCCCCTCCTCCCCTTATTTGCCAGTGGTCACACAGTGATCTACTAATATCCTAATCTCTTAATCTCCTAATTTTCTAATCTCTTAATTTCTAATCCACTGCAGAGGCCACGCCGCTCCTCTCCTTATTCACCAGTGGTCACATAGTGATATCCTAATCTCCATATCTCCTATTCTACTAATCTATTAATCTCCTAATCTCGCTAGTTTCCTCATCTCTAATCTAATCTCCTAATCTCTAATCCACTGCAGAGGCCACGGCCCTCCTATCCTTATTCGTCAGTGGTCACATAGTGATCTCCTAATTTACTAATCTCCTAATTTACTAATCTACTAATCTCCTAATCTCCTAATCTCTTAATCTCTAATCCACTGCAGAGGCCACGCCCCTCCTCTCCTTATTCACCAGTGGTCACCCAGTGGGAGGAGCCTGCTCCAGGCCCCGCCCTCCAGTCAGCCATTCAGAACCCTGCGGTGCGGAACGCCTCGTATCGCTCACACCTGCGCCGTCCTGGATCGGTAAGATCGTCACACTCGGCGTACTCGCATCCCCCATCTCCTCGTTCTCCGCACCTGTCGGGCGCTCTCCAGAACCCCTATCTCAAGAACGCCTCCTACCGTCTGCCCGATGGAACACTCTACGACCCACGGAAGTCTCCAGGAGGAAGCATGGACCCGAGGGTGTCTCCTCAGCTCTCCGCCGCGCTACGACATCACCCTCAGCTAGCGCAGGCCTCGTATCGCCTCCCCGACGGCACACTCGTGACGCCACAGGTATGTGTGTGTGTGTGTACAGTATGTGTGTGTGTGCGCTACGGCATCACCCTCAGCTAGCGCAGGCCTCGTATCGCTTCCCCGACGGCACGCTCGTGACGCCACAGGTGTGTGTGTGTGTGTGTGTGTGTGTTAGGGCTGGGCGATATGGCTGAAATCTCTATCACGATATAGGCTCAGTATATTGGTCGATATCGATAATTATTGAATTTTTTTAATGACGTATTTAAATGGGCCCAGGTGCACAAAACACCTTAAATTCGGTTTTTTAGGTTTATTTATTTTTAACATAGAGTTAAAACATTAAATGGCTGCACTGTCATGTATAAATGTATGGTAAAATACAGTGTTTGAGCACAATGTTGTTTCAGGGTTGAATTCTGCTTTAAAGTAGCCTA
>JAODXP020000010.1:15635254-15637754 GCA_027497455.2 Sardinella longiceps
CCCTTGTGTGTGTGTGTGTGTGTGTGTGTGTGTGTGTGTGTGTGTGTGTGTGTGTGTGTGTGTGTGTGTGTGTGTGTAGGAGCTGCAGTTTGGTATGTTGATGTCACCCCTGCAAACGTCTCTAACCCGATTGGAGGAGGATTTGAAGCAGGATGCTCGAGACGTCTTCATTCTGGTATTCCATCAAACTAATCCAGAATCCTCACCTCAAGACTACATTACCCAGACTGCACTGCACCTATAAGACTACATTGCCTGACACTGCAGCTATTAACTATATACCGGACTTGTCAGCCTACACTGTCAACCTATATGGTCCATTGTCAGTGCTTGTACTCTCTCTGTGTGTGTGTGTGTGTGTGTGTGTGTGTGTGTGTTAGATTCTGCGGTTCATGGGGGACCCTAACCTGAATGGCGCCCAGGAGAATGTGTTTGGTAATTACATCATCCAGAGGGGCCTGGCCACTCCACCAATCAGAGACGAGATCCTAGTCCAGATAGCCAATCAGGTGTGGAGGAACAGTAACCACGGCAACGCTGAGCGTGGGTGGCTCCTCATGGCTTCCTGTCTGAGCTGCTTCTTCCCCAGTGCACACCTGGACAAACACCTGCTCAAGTAAACAGACACACACACACACACACACACACACACACACACACACTATACACATACACAAATACAAAGAAACCAGATCAAGTCCTGTTTCGAATTTGAATATTTCAGAAGCAGATTGAGTTCTATTTCAAAACCACATTGAGTTCTATTTCAGAAGCAGATTGAGTTCTTTTTCAGAACCAGATTGAGTTCTATTTCAGAACCAGATTGAGTTCTTTTTCAAAACCACATTGAGTTCTATTTCAAAACCACATTGAGTTCTATTTCAGAAGCAGATTGAGTTCTTTTTCAGAACCAGATTGAGTCCTGGTTTGACTCCTCTGAGTTGTTAACCAGTAAAAATTTAATTCAGTCCAAACCAGATCTGAATGATTTGTTATTAGACAGTGAAACAACACCTGTGTGTGTGTGTGTGTGTGTGTGTGTGTGTGTGTGTGTGTAGGTTTGTATCGGACTATGCACTGAACGGCTACAAGGCTCTCTGTCAGCAGAAGCTCCTGCAGTCTCTCCAGAAGTCTCCTCTGGGTCCCGGTGCCTGTCGGATTCACCCGCCCTGCCTGTTAGAGTGGACCAGCAGCCGCAAGCACGCCCATATGATTCTACAGATACACACCACTGACGGTACACACACACACACACACACACACACACACACACACACACAACACACCAACTGTTAGAATGGACCAGCAGCCGCAAGCACGCCCATATGATTCTACAGATACACACCACTGACGGTACACACACACACACACACACACACACACACACACACACACACTGTTAGAGTGGACCAGCAGCCGCAAGCACGCCCATATGATTCTACAGATACACACCACTGACGGTACACACACACACACACACACACACACACACACACACACACACACACACTGTTAGAGTGGACCAGCAGCCGCAAGCACGCCCATATGATTCTACAGATACACACCACTGACGGTACACACACACACACACACACACACACACACACACACACACACACACACTGTTAGAATGGACCAGCAGCCGCAAGCACGCCCATATGATTCTACAGATACACACCACTGACGGTACACACACACACACACACACACACACACACACACACACACACACACACACACTGTTAGAATGGACCAGCAGCCGCAAGCACGCCCATATGATTCTACAGATACACACCACTGACGGTACACACACACACACACACACACACACACACACACACACACACACACACACACACACACACACACACTGTTAGAATGGACCAGCAGCCGCAAGCACGCCCATATGATTCTACAGATACACACCACTGACGGTACACACACACACACACACACACACACACACACACACACACACACACACACACACACACATACACACTGTTAGAATGGACCAGCAGCCGCAAGCACGCCCATATGATTCTACAGATACACACCACTGACGGTACACACACACACACACACACACACACACACACACACACACACACACACACACACACACTGTTAGAATGGACCAGCAGCCGCAAGCACGCCCATATGATTCTACAGATACACACCACTGACGGTACACACACACACACACACACACACACACACACACACACACACACACACACACACTGTTAGAATGGACCAGCAGCCGCAAGCACGCCCATATGATTCTACAGATACACACCACTGACGGTACACACACACACACACACACACACACACACACACACACACACACACACACACACTGTTAGAGTGGACCAGCAGCCGCAAGCACGCCCATATGATTCTACAGATACACACCACTGACGGTACACACACACACACACACACACACACACACACACACACACACACACACACACACACACACACACTGTTAGAA
>JAODXP020000010.1:15645254-15652754 GCA_027497455.2 Sardinella longiceps
CAGGTGTGTGTGTGTGTGTGTGTGTGTGTGTGTGTGTGTGTGTGTGTGTCTGTGGGTGTGTGTGAGTGTGTGTGTGTGTGTGTGTGTGTGTGTCTGTGGGTGTTTAGCAGCCAACGGACACTGCAGCAAGACCCCAGGTGTGTGTGTGTGTGTGTGTGTGTGTGTCTGTGTGTGTGTGTGTGTGTCTGTGTGTGTGTGTGTGTGTGTGTGTGTGTGTGTGTGTGTGTGTGTGTGTGTGAGTGTGTGTCTGGCTGTGGGTGTGCATGTGACAGAGTGTATGTGTGTGTGTAGTGCTTGTATGTATGTGTTTGTGTAGTGTCTGTGTGTGTGTGTGTGTGTGTGTGTGTGTGTGTGTGTTAATGTCTTGAGTGTGTATGCAGTTGTCTAGTTTCTGACTTATTCATGTTACAGACGCAGTCGTCCAGCGTTACCATGCCAACCAAGCCTGCTCCAGCTGCCATCAATCGGGACAACAAACCTGTCAAGAAGTTTGGTAACCTCAGCCACTTCCTGTTAGCCCAGCCCCACTTCCTGTTAGCTCAATGCTACTTCCTCTTAGCCTAATACCACTTCCTGTTAGCTCAATGCTACTTCCTCTTAGCCTAATTCAATTTCCTGTTAGCTCAATGCTATTTCCTCTTAGCCTAATACCACTTCCTGTTAACTCAATGCTACTTCCTTTTAGCCTAATACCACTTCCTGTGAACTCAATGCTACTTACATTTACATCTACATTTATACATTTAGCTGACACTTTTATCCAAAGACTAATACCATTTCCTCTTAGCTCAATGCTACTTCTTTTTAGTCTAATAATATTTCCTTTTAGCTCAATACTACTTCCTCTTAGCCTAATTCCATTTCCTGTTAGCTCAATACTACTTCCTCTTAGCCTAATACCATGTATGCCCAGCAGCACTTCCTGTTCTCCATGCTACTTCCTGTTAGCTCAATACTAATAATGGCTGTGTCAGAAACTGGGAAAATGCTACTGAAATGATTAAATGCATAAAATCCTGCCTTCGAAGGTACCTTCGTTTGGTCCAGTTTTGAAGGAAGCATCGATGTTTCCTTCATATTGCCTTCAGCGTCCATCATTGAATCTATCGATCTCTTGGAAAAGGCGACTGAACCATTAAATAAACCAAAAGACGGCATTCTGAATGGCTAGCTTGCAAGGTCGTCTGTATGTGTGTTTGTAGCAGCTGACATGATACCTTCTATGCCTTGGCAAGTAACTTTGTAGACATTGACAGCGAGGTAGCAAGCCCCTACCTTCCCATTTCAGCCATGATCTACGTCATTTAATGATGCATAAAATAAAAATGATGCATCAAAATCCCATAGATTACGAAATTGTTAGCAACATTGTTAGTGTAGTTTGCACAACGCTGATAGGGAAGCATTCAAACAGATAAAGCAGGAGATGAAAGCAGGAGAGCCTCTCTCTGCCCCCCCTCTCTCTCTCCCTCTCTCTGTCTCTCTCTCTCTCTGTCTCTCTCTCAATTAAAATTAAATTCAATGAGCTTTACTGGCATGAATGTACTCTGTTGCCAAGGCATTAATGTAAAGTAATAATAACGAAATTGAAATGTAATGTAACATTATTAGTAGCTCCTGTGGTCGTCATTATTATTATATTCTATTTTATTCTATTATAATACTAATGGTAATGATTCTACTCTTGTAATAGTAACTCTATTGTGCTGTTTCAGCTCCAGTGGCCGTCACAGGCCCCTTGAGAACAGCTCCCTCTGGTGGTGATGTGGTGAAGTCCTCACTGGTCCACTCAGAACACATCGTCCCCAGTCACAACATTAAAGACATTATACGCCACTACCAAACACCCCCGCCTGCCCCGCAAGAGATACGCAGGTACACACACACACACACACACACACACACACACACACACACACACAGTCCCCAATCATAACATTAAAGACATCATACGCCACTACCAAACACCACCGCCTACTCCCGCAAGAGTCTGTATTCATCTCTCCTTCCCCTCTCTCTCTCTCTCTCTCTCTCTCTCTCTCTCTCTCACACACACACACACTCACAGGAGGGATGGCAGAGGCTTTGTGAAGAAGAAGAATCCCCATGAAGAAGCCATGCAGATCCTCAAACCACAGCTGGACAACCCACCTCCACCTCAGGTACACACACACACACACACACACACTGGGTTAATACCGTCAGTGGTTCTCAACCTTTTTTGAACCAACGCCCCCTTTCTTCATCAGGAGGCTCTTGATGCCCCCACCCCATACATAGGCTATACTCGCACACAAGATATATTGTATAGCCAGCATTTTTAAACTACTGAGGTCCCACATGCGTCGCGAAGCATGCTGAATAAAATTCAACATAGGACTGGAGATCTATTGAAATTGTATTTGAACTAATTTTTGATCTCCCTCTGCTCATTACTCACTTATAGTATTAGTTATTAATAGCTTCCACAGCAAAGGGAAAGATCTGAGACACCCCAAACCCCCTCTCCCATCAGTTGTGTGAGACTTCAGCACCACCTAAATTGAATGAGGGATAGAAAACTTCACCACGATCCCACAGAAATCTGAAATTAACACAATTCTTAAAAATGCAATCTATGGTGGGATCACAGCATTATACAATTTGTGTGATGGAAACAGAAATGACCCTCTGAAAGACAATGAGACAGAGCTCCTTCCTAATACATTTGTCTCTTTTTAGCACAGAATAATTTAGGCTATTTATGATTTTGAGTCAACAGTGTAACCTGCCACTGATTGAGTTTGGAGAAAACAGTGAGTGAGTTGTGTCCAGTGGATGTGATTTCAGTGGGTCTGATTTTTGTGTTTCCATCATATAAGTCTACATGTGCTCCCACCAGAGATTGCAGTTATAAGAATTGTGTTCATTTCACAGATTTCTGTGAGATTAGGCTGGAAGCAAATTAGGGATATATTATAATGTGTCATGATTTTGCAAGTTCAGCCTTTAAAAAGATAAAGATATTTCCCTTGCCTATATGGGTGATCTTTATACTGAAATTGAACCCTCTCATTCTCAAGCAAGTACGTTACCAATGATACCAATGGATAGATCTGGTTGTGTAGATTAATTTAATACCAAATACCTCCATTGTAAGAGCAGATATACCTATATAAAGCTTGAAAGACTATGAAGCAAAACCGCAATATGTATTTTGGCGCTAGCGCGCGCAAAAGCGTTAATTAATTGACGTGTCTGTGATGAATGTTTAACAAACTTATTTTCGCTCGAAAAAATAACCGAGGTCCGGACCTTGGTATCCTCTATTGTAGCTACGGCCATGAATATGCCTTAATTGACAAAATTGAATGAGCTCAATTAGGCAGATCCATTTGAAAAATCACGGTTATTTAGTTGAAGGCAGAGGAAGAAGACGGCAGCAACAGCCTTTTCTCCCATTTAGGCTAGTAAAATAGAAGCTTAACAAAGAACATGAAATTAACATCTGGAAATTGTTTTTTCACAAGCCTAATTTTTAAAGTTAGTGTGAGCCCTGCGCTTGGTGACTGGCTGCCAGCTTTTTAATGTAAGGGCACACCGAGGTGAGCTTAAGCCTGAGTGCAACAGAGTTGGAAGCTGAACATGGTAGCCTAGGCGAGGGAATGAAGCCAGAGTTTATGTAATCGACACTATCAGTGCCATGTTGTTTATGTTTTGATAAAAAAAATATGTATTTTTGCTTGTGTACATTTTGATTGGATGTGTAGGTTTAATGGTTTAACTCACGAAGCCGGGTTCGAATGTTGCAGCCTTCAGAGGCTGTCAGCCAGCTCACTGTTGCGCTGGCTGCGCTCAGTCTGCTGAAGCCGGCGGTGCGGCAATGATGGTAAAGGAGTAGGCTTAAGAAACTAGAGTCATTGGGCGTCAAAACCAATCAATGAATAGACGTCTTTATTACATATTTCATGTTCAAATGAACAAAGTTTTTTAAAGTATGCTTAAAAACCTTTAAATACATAACAGTGACCAATGCCCCCATTTGTGTCTGATCGCCCCCCTCACCGCTATTTCTTTCACAACGCCCCCAAAGGTGCTCCAACGCTCACAGGGGCGGTACCGCCCCGTTGAGAAACACTAGACTAGATAGATAGATAGACAGATAGTTAGTTTATTGATCCCCAAGGGGAAATTCACATGAAAAAGACATGCATTGCAGATCATCAAATCACAGATGGACAACTCACCTCCATCTCAGGTAGACACAAATGCACACACACACACACACACACACATACACACACACACACACACACACACACACACACACAAATGTTTTTTTTTATTAATGTACACTTGATGTTTTGGTGACAAAATGTGCTTTTGCTAAGAAAACGTGTTTGCCTGATGCTGGTGTGTTGTTGCTGGCTTTTACCGCAAGTCATTTAAAAAGTTTAGTGTGTCTTAGCCACTAAAACCAGTCGTTTGAAAAGTTTAGTGTGTCTTAGCCACTAAAATCAGTCGTTTGAAAAGTTTAGTGTGTCTTAGCCACTAAAATCAGTCGTTTGAAAAGTCTAGTGTGTCTTAGCCACTAAAATCAGTCATTTAAAAGTCTAGTGTGTCTTAGCCACTAAAATCAGTCATATGAAAAGTCTAGTGTGTCTTAGCCACTAAAATCAGTCGTTTAAAAAGTCTAGCGTGTCTTAGCCACTAAAATCAGTCGTTTAAAAGTTTAGCGTGTCTTAGCCACTAAAATCAGTCGTTTAAAAGTTTAGTGTGTCTTATCCACTAAAATCATTCATTTAAAAAGTTTAGTGTGTCTTAGCCACTAAAATCAGTCGTTTAAAAGTTTAGTGTGTCTTAGCCACTAAAATCATTCATTTAAAAAGTTTAGTGTGTCTTAGTCACTAAAATCAGTCGTTTGAAAAATCTAGTGTGTTTTAGCCACTAAAAAACAGTTTCATGTGTTTTAGTGATTAAAATTTTTTTGTGTGTTTTAGTCATTTAAAACTAAATAACATTTAATGTTTTTAAGCCATTAGAAACAGTCGTTGTTAAAAAAAATCATGTGTTTTAGCAATAAAAAAACGGTCGTTGTTGTCTTTTCTAAAGTTTCGTGTGTATAAGTGATTAGAAATAATCGTTTTCGTTTAAAAAGTTCCATGTGTTTAAGCGATTAAAGGGAAAATACGGTGTGAATCAATACGTAGTCCTACTGTTTTGTAGTGCCAAGCGCTATTGTTGGCCACCTCAATCACTGGATTTCATGCAAGGCAGACTGAGATAGCGAAACGGGCAGCTAACATTAACAGAATGGGTCATTTCAAAACGAAAGCAAATCGATTAGGTTTCGTTTGTGACATGCCTTATTTAGTTAGTGTTAGCTGCAATCTCGCAAACTCGGTCTACGACGCACAAAATTTCATCATTGAGGTAGCTTTCAGTAGCGCTTAGCAGTATAAAACAGCAGGGCTACGTGTTGCTTCACTCCGGATTATACCTTTAAAAACAGTCATTTTCATGCTAACCTGGAGATGTGTTTCCACAGCAGAGGAGAGTCCCCGCCCCCTCAGCCACAGCCGGACCAATCAGGAGCTCCAAAACTAAAGCCCCGCCTCCTCAACATCCCATCACAGAAGGTATTGCTGTTTTTCTCCAATGCATAAAACACTTAAAGCCACCAGTTCCGACAGCATTGCGGAGCACTTTTGAATTTGAACCTAGTACAGCAGGGGGCGGCATAGCTCCAATGCATAAAACGCTTAAAGCCAACACACAGTATAACAGTATAACAGTTCCGACAGCATTGCGGAGCACTGTTGAATTTGAACCTAGTACAGTAGCCTGTGAAGTCATAAATGGATGTCAATGGATGGCTCTGACAAAATAGCCTTCAATCGTAATTCACAATCGACGGCGCAAGAGTTCGGCGCTGGTGTGCGGGTTTGCATTGTAAACAATGAAATAAAATGTTGGTAGTGAAGTGCTCAGCACTGTGTCGGCGCTGGTGTGCGCGTTTGCATTGTAAACAATGAAATAGAATGTTGGCAGTGAAGTGCTCAGCACTGTGTCGGAGCTGGTGTGCGGGTTTGCATTGTAAACAATGAAATAGAGTGTTGGCAGTGAAGCGCTCAGCACTGTGTCGGAGCCAGTGTGCGGGTTTGCATTGTAAACAATGAAATAGAGTGTTGGTAGTGAAGTGCAGAGCACTGTGTCGGAGCTGGTGTGCGGGTTTGCATTGTAAACAATGAAATAGAGTGTTGGTAGTGAAGTGCAGAGCACTGTGTCGGAGCTGGGGTGCGGGTTTGCATTGTAAACAATGAAATAGAGTGTTGGTAGTGAAGTGCAGAGCACTGTGTCGGAGCTGGGGTGCGGGTTTGCATTGTAAACAATGAAATAGAGTGTTGGTAGTGAAGTGCAGAGCACTGTGTCGGAGCTGGGGTGCGGGTTTGCATTGTAAACAATGAAATAGAGTGTTGGTAGTGAAGTGCAGAGCACTGTGTCGGAGCCGGTGTGCGGGTTTGCATTGTAAACAATGAAATAGAGTGTTGGCAGTGAAGCGCTCAGCACTGTGTCGGAGCCAGTGTGCGGGTTTGCATTGTAAACAATGAAATAGAATGTTGGCAGTGAAGCGCTCAGCACTGTGTCGGAGCCAGTGTGCGGGTTTGCATTGTAAACAATGAAATAGAATGTTGGCAGTGAAGCGCTCAGCACTGTGTCGGAGCCAGTGTGCGGGTTTGCATTGTAAACAATGAAATAGAATGTTGGCAGTGAAGCGCTCAGCACTGTGTCGGAGCCAGTGTGCGGGTTTGCATTGTAAACAATGAAATAGAATGTTGGCAGTGAAGCGCTCAGCACTGTGTCGGAGCCAGTGTGCGGGTTTGCATTGTAAACAATGAAATAAAATGTTGGCAGTGAAGCGCTCAGCACTGTGTCGGAGCCAGTGTGCGGGTTTGCATTGTAAACAATGAAATAGAATGTTGGTAGTGAAGTGCTCAGCACTGTGTCGGCGCTGGTGTGCGCGTTTGCATTGTAAACAATGAAATAGAATGTTGGCAGTGAAGCGCTCAGCACTGTGTCGGAGCCAGTGTGCGGGTTTGCATTGTAAACAATGAAATAGAGTGTTGGTAGTGAAGTGCAGAGCACTGTGTCGGAGCTGGTGTGCGGGTTTGCATTGTAAACAATGAAATAGAATGTTGGCAGTGAAGCGCTCAGCACTGTGTCGGAGCCAGTGTGCGGGTTTGCATTGTAAACAATGAAATAGAATGTTGGCAGTGAAGCGCTCAGCACTGTGTCGGAGCCGGTGTGCGGACGGCTTTAAGTAAGAGATTATGGTGGAATATCTCCACTCGTAATTCGCTCCGCTCGACTCTGGTATAGGCAGTCTCATCCCCATCACAAGAGAAAGTTATCCCGCTTAATACTGAGAGAGAGAGAGAGAGAGATTTTCACTTTTCTTGACAGCGGTCTGTTATACTAAGCAACAGTTCGTTATTAATTGTGTTCTGTGTGTGTGTGTGT
>JAODXP020000010.1:15660254-15665254 GCA_027497455.2 Sardinella longiceps
AGAGAGTGAATGACAGAGACGCGGTTTGCAACATAAGTCTTGAATCTTTTGTTTGTATTTGCAATGTATTGCAGAACAGTTGTACTGTCTGTCCAGAAGATGGGATCTGTCAGTGTGAACTGTAGCTCTCTTCTAAGCATTTGATCCAAGCGAACAGCTAAGACGGCTGCCGCCAGTTCCATTCTGGGGATGGTGGTGCATTTAAGCGGTGCTACTCTGGCCTTTCCAAAGGCAAAGGACACACAGACTTCACCTTTACTATTCGTGAGCCGGAGGTAAGAAACGGCGCCATAACCTACCTCGCTGGCATCACAAAAGTGGTGCAGCTGTGCGGATGTAATATGCCCAAAGCCTGATGAAAAGAAGCTTCTGTTGATACCAAGACTGTCCAGAAGATGAAGAGAGTCGCTCCAGTTTTTCCAGGACTGAGCGACATCATGTGGAATTTTCTCATCCCATGACAGCTTTAGCTTACACAAGCTTTGCAAGATCTGTTTTGCAACAAGAGTGACAGGAGCCAGGAACCCCAGGGGGTCATATATGGAACACACGATGGAAAGAATGCCCCTCCTGGTGGTCTGGTGAGCTTTGATGGTAATGCTGAATGTAAAGCAATCCTTTTCCACATCCCACTGTGTGCCAAGGGCTCTTTCTGTTGGCAATTGTTCTTTGTCCAGATTCAGCGTTTTCACTTCTTTTGCTCTATCTTTTTCAGGAATGGCAGAGAGAACAGCACGGTCATTACTGATCCATTTGTTAAGATGGAAGCCACCCTTTGCACACAATTCTGTAAGCTGTTGGTACATAAACAAAGCTTGTTCTGTGTTATTAACTGCTTTCAGGAGGTCGTCGACATAAAAATTGTGGCGAATAGTGTTTGTGACTTCTGCTGGATACTGATTTTGGTTGTCATCAGCTGTCTTTAGCAAGGCAAATGTTGCGCAGCTAGGCGAAGACACTGCACCAAAGATATGCACAACCATTCTGTGCTCAACCAGGTTCTTAGAGATGTCCCCATTGGGCCACCAGAGAAAGCGCAGGAAATTGACATCTTCCTTTGCTACACACACCTGGTGAAACATCCCTTCAATGTCTGTTATGAAGGCTGTTGGACCCTGACGGAAACGAAGAAGTACGCCAAGGAGCGTATTGGTCAAATCAGGGCCTTGAAGAAGTTCTTTGTTTAAAGAAGTGCCACCAAACACAGCAGCACAATCAAAAACCACACGCAATTTCTTTTTGCGGGGTGGTAGACACCGTGATGTGGCAAATACCACAGCCTGCCATCTTCAGATTGCTGTTCACATTCAGGAATGACTTCTGCATATCCTTTTGCCATTACTTCATCCATAAACATTTTGTATTCATTAAAGAACACTGAATCCTTTTCGAATCTTTTCAACAAGTGTTGAGCTCTTTGTAGAGCCATTTGTTTATTGTTGGGCAAATTCACATTGGCTTTGCGAAAAGGTAGCTTTAAATGGTAATGACCATTTTTGAGTTCAGCAGAGTCTGACATGATTTTCAAAAACTGCTCGTCTTCTTTTGATAATTCATTCTTTTCATTTGAATGTTGCTCCATGAAATCATGATTGTATTGTTTTATCAACAGATTTTCCAAATTTGCAATTGACGTTCTGTTCACATAAACACAGGCATCATTTGTGTTTCCAGTGGAGCCAAGTGGGCCATTGATCACCCAGCCGAGTAATGTCTTCACAGCGTAAGGTCCAGTTCCTATGCTGTTGATTATTTTCCAGGGTTCTAAGGCTTTTGGAGCATTAACTCCTATTAGCAGGCCAATTCCAGCATTAATAGGGGTAATGTCAACTTCATCAAGATAGGGAAATTTTCGAATGTCTGCCACTTTGGGAATATTGTCATTTGTCACTGGGATGGATTTTTGTGTGAAAACATCAGGTAGTTTGAGGAATGAGTCACTGTCTAGAGCTGCCACCTCCAGGCCAGATGTTTGATAGCTTATTACAGGTGTTTCTTGACCCATTGTTTTTAATAAGATTTCAGATCTTTTCCCAGGCGCATGAAGCATTCTGGCTAACTCCTCCGTGCAAAAGGTTGCTGAGCTCCCAGAATCCAGGAAAGCATAGGTTTCAATGCATTTCGTTCCTTTTTCATGCTTCACTTTGACAGGGACGATTGACAAAACACAGTCAACGTTGCCGGCCCCAGTGTGGCTACCGGTTGCTAATGACAAAATTGAATCATTTGCAGCCTCCTTATTGCTCTGAGACTGTTGGCCTATGTGCAGAAGAGTTGGATGTTCCTTTTTGCATACATTGCATGACATGCGCTTTTGACAGTTTTTACTCATATGTCCTCTTTCCAGGCATCCAAAACACATCCCTTTATTCTTTAAGAATTCCACTTTTTCTTTATTTTGTTTTGCACGAAACATTTCACAGACATCCAAGGAGTGATTTTTGCTGCAGAACATACAGGGCTTGGTGAATGCATTTGAATCACTTTTATTTCCATATTGCTTGTTTGTTTGCATTTGTACATTTGCTTGGCCAGAGGATGACATTGGTAATGCAACTGTAGCAAAATTGCTTCCTTTTTGGATTTTATGAAGATTTTGCTCTGCCTTGTTTCTGTGGGTTTAGTCTGTGGGCTTTGAACTTCTCCAAAAACTGGATCAAGCATTGCTCT
Source organism: Sardinella longiceps (assembly GCA_027497455.2). Lineage (NCBI taxonomy): Eukaryota > Metazoa > Chordata > Actinopteri > Clupeiformes > Clupeidae > Sardinella > Sardinella longiceps. The sequence continues at coordinate 15,662,925 of JAODXP020000010.1, forward strand.
TGATTGTTTATCAATAAAAGCAAGTAAATCATTGAAAGTTGGTCTTTGTTTGCGTTTATCATAAATATTGCAAGCAATGGCTCTCCATTTGTCACGTAATTTGAAAGGCAATTTGGAGACGAGAATCTTAATGTTCGTTGGTGTTTCAAGATCTGATACATAGTCCATTTCCTGCATTGTATTATGGCAGCTTTTTAGGAAAATGACATATGATCTTAATGCTGTTGCATCTTCTGCCCTTATGGCTGGCCATTTTAGAGCTTTGTCTAAGAATGCAGATGTTACTTTTATTTTGTTGCCAAAATGCCACTCAAGTTGAGATTTCGCTTCTTTGAAACCTTGTTCGGGAGGCAAATGAAAACAACTGCGCACGAGATTTCGAGGTTCTCCAGAAGTGTATTGCTCCAAGTAGTATAGCCTTTGTTGCATGCTTTCAGTTTTATTTTCGATTGTTTGTTCAAACGATTTGATAAAGGATCTAAAATGCAGTGGATCCCCATGAAACACAGACATTTGTCGTTGTGGGAGCTGCGTGAGCGCTTGTTGTTTTAACAGCATTTCGGTGATTTCGTTCTGCCTTTGCATTACAGCAACGAGCGTGTCGTCATCTGAACAGGGCAATTTTTGCGGTGATTCTTTTATCGAGACTTTTGCATTGGGCGTTTTGGGTTGGATGGAAAACGAGCTTTGCTGTTGTTTGATCTCAATTTTGACATTTTCAGGTTTATTTGCGTCGCTTCGTTCGGGAAATATTCTTTGCTTAGTTTGACGCTTTTTCGTTGTTGTGGGAATAATGTATTCCGTGGATGTTGCTGACGAAGTATCAGACGCAGACTCATGCTCAGCCAGAGCTTGGATTTTAGCCTCTGCCTCGGCTATTTTAGTTTGCAGTTGCAATTTTTCCTTTTTAGATTTTAATTGCAACTCTTCCATTTCGAGCGCAAACTGTTTATCAACAGACTGAGATCGCGCTACCAATACGGCACGTTCCACACGCGCTTCTGAGAGCGCCTCAGATGTTCTACTGCTACGGCTTGAGGTTTTACTGGGAGGTTTTGCATTTGCAGCGGCCTGTGAAACGCTGTCGAGGTGTGTAATGGAATCGACACCGGCACCTTGCATAACAGAGGTTTCCTTCTCATGTTCATCGGCTTCAGGAGCAACGTCACTGCTTTTCAGCCAAGTTTCAACACTGGACATAAAGTCTTTAAATCGTGACATTTTAGGTTCATACCAGTAATCACGATCATGTTCTTTTTCATCTTCAGACAATAAAGATTGCACACTTTCCTGCAACGCTTCAAACTCTTGCATATAACGAATAAAGTCGCCAATTAGTTCTTCGACTTCATCCTTTGTATCTCCAGCTTCCATTAAAGCATTTATTTCATTGCTCTTGCGCGTCAATACACCCAGTTTGCCTCTACGGGTTCCAATCAATTTAAACAATTCCCTTTCCCTTTCAATTGCCGTCTCTTCTTCAGTTTCAGTTAACGTTACTTGGACTGCAGTTTCTCCCTGCACTGCCGTTTCCTCAGCATTCGTTTCGTGTTCCTCCATTGTTACAGTTTATTTCAATGTCCACTTTTAATTCAGTGCGAGATCAACAGTCTTTAAAACATTCCCTTTTGTTGCATTGAACTGAGCAGGCCAAACTTTTTATCGGACGCGGCGGCCCGAAGTTCCTTAAAGTCTGTATTACTCACAATGTCCTTTTAATCCAGCGAAGTATCCATTCTACAATCCATATCCAAACGGAGTCCAAACGAAATCCATTAATCCTTCCTGTTTTTTACTTTGTGTTGTCCATTTAAATCCAGGGTTTCCATGTGGCATGGAGAATGAAGAGTGGGGCTGGGATTAACGCACCTCAGGTTTACTTAGAAAAAGATGATTTATTGTCCATGAACCAAAACATAAACTTGAAAGAAAAGTGGTGTTAAATAATCCATAGATGCAAAATAAACGAATAAACTGTTTCCAAAAGAATTGTAAACGAGAGAGTGGTAAAAAACAGTGTGGAAACCCGCGCTCCCATTGTCCCATCCCCTGATTGAACTTGTGACCCACGTCATATTCACTTTGCCCCCATACGTCACATCGAACATGGCGGGTCAACATAGGTGATTAGGGAAATGTAGTTCATAACCATAAACTAAACCAAAACGACCATATTCCAAAACAAAAAGATATTAACTCAATAAGAAATGCATTTAAGAAAAGAAAACTAAGAAATGGCTATCACAGTGTGTGTGTGTGTGTGTGTGTGTGTGTGTGTGTGTGTGTGTGTGTGTGTGTGTGTGTAGGCCAGGGTTATGGCTGTGTTGTGA
>JAODXP020000010.1:15672754-15675254 GCA_027497455.2 Sardinella longiceps
GTAAAGTTTCATGGTGATATCTATAAGTTAAAATTTTTACCCTATTCACCTGTAGTGTCTCGCCTTAAGTACAAATCAAAGTCCATAAAATTTGAGTTGGGGGGATAATAAAGGTTATCAAAATGAAGTAAATATTTTTCTATAAAATAATTACAATGGCACTTTTGCGTCTGGACTCTTCATATGGTAACCGCCCTCTTCAATGTGAGCCAATCAGAGTTGTTTGAAGATGATTGACAGTATGGTAAACATATTGTGTTTCTGTCAGCTACTTGGGCAATATGAACTCTTTATATGCTAACTGTGTGTGTGTGTGTGTTGCATGTGTGTGTGTGTGTGTGTGTGTGTGTGTGTGTGTGTGTGTGAGTGTGTGTGTGTGTGTGTGTGTGTGTGTGTGTGTGTGTGTGTGTGTGTGTGTGTGTGTGTGTGTGTGTGTGTGTGTGTGTGTGAGAGTGTGTGTGTGAGTGTGTGTGTGTGTGTGTGTGTGTGTGTGTGTGTGTGTGTGTGTGTGTGTGTGTGTGTATGTGTGTGTGTGCGTGTGTGTGTGTGTGTGTGTGTGTGTGTGTGTGTGTGTGTGTGTGTGTGTGTGTGTGTGTGTGTTTCAGCTTGTTGGGGAATATGGGCTGATGAAGGACGAAGCTTACTGCCAGGTCCTCAAACAGATCACCGCCAACACCAGCTCCAAACCGTAAGACACACACACACACACACACACACACACACACACACTGTCAGCTCCTCAAACAGATAACCGGCAACGCCAGCTCCACACTGACACTGCCATAGTGTGTGTGTACTTTTTCTGATAATGATGAGTGTGTATGTGTGTGTGTGTGTGTGTGTGTGTGTGTGTGTGTGTGTGTGTGTGTGTGTGTGTCTAAAGGGACAGTTGCCAGAGGGGCTGGCGTCTGCTGTACATCCTGACGGCGTTCTGTCGCTGCTCTGTGGTGCTCCGGCCGTTTCTCATGCACTTCCTCCTCTGTGTGTGTGTGTGTGTGTCTAAAGGGACAGCTGCCAGAGAGGTTGGCGTCTGCTGTACATCCTGACGGCGTTCTGTCGCTGCTCTGTGGTGCTCAGGCCGTTTCTCATGCACTTCCTCCTACAGGCCAGCAGGGGGCCCGCACAGATCTTCCAGGGTGAGAACACACACCTGTGTAATATGTAATATAAATCTTTCAGGGTGAGAACTTACCTATGTAATAGTCATGTTATAAAACGTTAATAACCAGGTAATAAGGAGTAATATCCACATGTGTAATTAACATGTAATAAACCAGTAATAATCAGTCTGTAATAATCAAGTAACAATTATGAAGCACAGATCTTCTAGGGTGAGAACACACACCTGTGCAATTAGCATGTAATAATCATGTTATAATACAGTTATAATAATCAAGTAACAATTATGATAATGATGGTGAGTCATTGGTGAGTGAGTCATCGTGGTTGAATTTGATTGGTCCACTGGTGTTTCCTCTCAGGCATCGCAAAGGCTTGTGAGCAAAACCTCCGGAAGACATTTCAGTTTGGAGGGCGGAGAGTTTACCCCAATAACATGGAACTCAAGGCCATCATGGTACACACACACACACACACACACACACACACACACACACACACACACACCATACACACACTCTCTCTCTCTCTCACACACACACACACATTTCAGTTTGGAATGTGTGTTAAATGTGTGTGTGTGTGTGTGTGTGTGTGTGTGTGTGTGTGTGTGTGTGTGTGTGCGTGCGTGTGTGTGTGCGTGTGTGTGTGTGTGTGTGTGTCCAGGCTGGCAGAAGCTCCAAGCGGCAGCTCTTTCTCTTTCCTGGTGGAATTGAACGTCACCTGAAAATCAAAACCTGTTCAGTAAGTTCATTACTTTATGAAAACATTGTGTGTGTGTGTGTGTGTGTGTTTGTGTTTATAGCTTGCCCTTGATATCATAGTAGCTTAGGTGGTCCTGGATATTATTGAGAAGCTTTGTTATGAGATCATTTGGAATATGTGTTAAATGTGTGTGTGTGTGTGTGTGTGTGTGTGTGTGTGTAGGTGGCCCTGGACATCATTGAGGAGCTGTGTTATGAGATGGCTCTGCAGAGAATGGAAGCTATGGATGAATACACCATCTTCATCGTCACCAACAGAGGTGGATACACACACACACACACACACACACACACACACACACACACACACACACACACACGCGGTCTGTCTTTGACTTCCCGGCCTGGTGGATCCCATCCCAGGGCGCCCCACACTCTAGTGCTTCACCCAAAAACCACTCAGTCGTTAGGATTGTGTTCATAAACCACTCAGTCGTTAGGTTTGTGTTCATAAACTACTCAGTCGTTAGGTTTGTGTTCATAAACTACTCAGTCGTTAGGTTTGTGCTCATAAACAATCTCAATCGTTAGGATTGTGTTCATAAACTACTCAGTCGTTAGGTTTGTGCTCATAAACCACTCAATCGTTAGGTTTGTGCTCATAAACTACTCAGTCG
>JAODXP020000010.1:15680254-15685254 GCA_027497455.2 Sardinella longiceps
TAAGGTCTCACCTCCCACTTTGACTGCATAGGGGCCTGGCTGTTGCCACCCAGCCAGGTCTCAACTGCCCGTCTCAGCCAGGCTATGGTACCGCACAACCTTGTCAGTGAACTGAAACTTTGAGGGTCCACAAGACGCACAAGAGCAATACTGAATGGACCTGACCATTTCTTGGACTTAGATTTGGCTTCTACTGTGATCGCAGCCGAGAACGCCTTCCTCCGAAGTGCCCCAATCTCTTCGGTGGGAGTGATCTCTCTAGCAGTTTTCACAGGCCAGTCAGCCTCTGGCCATTTCAAGAATTCAGGTCCTTCTTGCCACATGGAACCCTCAGCAAGCTCTTCAGGGGATGCTCCCCTTGTGATGATGTCAGCGATGTTCTCTTTTCCTTCAACCCATCTCCAGTTATCCACGGGTCCAGCCTTTTGGATTTCTCCTATGCGATTGGCAAAAAATGTCTGATAGCCATAGCTATCCTTTTGGATGGCTCCAAGAATTGTCTGGCTATCGACAAAATGAATCCAGCGGTTGACCTTGATGTGACAGTGCTTTTCGAAGTATGCCTTCAGACGGGTTGCAAAGACGGCTCCGCAAAGCTCCGCTTTAATAACATCACCCTTCTGATCTAGAGGAGTGAGTTTGGCTTTTGACTCCACCAGCCTTACCACGACGCCATCTTTCTTTGTCTCCCACCGAAGATAAAGGACAGCTCCATAAGAAGCTTCGCTGCCATCAGAAAAGGTTATCCCCATCGGATGACCTACGCCACCATGGGGTGTAAGGCTTCTTTTGAATCGGATTTGACCAAGCCTGACATACTGCTCGAATAGGACTATCGCAGCCTCTCGAAGCCGGGGTGAGAGGGGATCATCCCAGGTGTCCTTGCAGGGACGTCCTCCTCCTGCTTCCTGAAATGATTCCCTTACGAGCATCACACCTCGTTGCTTGGCGGGTGAGGCCAGGCCGATGGGGTCGTAGAACCCTGCTATTTGACTAAGCAGTATGCGCCGGGTAAGTGGGTCAGGGGTGCGGTGTCTGATCTCATCTTCCTGTAAATCCAGCCCAGTCCTCATCTTTCCTCTTCTTTTTGAAAAGTTCACTGATGTCAAGAAATACAGTTTATCTGATTCAGGCTCATAGCCCATTCCCAGTGCTTTGTTCTCCTCATCCCGCATCTGGTTGGGAAGTATCAAAGTCTTGGGCGTTGCATCATTGCTGGGGTCAGTGGACTTCTCACTCCTCCCACTTTGGCCGGTTAGGACCCAGGGCTTGAGGGAGAAGCCGCCTGCTTTTAAGATTTTTTCCACTCCCTTGGTCATCCTAATCAAAGCTTGCTGGTCGTTATGTGATGTCAGAATGTCATCGACATAGCAGTCCTCCACAACGATCCGGCGTTCTGCAATCATGGATGCAAATTGTGGCAGGTTTGCGGTCTCTCTCATGGCAACCTGAGCGATGCACCCAGCAGGCTTGTCACCAATATTGACTCGGACGACAGCGAACTCTTCAATTTCATCTTTTGGGTCATCCCTCCAGAGAAATCGATGAAGATGTACCTCCTCGTCCTTCAGCCACACTGAATTGTACATTTTCTTTACATCACCAAGGGCAGCGTACAATCCGCTTCGGAATCTTAGGAGCACACCTCGAATCGGGTTGAGAACATCTGGGCCTTTGTGCAGGAGGTTGTTCAGACTCACTCCTTTAAATTCCTGGCTACTGTTCCAGACTATCCTGACTGGCGTCGAGCTAGAGTGAGGATTTGGGGCCACTAGGTGGCTGATATACCAGATTGGACCGTTCCAGCTTTCAATCTCTTCTTTTGTGAGCTTGACGGCTGCGCCTCTAGACACCATCTCATGGATCTGTTCTCCATAAGCTGTTTTCCATGCAGGTTCTTTAGCTAGTCGAGCCTCAGTGTTCTGGAATGTGGCTTCCACTGCTCGGCGGTTATCTGGCAAAGTCACTGGGTTGGCTTTCCATGGGTAGGCCGCGTCCCAGTGTGGTGCATTACTGTGCTTGTCTGCTAACACATAAGTGAGGCATTCTTTTATCTTCTCTAACTCTCTCTCTTCTCCGAGGGTCATCTCTTTGCCTCCCGGGGGACACTTGCTGCACTTGCAGCCTCCGCACTTTGGGACACAAGCGGCGCCAATGCTATCCCACTTAAACCACTCAAGCACCTCCTTGTTTGTGGCAGTGGTGCTGCTGAGTGTCACCTCTTTCATCCTTGCTGGAACATCCTCATCCAGGTCTATGGTGTCCACCAGGACCTCTTTGTACATCTTTGAGGATGTTCTCATGGACCTTGCAAAGTGAGTCTCGGATTGGTGCAGTGTCAGGTCGACCACCTCAAAGAGATCAGGGTGAGTACCACCCACAGTTTTACCTAGTGGGCCGTCCCAGAGGACTAAGTCTCCCTCTATCTTGAGTGGCTGTGGGACCAGGCGACCCTCCCTGTGACTGATTAAGAGATCAACGTTCTCGGGACGGACCAGCTCTTCTGCAGCAGTGCCAGGAAATATCTTTTGCAGTTGCTGTGAAGTGACAGGTTGGCTTATTTCTGCAATACTCTCCAGGCCATAGCAGAGCAGTTTGTGTTCCATTATCGTCCCCTTAGTAGTCTTCACTCGAAGTCGCAGGGAGTACCTCTTGGTTGTGACGGTCTTCGTCATCCCTCCTATTCCATGGACAATCAACTTGATACTCTCACCAACCAGTCCAAGGCGCTGGGCAGCGTTGTTGGTTATATAGTTGGTGTCGGAGGCAAGGTCAATAAGAGTGCCGATCAGCTGGCCTGAGTTAGTTGTTACTTCCAGCAACATCATTACAACTGGGTACTCTTTCAGTCCACTTCCAGCAGTGCAGATTGTAGTTGAGGCTTTGTTGGAAAATGCCTTCCTAAACTCTGCTCTTAGTTCTGGAGTGACTTTCGCCAGGAGCTCTTCTTGATAGCTGGTTAGCCCAAGACCCTTTTTATCTACCCTCTTGGTAACTTGCTCCTCACAAGCAGCATTTCTCTCATGTGCGATGGACTTGGGACAGAGCAGGTAGTGGTGAGAATCATCTTTGCGGCAGTCCGCTTTACTGCAGAGGAACTTTCGGTTGCAGCGGCCATCCTTTAGGTGGAAGCACAGGCACTGATTGCATATCCCATTGGTCTTTAGATGGGCCTTTCTCCTCTGGAGATCCATCTCCCTGAAGTCTTTGCAGGCAAACAGCCTGCCAGCATGTGTTTCATCAGCACAAGCAGTGCATGACCCTGGGCGTTGGTTCTGCTGAGGTCCTCTTTGGCCTGAGGTGGCTTTGGAGAACGCTTTCTTGACTCCTCTCTCAGGTCTGTCTGCTGGTCCTTTCACTGAAGAGCTTCCCTCTCCAGGGCTTGCTTCCAGTTGATCGAGCTCCTCCAGGATTGCCTCCTGTTTCTTCAGAAAGCGCAGTAGACAGTCAAAGTGGTTGAGTGGAACAAATCCAGAAGCCGCCTTAGACTTGTGGGTAATCCATTTCTCCTTTAGAGAGCTTGGAAGTTTACTTTCAAGGGACTGTGCCACCCAACGGTTCTTGATAACATCTTCTTCTCCAAGGATAGCAAGATTGCTAAGGGCCCGCTCTACAGCTTGGATGAGCTCTATTGCTTTCCTGGGATTGTTTCCTTTTACAGGTGGTAGGCTCTGGACCTCTTCGGATATCTTCAGGACAATTTTCGCCTTATTTCCGAAGCGGTTATCAAGGCGCCGGAACATCTCATCTGCTGATGCACAGCTGGACAGGACCAACTCTTTCTTGACCTTGTCACTTAGGCTTGCTAGGAGGTGGAACCTTGTAACACCAGCCGTCCTCTGTGGATTTCCTAGCTTCTCCAGCTCTTCCCACTCAGCTTTCCACCGGTAATAATCAGTCATGTCTCCTGAGAACATGGGCAGACGAGTTCTTTCGAGACTGATCTGAGGTCTAATGCCATATGCCTCAGGATGCATGCCAGAGTTGCTTTGTGGTGGCGCAGGTAAGTTTGGGATGGTAGGTTGTCCGTTGTCTTCCGTTTCTTCAACAGCTTCTACCGCATCAGACTCTTCTGCCTGCCTCAAATTTTGCCAGCTTTGCACCCAGTCATGGAGTTTCAGTCTCAGCCTGTATAGCTGCTGCTCATATACAGTCATCTTGGCTCCAGCAACAAGACCTCCCCATTCAAGAATTTTGCCCTCAAGCATGTTGATCCTCTCCAGAAGAGTCTCTCTCAGGACTTGACGGTCCCTCTCTGGCAACTCCTTCACATCTGTATTTTCAACTTCGGCACACTTCTCCTCTGCACCCTCAGCATACAGCTTTAAGTCAACATAGGCAAATTTGGACCATAATTTTTCTTTAGCGAGTTGGAGTGTTTCTGTATAAATGGCAAGACACTTCGCCGTCTTCTCTTGCACATTAGCCTGATTTTGAGCCACATCACCTTCTTCTGATTCCAATTCTCCCAGGGCATCAACATATTCAACACCGGTATCATGCACCTTTCCAAAGTCCATACTGAGTGTTCTGATTTCGTCGATAAGTGCCTTTTTTTCTAGGAGATCAACAGTGAGGGTCAGTCTGTTGGCTTTCTTGCTGAAGACAGCTTGTGCTGTTGAGCGCTTTCCCTTCAGGGCTGTTAATTTTGCTGCATCCATCTTCTTTTTCCCAAATGGCCAAGGCACTGCTTTTAGAGGGGTCTATTCGTCCTATTCCTCTTTCTTTGGCGCCCCTCACTGGTCACAAGTGGAGTGGCAGAAGACTTAGCAGTTAGCTTGATGCGCTCAGGCCGTTGGTTTATTACTGTTCCGTTATTCTCCCCACGGAAAGGGCAATCCGGTGCACAAGGGATATTACTCAAACTTCAGTATTTCCATTTTTTATGCTTATTTATTTAAGTTGCAGTTGTTTTTTCAGTTGTTTAGTTAGAAGCATTTGTTTTAGTTAGGTAGTTAGGTAATAAACCTGAAAATGCAATAAATACAATGTATCACTTT
>JAODXP020000010.1:15692754-15697754 GCA_027497455.2 Sardinella longiceps
GTGACTCTTATTTCTACTGTACAGTATGGAGAGGAGCTCAATGCCAAAGTTACAGCTACAGGGAATTGGACATATATCATATTGTTTTTGCTCATGAAGGGGAGCCTGAGACTCTTGCTTGCATTGCCAAAGAAGAGCTCCCTGACCAAGTCTACTGGCTCACTGAAACTGAGTTTGGTGTCCTCACCATTGATCAGACCCGCCCACAGGAAGTGATGTATAATCAGACCCGCCCACAGGAAGTGATGCACATGCTAAATGGCAGGCAGACTGGGGACTACTCCCTCATCATTCCCTCTGTGTCACTCCAACACTCTGGGGAGTATGGATGTATAGGGAGTGACTTACTGAAGGTCACTGTCCTCTTTGTTTGCACCACACTCTCCCCCTTAGAGGTGAACTTGGTTCCTGGTAAGAGTGTCCATTTGAATATTGCTAGACACATGAATACATTTTGTTGGAGTTATGAGATAAAGTGGTACCGCCAGAAAGTTCTCCAACCACAGACTCTGATAGTAGACTTTGACTCTCACTGTGGCGAAGCACCTGTGTCTCTGCCTGAGGACCTGAGGGGCAGAATGACTGTGTTCATATCACTTCACAATTTCTCTCTGATCATCTCCAACCTCACAGCAGAGGACAGTGGAGTGTACACATGGAGAGTCTATGGATGGAAATCTGGATTACGTTGTTCTGAGGGCTCCTTCCGGCTTGCGTACTTGCATCCGTTAGGGGTGCACTCTCCTTTCTACAGAGCGTATGCTCCACTGATAGGCTGTGTGCTACTGGGGTTGGTCTCTGCTGTGATCTGGCTCAAGCTGAGGAGCAGAAGAGGAGAGCAGACCTCTGGACGTCAGAGCAGAGAGGGGCAGCAGAGTGGAGATGAAGACCTCTATGATGACGTAGAGATGACTGAACTCAACACGCCTCCCTCTGCTGTGTCTGATGGAGCTGTTGAACACAGCATCTGAACTCAACACGCCTCCCTCTTTTGTTTTTGCAGAATCTACAGAATTTAGAAATATAAAAATATTACTGAATATTTTAACTCATGCTAATTATTGTTCATTTAGAGGAAATGTTTACCCTAGGTAAACTATGTAGGCACAGACACATACAGGCTTTTGTAATGCTTGTAAGCGCAGATAATAATCGTTATGCTTTTGAAAATATAACATGTTAGCACAGATAATAATTAGAATGCTTATGAAAATGTAACATGTGAGCACAGACACAAATAAAGGCTTTTTTTGTTGAAGATCACAATCTTGACTTTTGAATCATAACTTCAATAATGATAATGACTTCCTATGTCTGCAAACATGATAATGGAGTGTGTGTGTATGTGTGTGTGTGCTTGTATTTGTAAATTAAGTGTGTGTGTGTGTGTGTGTGTGTGTGTGTGTGTGTGTGTGATAAACTGATAAACTGATCTAGAATTGCACTGGTTACTTGTGGGCCTATAAATCCAGCATGTATTTGCAAATGGACATTTTTAATTTATATTTGTATGAAATATATTTTTACATATATAACATTTTCTTCTGTTTCAAAGATATTTATTAAATGTCTGTATAGGCAGGCAGGGCCTACAGTAGTTTCCAACCACAAGATTTCCTGTTTTTATGACACCTCGACTCATATATAACAGGGGGAGAGCTGAACACACACACACTATTAGGGGGAGAGCTGAACGCACACACACACACACACACACACACACGCACACACACGCACAAGCACGCACGCACGCACACACACACACACACACACACACACACACACGAAAATCTTGTGCATGCACACATAGCACAAACACACATATGCATCACACACACACATGCATGCACACACTGCACAAACGCACACACAATGCACACACACACACATGCATGCACACACAACACAAACACACATGCATGCAAACACTGCACAAACACACACACAGCACACTGCACAAACACACATGCATACACACATAGCCCACACACACACATGCATGCACACACTGCACAAACACACACACAATGCACAAACACACATGCATGCACACAGAACACAAACACACATGCATGTGTAGCCGGTGGCGGTCCGCACCGCACACGGGTCTCGAACCCGCCACCCCGCAAGCTACAAACTCTCGGCGTGGGAGTGGAATGCTCTAACCAACTGAGCTAAAAGCCCAAGCTTCTAACTCAGTGTGTTAGAAGCGCCCATGGAATTGGGTGATGAGGATTTACACACTACCACCGAGCTAGCCGCGCTAGCTGGCCTCCGTTACACTAGAACATGCATGCACACACTGCACACACACACATGCGTGCACACACACACACACACGCATGCATGCACACAGCATGAACACACACATGCATGCACAAACTGCACGAACACACACATTCATGCACACACACACACACACACACATGCATGTAGACATAACACAAACACACACATTCATGCACACACAATACAAACACACACACACACATGCATGCAAACACTGCACAAACTCCACCCAACCACCCACACACACCCACCCACACACACACCACACACACACACACACACACAGGTTTAATGTAATGGAGGCCGCTTGGCGGTAGTACGTGTAAATCCTCAGGTATCACACCTATTCCATGGGCGCTTCTAACACGCTGAGTCAGAAGCTCGGGCTTTTAGCTCAGTTGGTTAGAGCATTCCCACTCCCACGCTGGGAGTTTGTAGCTTGCGGGGTGGCGGGCTTGAGACCCGTGTGCGGTGCGGACCGCCCCGGCTACATAAGCTAACCTGTCTCACTGTGGTTTAGGTTTAATGTATTTTTATGACATTAATGGAAGAATGTCCACTAGGCCTACAGATGAACATTTCATAACTTTTAAATATTGTGGGACAACATTTCAAGACATAATGAGGCTGAGCTGAATAAAATTTATTCTTAGCGGCTTATTTTTTCCTACAAACGTCAGTTCGCTAATGTAGGTTCCACCATTTCCCTTGAAAAGAGGAAGTTCCCAAAACCTAACCCCTACAAATGTATAAATAGCCTATCTGGAAATCTATGGCCTAAATGTATCTATGTTTATGTAACGGAGGCCAGCTAGCTTGGCTAGCTTGGCGGTATGTGTAAATCCTCATCACCCAATTCCATGGGCGCTTCTAACAGCTGAGTAAGGATCTTGGGCTTTTAGCTCAGTTGGTTAGAGCGTCCCATTCCCACGCCGGGTGTTTGTAACTTGCGGGATGGCGGGTTTGAGACCCGTGTACAGTGCAGACCGCCACCGACTACAAATATTGTAAATATGAGTAAGCCCATAAATCTATAGGCCTAAATGTGGTAACTAAGTTATCATTGACAAGCCCTCATTGTCCTCTTTAGATAGCCTAGCAAAAGGACTTAAATCAGTAGCATGCAGGGAATGAAAGATATTCAGGTTTACAAATATCCTCTAGATCAGGGCTATTCAATTGGCGGCCCGCGGGCCACATGCGGCCCGCACGCGGCCCAGATGCGGCCCGGACACGGCCCAGATACGGCCGACGTGATTCATCACCTTTGAAAATAAAATATCGTCAGCAGTCTCCAAAACTTAATATATATCTTATAATTTGCAGAATATTAAGAAATATATAATATGTCCCCAAACTACGTCAATTTAAGTGGCATTAATACATTAGGAAATATTTTTTAAGGTATTTTCCACTGTTCATTCTCTATGGCGATTCTAAGCAAGTACATGTAATTCCGGTTTTGGCCACCAGAGGATTTTGGCGCTATTGCGCAGCCTTCTTATTTATTTATTTTTTTAAGCCGGTTTGGTCTATTGATGCAGCATTTCCTCTTATGACAACTGTACTTACGTGTTATTTTAAATTTTTCTTTTAGCCTACCTGTTGGAGTGCAAAATAAGTTCTGTAACATTTACACTGTAAAAAGTTATTCATTGGATCAATGTAAAAAAATAGGTTAGAAATTCACAATAAAGATTTTACATTGACCTAATTTAAAAAACATCATTAAATTATCTTTTTTAGATTAGGTCAATGTAAAATCTTTATTGTGAATTGCTAACCTATTTTTTTTTTTTTACATTGATCCAATGAATCACTTTTACATTGTAGGGATGAATAATTCACTTCAAAAACAAAGTTATGGTATTAAAATATTCTATTCTGGTAATCTAAATATGTAAATTCTGTAAATAAATACTTTGTAGCTATTGTTAACATGCAAAGTTGCAAATATGCATTTTTGGTCAATGTGTTGCGATTTGATTATTTGAAAATAGTGGCCGCGGAAAGTTTGCGGCCCAGGGGTGCGTTTCCCGTACATCGATGGATGTTAGCATTCTACCATCAAAGTACGATGTTCGTGGGAACTAGGTAGGTGCTCAGCTATGGGTGTTTCCTGTAAAACGCCTACCAACATGGTAGACTACTATGTAAGTTTCTACCATGTTGGTATGTACCACCATAGTTCCTACGGCTACGACCATGTTTGCAGATGTTTTCGGAAGTGTTCGGAGACAATTCGGGCGCATTCGCGGTAGGAAGCATGCCAGTCCCGTTTATACATTTATGTTGATATAGTCAGTTAATAACGGCGGTTACATGAACCTGTGATCAATATAAGATTCAATTAAGTCATATGCCAAAAGTGGTCTAGTTTATCTTCACCTTCGAGTGAAAATACAAGAAATAATAACGACAGGAAATTATATTGGCAAGTAGTCTAATTAGATGTGAGCAACCTTCCTCTACGTGCAGCAGGTGGCCTAGTGGGTTCAGCGCACAGCTTTGACTCACATTCATTAGAACAGTCGGAGGTTCAATGCCGGGTGATTGTTATAGAATATCTTCTTACTCTGTGTCTAAATTATTATATTTAAAACAATACAAGACAAATAAACTGAAATTATTATCCATTTGCTTGGGCATATTTTACGCATTAGTGCCTAGGCTATAACAATTCGCCTGTCCCCGCTTGTTCCATGCAATAT
>JAODXP020000010.1:15702754-15720577 GCA_027497455.2 Sardinella longiceps
TTTTTACCTCACCACCCTGTTGTCATGGTCACGTGACCAAACTAACCTTCCATGTGACCACAGCAACCCTGTGTGTGTAAGAGTCGTGATGCTGCACTGTGTGAACAGTGTGTTAGTTGCACTATATTGCTACAAAACCTCGTCATCCTTTTATTGACTAGAAAAGCGCTCAGAGACGCAGACCTCCGCCAAGGCAATGTATGGGTTAGGCTATAAAATCTCTAGCATAGCAATCTCCCCTTGAATTTCCTCTTGGGGATCAATAAAGTATCTATCTATCTAGCTGCTAGCTAGCAGCTTACACAGTCATGTGATCCATCCATCCCAACTATTACACTTGTATCATCTTAAACAGATGTCACTTTTCCATGTAAGCGGAGTGTGGTCAATGCATTCCAATTAGTAACGGTCAAACGTGACTTAAAGCAGCTGGATGAGGTGCTCTGTGGTCAATGCATTCCAATTAGTAACGGTCAAATGCCTGTGGTCAATGCATTCCAATTAGTAACGGTCAATGTGACGTAGAGCAGTGAGATGAGCGGAGTGTAGAGGTGCTCTGTGGTCAATGCATTCCAATTAGTAACGGTCAAACGTGACGTAAAGCAGCTGGATGAGGTGCTCTGTGGTCAATGCATTCCAATTAGTAACGGTCAAACGTGACTTAAAGCAGCTGGATGAGGTGCTCTGTGGTCAATGCATTCCAATTAGTAACGGTCAAACGTGACTTAAAGCAGCTGGATGAGGTGCTCTGTGGTCAATGCATTCCAATTAGTAACGGTCAAACGTGACTTAAAGCAGCTGGATGAGGTGCTCTGTGGTCAATGCATTCCAATTAGTAACGGTCAAACGTGACTTAAAGCAGCTGGATGAGGTGCTCTGTGTTCAATATATTCCAATTAGTAACGGTCAAACGTGACTTCAAGCAGCTGGATGAGGTGCTCTGTGGTCAATGCATTCCAATTAGTAACGGTCAAACGTGACTTAAAGCAGCTGGATGAGGTGCTCTGTGGTCAATGCATTCCAATTAGTAACGGTCAAACGTGACTTAAAGCAGCTGGATGAGGTGCTCTGTGGTCAATGCATTCCAATTAGTAACGGTCAAACGTGACTTAAAGCAGCTGGATGAGGTGCTCTGTGGTCAATGCATTCCAATTAGTAACGGTCAAACGTGACGTAGAGCAGCGAGATGAGCGGAGCCAGCTGCGAAAGTTGAACAGTGCTGAATATTATGCAAATGAAGGAGCGGTATCGCAGGTGGTAGCCAATCAGATTGCTAGGTTTCACTTCTCACGGTTGGAAAATTCAATGACTGTGGAGCTGTTTGATCCTAACTTGTTAAAAACAGATAAACTGTAAGGGCTTCGTATGAGGTTATTGTTGTTGCTGGAATGGTAAACATTTAATCGTGAGCTTCATTTCAATGTTGTAATATTAAGCTAAGTGCCTCGATAGCTGGTTAGCTTGTTAGTTCAGTTAATTACAATCACCCACAGCTTGCAGACTCTTTGATGTAAACGTGTGTGTGTGTGTGTGTGTGTGTGTGTGTTTCAGTGGCTATGCAGCTGATGAAATCACCCACTGCATCAGACCCCAGGACATCAAGGAGAGGAGAGCAGTCATCATCCTCAGAAGGTGTGTGTGTGTGTGTGTGTGTGTGTGTGTGTGTGTGTGTGTGTGTGTGTGTGTGTGAGAGAGAGAGAGAGAGAGAGAGAGAGAGAGAGAGAGAGAGAGAGAGAGAGAGAGAGAGAGAGAGAGAGAGAGAGAGCGAGAGCGAGCGTGCAGTCATCATCCTCAGAAGGTGTGTGTGTGTGTGAGAGAGAGAGAGAGAGCGTGCAGTCATTATCCTCAGAAGGTGTGTGTTGTTGCAGGACGAGACCTGTGTGTGTGTTGTATGAGAAGGTGTGTGTTGTTGCAGGACGAGACCTGTGTGTGTGTTGTATGAGAAGGTGTGTGTGTGTGTGTGTGTGTGTGGTTGCAGGATGAGATGTGTGTGTGTGTGTGTGGTTGCAGGATGAGGTGTGTGTGTGTGTGTGTGTGTGTGTTATAATAACAGAAGGTGTGTGTTGTTGCAGGACGAGATCAGACGCTCCCCGATTGGACTCCAATCCTTTAAGTCCCGCCCCTCTGACGTCAGGACACACCCCCTCACACACACACAAGCGATCCCACCGCAAGGCAGATCCAGACGCAGCACACAGGTACGCTAGCACGCACACACTCACACACACACACACACACACACACACGTACGTGAGCCCACCGCAAGGTAGATCCAGACGCAGCACACAGGTACGCTAGCACACACACACACACACACACACACACACACACACACACACACACACTGGATGAGTTACTGCGGCCCCAGACACGGTACACACACACACACACACACACACACACACACACACACACACACACACACACACGTACGTGATCCCACCGCAAGTGATAGCATTCAGACACGGCGCTGGGTGTGTGTGTGTTACTCCATTTACAGACCATGTGTAGATTTCAAAGGTACCGTATGCCAAAAGACACGGCGCTGGGTGTGTGTGTGTTACTCCATTTACAGACCATGTGTAGATTTCAAAGGTACTGTATGCCAAAAGACACAGCAAACTTTATCAATCAAACTCTGCAACAGTACATTGCAAGAAGACTGAAATAACACTTCTCCTAACTCCCATTGTGCAATAACAAAGTGACAAATTAGACACATAACTAAGATGTGTAGCTGTGTTTAAGACTGAAATTACACTTCTCCTAACTCCCATTGTGCAATAACAAAGTGACAAATTAGACACACAACTAAGATGTATAGCTGTGTTTAAGACTGAAATTACACTTCTCCTAACTCCCATTGTGCAATAACAAAGTGACAAATTAGACACACAACTAAGATGTATAGCTGTGTTTAAGACTGAAATTACACTTCTCCTAACTCCCATTGTGCAATAACTAAGTGACAAATTAGACACACAACTAAGATGTGTAGCTGTGTCTAAGACAGCACAACTCACTTGGACATAAAGTGCAGTGCAATGTATGTCGCTACCGCTAGGCTATTTGTAGATTCCTAAACTGTTTGCTACTGCTAGGCTACGCGTAGATTTCTAGGATGTTGGAAATTTGTATCTTCTGTGACAATGTGTATTTACCTATAGCCTTGTGTGTGTGTGTGTGTGTGTGTGTGTGTATGTGTGTGTGTAGGCCGCGTGTTCTGGAGATGGATAAGGAGGAGAACCGCCTGTCTCGTGTCCGTTCCCGTGGAGACCACAGATCCCATGATGCTCAGGACGACGACGGTTCTACACGCAGAGTCAAGATGAGACGCCACTGAGAGACTACAGTTCCCACAATGCATCACACGCCACTGAGAGACTACAGTTCCCACAATGCATCACACACCACTGAGAGACTACAGTTCCCATAATGCATCACGCGCCACTGAGGCTAAAGTTCCCATAATGCACCACACACAGGGTCAAGATGAGACGCCACTGAGACTACAGTTCCCATGATGCATCACTGAGAGATGGAATCTGTTCTATACCACCCCCACAGACCACACACACACACACACACACACACACACACACACACACACACACACACACACCCACCCACCAACACACTTCATGCCTGACTCTCACTATACACTCACAACTCTTTGCCCCTTTGTGCACAGGTAGACACAAAGACCCATGCCACCTACACACACACACACACACAGCTGCTCTCAGTACCGTCAGCGTTGGGGACAATTGGACTTCTTGAATACACACCCAAGTTGGAGGAGGACTCCGTCTGTTTGCGTGTGTGTGTGTGTGTGTGTGTGTGTTTGTTTGTTTCATGCATAAGGTATGCCATTTCACGTGTGTGTGTGTGTGTGTGTGTGTGTGTGTGTGTGAGAGAGAGAGAGAATGTGTGTGTGTGTGTGTGTTTATGTTTATAATATAATAATAATAATAATAATGATAATAATCTGTATTCTTGGTTTGGAGATGTACAGTACAGATGAGGAAATGATACAAAGTTATAAACAAGTGTTCTCAACCTACTGTGTGTGTGTGTGTGTGTGTGTGAGTGAATGTGTCTGTAAAGCGCTCAATCGTGCGCTGGTTTCTCTGGAGCGTTTGAAGACCAACGGCCCCTGACTAAGTCTAACTGTTTGTGAAGTTAGACACACACACACACTGTGATTAAGTCTAACTTCTCAAAGGTGTGTCACACACACACACACACACACTGTGATTAAGTCTAACTAACTTCTCAAAGGTGTTACGGACACACACACACACTGTGATTAAGTCTAACTTCTCAAAGGTGTCACACTCTCACACACACACACACACACACTGTGATTAAGTCTAACTTCTCAAAGGTGTCACACTCACACACACACACACACTGTGATTAAGACTAACTTCTCAAAGGTGTCACACACACACACACACTCACTGATTAAGTCTAACTAACCTCAAAGGTGTCACGGACACACACACACACTGTGATTAAGTGTAACTAACTTCTCAAAGGTGTCACGGACACACACACACACTGTGATTAAGTCTAACTTCTCAAAGGTGTCACACTCACACACACACTCACACACTGTGATTAAGTCCAACTAACTTCTCAAAGGTGTCACACACACACACTCACTGATTAAGTCCAACTAACTTCTCAAAGGTGTCACGGACACACACACACACTGTGATTAAGGCAAACTAACTTCATACAAACACACATACTGTAGCATATTTTATTGCAGAGATTCAATAATTTGGACACACACACACACTCAGGTATTAAAGATGAGCCCATCACAGGGCGCGCACACACACACACACAGGAATTAAAAAGACTAGAGGCACCTGACATACGCACACACTCAAAGTGCAGTATTTTCTTAAACATCACAGCAATGGACACACACACACACACACAGAGGAAAGACGAGAGGCTCCTGACATACACACACACACTCAAAGTGAGCTCTTTATTTTATTTTATCTCCCACGTAGTAGCCTATTCAATGTCATAACATCTCGGTTCGGACGAGATCCGAAAAATCCCTGTTTGGTTCCGTAGCCCAGGCCTACGTGCCCGGTCTCGAGCAGCAGCTAGCTGCGGGGGTGGCTCGCGCACTCCCAAACAGCTGTCAGTCTTTGGAGCTTGGAGGTCGGACCCACCCGAAGCTCATTGGACGAGAGACTTGTCAATCACGCAGGGCCTGACTGCTGGTGCGTCTGTGTGTTGAGTTGCCCAGAAAGTACACAGCAGCAGCAGTGCGTGTGAATGTTGAGGGATCGCTAATCTAATCCGTTTAAATATAGGCTAGCCTAGTGTCGGTCACTTTAAACTATCCACTCCGCTCGTCCGTACAGATGTTGCTGAAGACGTGAGGACACTGCAGGCAGGTAAGTTAAGTGTCCGTTTATTTCGCCAAGGTTAACAACAACACTAGTCTCCCCAGTTAGCTGCTCTGTTAGCCCTGTGCTAGCGTTAGCCGCAGCTGCCAAACTCCCGGTACAATCTAGTACCCTCCGTACCCTCCCGTGGTCTCTCTCTGCTTGGCACGGGAGGCCAGCCCCACTGTGGGCTAACGCTACTGCATGCGCACCGCTGACACGATTTAAAACCGACTGAACACCGACAGACATGTTTTTGCGAGCGGTAATAATAGTATGGCTACTCGTTTGTCAAGTACTTGTTTGTTTGTTTGTTAGTTTGTTCGAGCTTGTTTGTGCTTCTGGTCGAACAGGCCAGAGAAGGCCAAACATCTGCAAGTCGCCTTTAACGACGTCAGATCATTCTGGTTCAGTCACACACACACACACACACTCTCTCTCTCACACACACTCTCCCTCACACTCACACACACAGGACATCTGAGCGGTGGAGTTCAGTCACACACACGCTCTCTCTCTCTCTCTCTCTCTCTCTCTCTCTCACTCTCTCTCTCTCTCACTCACACACACTCACACACACACACACACACACACACACACACACACACACACACACACACAGGACATCAGATCGGTGAGGTTCAGTCACACACACACACACACACTGTCACTCTCTCTCTCTCTCTCTCTCTCACACACACACACACACACACACAGGATTGTCAGATTGGTGGGGTGGTTCAGTCAGTCATGCTTGGAGTTGGGGAAACTCAGAGAGTGTGTGTGTCGTGTGTGTGTGTGTGTCCAGCTCTTATTTTTAGAGAACCATTTGCCCCAGTTACCGTTTGCTTGCCTCACACGCACTGAACTTTGCGTGAAAAGTCAAACATGGTGAACAGGTGAACCCTAGACCAGTGGTTCTCAAAGTGTGGTCCGTGAACAAGCTCAAGTGGTCCGCGAGGGGATTTCCAAAAAAAAAAAAAAAACCTGTCAATTTAGTCTGTTTCTCACTAACATTATTTGAAAGCCAACAAGGAGTTGTTCAATGAATACTATGAGGCAGGCCTGTAATTTATATTAACAAATTCAAGCTATCTGAATTTGAAGTGCCTAGAAACGCCCATTGAGAAATGCCTATTGATTTGGTTAAAGGGTTGGGGGTAGTGGAGATGTGGCAATGTGAATTGGTGTGGGAGCACAAAGGTAGTGGTCCCCTGAGATACATTTTTTGGGCGAAGTGGTCCTCGATCTGAAGAAGTTTGAGCAACACTGCCCTAGACTAATCATTCTGTTAAAGTGACATCCTGCAGTTTTTGCTGTGAAACTAGTGAACTAGTCCCATAAAATGCTCACAAATATTTTCTAGGCTTTCTAGCACCACTAGAATAACCTTATATGTTAACGATCTCAGATGATTAAATAATCAGCAATGTCATGCCATGCAGTTATTAGGCCTAGCCTAGGTTTTCTTTTGTTTTGAAGTTGTTTCCTAACCCACCCAGCCTTACAAGGTGTCTGTGCCTGTGTGTGTGTGTGTGTGTGTGTGTGTGTGAGAGAGAGAGAGAGAGAGAGAGAGAGAGAGAGAGAGAGAGAGAGAGAGAGAGAGAGGTAGGTAGTGTTTATACCCAGGTGTGTGTGTGTGTGTGTGTGTGTATTAGACAGGTAGTGTTTATACTCAGGTGTGTGTGTGTGTGTGTGTGTGTGTGTGTGTGTGTGTGTGTGTGTGTGTGTGTGTGTGTGTGTGTGTTTGTTGTAGACAGGTAGGTTTGAGTCCTAAGTTCTACACTTGTATCTAGGTGTGAAGCTTGGTAAAATGAAAGCTATGAGCATTAGAGATTCTTGAAATTTAGTTGTGTGTGTATGTGTTTGTGTGTGTGTTGGTGTGTGTGTGTGTGTGTGTGTGTGTGTGTGTGTGTGTGTGTGTGGCATGTTAAAGTAAAAGCTACAAGTGTTATAGATGTTATGTTATGTGTGTTTACGTGTGTGTTATGTTTCCTTCTGTGTGTGTGAGTTTGTGTGTGTGGTGTGTTTACATGTATCTGTTGTGTTGTGTGTACGTGTGTGTGGTGTGTTTTACGTGTGTCTATGTGGTGTGTTCGTGTGGTGTGTTTACATGTATCTGTATGTGGTGTGTTTATGTGTGTATGTGTGTGTGGTGTGTTTTACGTGTGTCTATGTGGTGTGTTCGTGTGTGTGTGTGTGTGTGGTGTGTTTACATGTATCTGTATGTGGTGTGTTGTGTGTGTGTGTGTATGTGTGTGTGGTGTGTTTTACGTGTGTCTATGTGGTGTGTTCGTGTGTGTGAGTGTGTGGGTGTATTAGTAGCAGGAGCAGGTGCTGTAGCTAATTCCAGTTTTAGGTGTCAGGGAGACTGTGTGTGTGTGTGTGTGTGTGTGTGTGTGCGTACGTGTGCGTGTGCGTGTGCGTGTGTGCACTGTACATGTAATAGGGGATGGAACAGTTTTGAAACTAGGACAGGTCCTGGGAACCTGTGAATAGACTGTGTGAGTGTGTGTCCGGGGGGGTGGGGGGGCTATATGTTGTTAGCATAGTGGCCAGGCTAACTAGGTGTTGTTAGTATCGTGGCTAGGCTAACTAGGTGTTGTTAGTATCGTGGCTAGGCTAACTATATGTTGTTAGCATGGTGGCTAGGCTAACTTGTGGGAACCTGCGACCTCTGACCTCTGCAACCTCTTGACCTCTACAGTGGCCCACTGGGCGGTCCTCGGTCAGGAACAGGAAGTGATGTATTACCACGGGCGTAGGCGGGGCCAGGATGGCATTGGGGCCGTCATCGACTTTCTATTGGCCAACGCACGACTGGTCATCGGAGTGGGAGGGGCAGCCATACTGGGCATCGCAACACTGGCTGTCAAACGGGTAAGTGTGTGTGTGTGTGTGTGTTTAATGTGTGTGTGTGTTTGTGTGTGTGTGTTTAATCTCTGTGTGTGTGTGTGTGTGTGTGTGTGTGTGTGTGTGTGTGTGTGTGTGTATCACACAGATGATTGAGTGTGCAGGGCGTAGAGTGTGTGTTTAAATGTGTGTCTGTGTGTGTGTGTTGTATCACACAGGTGATGGAGTGTGCGGGGTGTAGAGTGTGTGTTTAATATGTGTTAGTGTGTGTGTTTGTGTGTGTGTTTGTGTGTGTTTGTGTGTGTGTGTGTGTTTAATGTCTGCCGCCAATCACAGACAGGGACTGGGAGTGTGTGTGTTTAATGTGTGTGTGTGTGTGTGTGTTGAATGTGTGTGTGTTTAATGTGTGTGTGTTTAATGTGTGTGTGTGTGTGTGTGTGTGTGTGTGTGTGTCTAATGTGTGTATGTGTGTTGTATCACACAGGTGATTGAGCGTGCGGGGCGTAGGGCTGAGGAGAACAAGCCACCAATCACTGACAGGGACTGGGAGGAGCTTAGCCTCGTTAGCTCCTCCCCCAAGCTGCTGAAGAAGGGCCTAGAGGAAGTGGTCATGAAGAAGATCACCAAGGCAACCAAGAAAGGTAAACACACACACACACACACACACACACACACACAAACACACACAGACACAGAGAAAGGTAGAGAGGGAGTCAGGGAGAGAGAACCTAATTTCTTGAGACTAATCAAAGGAGACTATTCCAACGAGACTCATTGAACGATACTAATTAAACGTGACTAGTCGAATGATAGTAATCGAACAAGACTAACAAGAATGAGATTATTTGATGAAACTAATTTGAGACTATTCCAACGAGACTCATTGAACGATACTACTGTAATTAAACGTGACTAGTCGAATGATAGTAATCAAACAAAACTACCAAGAATGAGACTATTTGAGCAAGACTACTTGACTGAGACTATTCCAACGAGACTCATTGAACAATACTAATTAAACGTGACTAGTCGAATGATAGTAATCGAACAAGACTAACAAGAATGAGATTATTTGATGAAACTAATTTGAGACTATTCCAACGAGACTCATTGAACGATACTACTGTAATTAAACGTGACTAGTCGAATGATAGTAATCAAACAAAACTACCAAGAATGAGACTATTTGAGCAAGACTACTTGACTGAGACTATTCCAACGGGACTCATTGAACGATACTAATTAAACGTGACTAGTCGAACGATAGTAGTCGAACAATATAATGAGACTATTTGAGCAAGACTAATTTACTGAGACTATTCCAATGACACTCTAATTAAACGTGACTATTCGAACGATACTAATTGAGCAAGACTAACCGAACACGATTAATTTAATCAGACTAATCGAACAAGACTAACGAAATGAGACAAATCGAACGATACTAATCGAATAAGACTGTTCAAATGAGACCAATCAAAAAAGACTAATCAAATGAGGCTTATTCAACGAGACTAATTGAATGGTGCTAATCGAACACAACTAATTGAATGAGACCATTCGAACAAGATTAATCAAATGAGACTAATTGAGCAAGACTAATTTAATTAGACGAATCGAACACTAGTAATTTAATCAGACTAATCAAACAAGGCTAATGAAATGAGGCTAATTGAACGAAGCTAATTGAATGGTGCTAATCGAACATGACTAATTTCACAAGACTAACCAAACGAAACTTACCGAACGCGACTAATCAAATGAGGCTAATCGAATGTTACTAACCTAATGATACTGATCGAACAATTGTGAGTATGAGCGTGTTTTTCAGAATTTCAGGGTCACTTGTCCATCTCTGACTAATATGTGTGTGTGTTTGTTCTGTGTGTGTGCCTGTCTGACTGTGTGTGTGTGCCTGTCTGTGTATGTCTGACTGTGTGTGTGTGTGTGTGTGTGTGTGTGTGTGTGTGTGTGTGTGTGTGTGTGTGTGTGTGTGTGTGTGTAGCGGACCTGTCCCAGCCGGTCTCCCCCAAGAGTGCTCTGGAGCGCCCCCTCCAGGAGAGAGTGTGTGTGAGCGCCCCTGCCCCAGCTCCTGCTCCTTCCCCAGTGGTGTGTGTGCGTGCCAGTCCCGTGTGTGTGTCTCTACAGGAGCGTCTGCAGCGCTACTACGCCACGCGTGTGTGTGTGCCCGAGGCCGACGCCCACAGAGCTCAGAGGCGGTGCTTAGAGGTCGCCACGGAGATCCAGTCCTTCCTCCGCACCAAACACCCACACATGCCCCTTGGTGACCTCCGACTCGCAGGGTCACTGCTCGACGACCTTCAGGTCATGACCCCTGATCATACCACACTACTGGTGCACCTACAGGTCAGTGTGTGTGTGTGTAATGTGTGTGTGTGTGTGTGTGTGTGTGTGTGTGTGTGTGTGTGTGTGTGTGTGTGTGTGTGTCTGTTTGTGTGTGCATGCCCCTCGGTGACCTCCGACTCGCAGTGTCACTGCTCGACGACCTTCAGGTCATGACCCCTGATCATACGACCTTATTGGTCCACCTACCTAGTGTGTGTGTGTGTTTGATGTTAAATGTGTGTGTTTGATGTTAAATGTGTGTGTGTGTGTGTGTGTGTGTGTAGGTGGAGCCGTCCCTGTGGTCTTGTATCCGTGGAGAGGACACCTTCCTGTCCCAGCCCCAGCTGTTTCTGATTCGTCGAGAGAACCTGGAGTACTTCCCAAGGGGGCGGAGTTATTGGGATCACTTCCTGGTTGGCGGCTACCTCTCGGCACGTCTGGTTGCCGAGCAACTGGCTAAATCGGTAACCGAGGCGATGAACTGGCCGTCTCTAAGCGGCTCGCTGGAGTGCGAAGTCCGACCCGTACTCGCCGGAGACGGAATCAAGCTGGAAATCCGCCCTAGCGACGGTTGCTACGGAGAAGGGGGGAGGGGTTTGAGCCTCTGTTTGTGAGCGTGTTACCCACTCTATGTTTCGGGGAGAAGTCCGAGTGTGTGTGTGAGTCGGAGTGTGTGTGTGTGAGTGTGTGTGCTAAGCCACAGCCCCCCTGTGAGCACGCCTGGTACTACAGCCTTTATCCGAAAGAGGCGGGATTACTGGCCCAGCTGGACCAATCAGATGGCGGCATTAGGAGGAAGTGCCTGAAGACTCTGAAGGCCATCTGTCGCTCAAACCCCGCCCTCCGACGACTCACCGGACGTCACCTAGGTAACCTCATCCTGCACCTCAGCGACAAGGCCTCTGATTGGTCCGAGGGAGCCTTCAGTGGGCGGTTCCAGGAGGCTATCGAGGAGCTGATTGGATATCTGGAGTTAGGCCGCCTCCCCTCCTACTTTAAACCAGCTGTCAATCTTCTGCAGGGGTTCAGTGAAGATGATATTGATGAGACGGGATTCATGCTGTACTGTGGTGTGTCACAGCCCGAGATATTACTCATCTAACACACACACACACACACACACACACACACATACAATCTTCTGTAGGAGTTTAGTGAAGATGATATCGATGACATTACTCATCTAACACACACACACACACACACACACACACACATATAGCACACACACACACAGGTGTGCACACTGGATTTGGTAAGATGAGAGAAGCAAGATGAGAGAATAATGAATGTACACACACACACACACACACACACACACACATCTAACAGCCCGACATACTACTCATCTAACACACACACACACACACACATGTGTGCACAATGGGATGTGTAGAGCCATGTTTGACTTGAGAGAAAGCTGAATGTATAAACACACACACACACACACATGCCTTTCAGCCTGAGGTATTACTCATCTGACACACACACACACACACACACTAACTCGTGGACATTGGGCTTGGTAGAGCCGTGTGACTTGAGAGAATACTGAGTGTTTAAACACACACACACACACACACACTTGCACGTGTGCACATTAGGCTTGCAGCCACTGGGTGAGAATGATGAATGTAGAGACAGAAAAGTGTGTTTTTGAGGTTTTATCTAATGCAGTATAATACACACACACACACATTCTCTCTCTCTCTCTCTCTCTCTCTCTCTCTCTCTCTCTCTCTCTCTCTCTCTCTCTCACACACACACACACACACACACACATAGTGCAGTGGAGTTTGATGGTCTTGGTGTGTGTATAAAGACCTCCAATTGTGCAATACAGTAAATAAAGATGTTAAATAGTTTATTTTGTCTGTGTATATTTGTATCTTTCTGTGTGTGTGTGTGTGTGTGCTGTGTGACTTAGTGGCTTGACTGGTAAGTGCTCTGTAGATAAAGATGTTTAATACTTTATTTTGTCTGTGTGTATATTTGTATATGAATTGAACACGTAGATAGATGTACATAGAAATTATACTATTATACGCTGAAAAAAAGTATAATGGCAACAAAAAAAGTATAATCTTGAAAGTTAGCTGACATTACAGCTCACTAGGACTTTTAAGTGCAATTGATATCAAGATATCAGGCATGATAGTAGGTATCAAAATAGAGACCAAAAAATGGCCCGGGCATTGTTGGCCATAGCGGCCCACCATGATATTATTCAATAATAAAAAGAACATAAAAGAAACGTGACTGTTTTGAAAGAAGTTACCCTGTTCGGTTGGGGTACTATTTTCATATGAAAGAAGATCCACAAGGCTGCATTCTAAAGAGCATTGATATAGAACGCTGGTGAAACTCTTTTACCTGACAAACGTCACAGGTGTCCTGTTATCAAGAATAAGCGACACCCTGACAGTCAATTATAGAACAGTATTCTATTCCACTAGGTGATAATTGTCAGTGTCACACTTGTCTTTAACTATTTCATTCATGACCCAACATAACCTTGACCATTGGCACTAGGGCCTTCATTAGGCTAATCAGTGCAGAAGACATTAGACAGTTTCAGTTCTGTCCTACCTGGACCTGAGGTGGTGTAGTGATTAAGGAACATGGCTGCCATGTTAACAGCTTGTAAGTTATGGGTTCATATCCCAGTTGCCTCTGTTAATCATGCGGGTGACTGGCCCTCATGTAATTTATAGTTAGCACAATGTGAGTTGCTTTGGATGAAAGCATAAATGTGGACTGAAGACATTGTTTAAGCGCTATACTATACTGGCACCCGAGGACTTGTCTGAACAGGGAACTTTCCACCACCCCGGAGGAGCCAGTGGTGCAGCGGTAGCATCAGAGATCCCCATCCTCAAGGTTGCTGGTTCAATCCCAGCTCTGCCTGCTGACAAAGGACCTGTGGAGGACCTCCATGGACTGAGCCAATGATGAATCCCAGGGGGAGAGGAGCAGAAGACGGAGCTTGGAGGAAAAAGAACTGGGGGGGCTTACTTGGCCCCCCGAAGAAATACAGGATAGATGCAGGGGATTAGGAAGAAATACAGGATAGATGCAGGGGATTAGGAAGAAATACAGGATAGATGCAGGGGATTAGGAAGAAATACAGGATAGATGCAGGGGATTATGAAGAAATACAGGATAGATGCAGGGGATTAGGAAGAAATACAGGATAGATGCAGGGGATTAGGAAGAAATACAGGATAGATGCAGGGGATTAGGAAGAAATACAGGATAGATGCAGGGGATTAGGAAGAAATACAGGATAGATGCAGGGGATTAGGAAGAAATACAGGATAGATGCAGGGGATTAGGAAGAAATACAGGATAGATGCAGGGGATTAGGAAGAAATACAGGATAGATGCAGGGGATTAGGAAGAAATACAGGATAGATGCAGGGGATTAGGAAGAAATACAGGATAGATGCAGGGGATTAGGAAGAAATACAGGATAGATGCAGGGGATTATGAAGAAATACAGGATAGATGCAGGGGATTATGAAGAAATACAGGATAGATGCAGGGGATTATGAAGTTTTTTGGGTGGTCAAACTTTGCAACTTGTTGCCTGCCAATTGGCACTAAGTAAAACAAAAAGGTAAGCAAGAATCCAACGTAAAATTGCCTACAACACAATTTCTGTCTCTCCCCAGTTTTGAAAGTTCTCCTCAATCACTCAGCACCTACCCAAACTCTCACACACACATAGTCCTTCCCAGGCTTTGAACCCATATCCTCTAAGGCAGCACACATACTCACACTGCAGACCAGCACTCTTCCACTGAGCCACCTGGTAGATGAGGAGATTGGGGGTTGGGGAGGATATGAATGTCTGGTTGAGGAGGCTGGCTATATCAGGTCTAGTTGGGGAGGCTGCTGTACCAAATCTGGTTGATGAAGCAGGCTGTACCAAATCTGGTTGAGGAGGCTGGCTGTACCAAATCTGGTTGATGAAGTTGGCTGTATCAGGTCTGGTTGAAGAGGCTGGCTGTACCAAATCTGGTTGAGGAGGCTGGCTATATCAGGTCTGGTTGGGGAGGATATTGAATGTCTAGTTGATGAAGCTGGCTATATCAGGTCTGGTTGAGGAGGCTGGCTGTATCAAGTCTAGTTGGGGAGGCTACAACACTGTTCAACCCTGTTCTAGGAGAAGTGTTCCCAGATCTCAGAGGTTAGGGCCTATTCTGTTCAAGGTTAGGGCACATCACTTAGGTATCATTAATGGTACAACTTACAGGTTAGGGCCTAATTTGTTCAGCACTGTTCTATCATGTCATAGGATGGATCTTTTCTAAGTTATCAATGAGACACATTACTTTGTCCCAACAAAACACAACCTCTTCCCTCCACTTCAGCATGTCTGAAGTGAACTTCCAACCTTGTGATTTGCAGCGCTGCTCTCTTCCACTGGACCAACTAATCCCAATGTTCATGTTACAATGATAAATATTGTAACTCCAAGAATTTCTTGTCTGGTTTCTCTTTTCAGTCAGTGTTTAATCGGGGTGAAGCACCCCTCCTATCAAGTTTCTATTCTAAGTCAATGCAATACAACTTTGAGCTTGCCTACCTTATTGGGTAACAGTTGTAGAGGTTCTAGTGATTTTAAGCGGCCAAGATTTTAACCTCCTATTTCCAGGCCACTTTGGTCAGGTTCCTTAACCGCTACACTGCCACCAGCCCCCATCATTATGAGCAAAGGCATTTAAATACGAAGTATTAACCTGCTCCTGTTCATTCCATGTGTTCATTAATATGTCACTCACAGAAATCTCAATAAATGTTTTGCAAAAAAGGACACAGAACATGACGATGATGGACCAAACCTCCATCAGAAGTGCCATCTCATACCAGTTGATTGAGTTTGTTTGTGTGTGCAACCACTAGATCCATCCATCTTCCCTGCATCTCTAAAAAGTATTTATTACTGTGAGGTACATGAATCTCTCACACAGACAACAGATTTGACTCACTTTCACTATGATCCTTTAAACTTTCAGATGATGCAGTCAACAATAATATGAAAGTAAAATCCAGCCCACTCCATGTGTGAACCATCAGGTGGCGCCCATCTCCATTTCCCTAACCAGAGGCCACATGGCTGAAAGTTGGACGCATGGCATGAGCAGTAGAGATTTCATTGGACGAGCCCAAAATACTTCTAGAAAATGATGACTGAATTATGACAGCACCGGCCCAGAAATGGCCATCGGCCCACCGGGCATTGCCCTGTATGCCCTTTGGCCAGTCCATGCCTGCACACACACATAGTCCTTATCTATCTATGTGTCCATCTGTTGTGTGTGTGTGTGTGGTGACCTGGAGACATTGCACAACAGTGACATCTAGTGGTGGACTCATGAAGCACATCAGAGCCATGAAAGCTCATATAAAAGACTACAATACTTCAACTCTGTGTGTGTGTGTGTGTGTGTGTGTGTGTGTGTGTGTGCGTGCGCGCTTGCCTCTGTTAACACACACACAAGGATAAATATCCCTTTAACTCTTTAACCCCTGTGCTATATGCTTTAACTCTGTTACACCTGTGCTATATCTACTGTAACCTCAGGGGTAAATATGCCTTTAACTCTGTTACACCTGTGCTATATCTACTGTAACCTCAGGGGTAAATATGCCTTTAACTCTGTTACACCTGTGCTATATGTATCAGTGTAACCTCATGATGGGGTAAATATGCCTTTAACTCTGTTACACCTGTGCTATATCTACTGTAACCTCAGGGGTAAATATGCCTTTAACTCTGTTACACCTGTGCTATATCTACTGTAACCTCAGGGGTAAATATGCCTTTAACTCTGTTACACCTGTGCATATATGTAACCTCAGGGGTAAATATGCCTTTAACTCTGTTACACCTGTGCTATATGCTACTGTAACCTCAGGGGTAAATATGCCTTTAACTCTGTTACACCTGTGCTATATCTACTGTAACCTCAGGGGTAAATATGCCTTTAACTCTGTTACACCTGTGCTATATCTACTGTAACCTCAGGGGTAAATATGCCTTTAACTCTGTTACACCTGTGCTATATCTACTGTAACCTCAGGGGTAAATATGCCTTTAACTCTGTTACACCTGTGCTATATCTACTGTAACCTCAGGGGTAAATATGCCTTTAACTCTGTTACACCTGTGCTATATCTACTGTAACCTCAGGGGTAAATATGCCTTTAACTCTGATACACCTGTGCTATATCTACTGTAACCTCAGGGGTAAATATGCCTTTAACTCTGTTACACCTGTGCTATATCTACTGTAACCTCAGGGGTAAATATGCCTTTAACTCTGTTACACCTGTGCTATATCTACTGTAACCTCAGGGGTAAATATGCCTTTAACTCTGTTACACCTGTGCTATATCTACTGTAACCTCAGGGGTAAATATGCCTTTAACTCTGTTACACCTGTGCTATATGTACTGTAACCTCAGGGGTAAATATGCCTTTAACTCTGTTACACCTGTGCTATATCTACTGTAACCTCAGGGGTAAATATGCCTTTAACTCTGTTACACCTGTGCTA
This sequence comes from Sardinella longiceps, assembly GCA_027497455.2. NCBI lineage: Eukaryota > Metazoa > Chordata > Actinopteri > Clupeiformes > Clupeidae > Sardinella > Sardinella longiceps. Next base: position 15,719,937 of record JAODXP020000010.1, read on the forward strand.
TATCTGTAACCTCAGGGGTAAATATGCCTTTAACTCTGTTACACCTGTGCTATATCTACTGTAACCTCAGGGGTAAATATGCCTTTAACTCTGTTACACCTGTGCTATATCTACTGTAACCTCAGGGGTAAATATGCCTTTAACTCTGTTACACCTGTGCTATATGTAACCTCAGGGGTAAATATGCCTTTAACTCTGTTACACCTGTGCTATATCTACTGTAACCTCAGGGGTAAATATGCCTTTAACTCTGTTACACCTGTGCTATATCTACTGTAACCTCAGGGGTAAATATGCCTTTAACTCTGTTACACCTGTGCTATATGTAACCTCAGGGGTAAATATGCCTTTAACTCTGTTACACCTGTGCTATTACTGTAACCTCAGGGGTAAATATGCCTTTAACTCTGTTACACCTGTGCTATATGTAACCTCAGGGTAAATATGCCTTTAACTCTGTTACACCTGTGCTATATCTACTGTAACCTCAGGGGTAAATATGCCTTTAACTCTGATACACCTGTGCTATATCTACTGTAACCTCAGGGGTAAATATGCCTTTAACTCTGTTACACCTGTGCTATATGTACTGTAACCTCAGGGGTAAATATGCCTTTAACTCTGATACACCTGTGCTATAT
>JAODXP020000010.1:15720677-15743301 GCA_027497455.2 Sardinella longiceps
TTGCACAGTCTATAATGGCAGAGGTAACCAAAACGATCTAAAGTTTGGTTTTAAACTAAAAAGTTTGGGATTTACATGTATGACTTTATATGTTGTAAAACGAGATGATAAATATTTCCCATTGAATCTGAAAATATGTGTTTTGTACCCATAAAATTTTTGTTGATGTACAATGTTTCTTACCTAAGTTAGCAACATGCTACCAACGAATCACTGGCTCTGTTTACACCTCCTCGTGACATCTCGGCGACCTGATTTGGTTGGATTTGCAGATAGTCTTCCTCAAGCTCTTGGTCTGTAGCTGAAGTGTGTGGATTGTAGCTAAACTTAACTTGTAGAAGGAAGCCAATGAGGGAAATTGTCATAGTGATGGTTGTCTATACCGTCTTGAGTCTCAGCAATGTGATCTTCCAGATTAAAGCCAATTTCTGCCTTCACAACAACACTGTTGAGCAGAGACTCACGGCACGGCAAGGTGACACGTTGCAGACCAGCCTGATGCACTGTTCTAAGCATGCTGTTCTAAGCATGCTTTGAACGCGAGGAAAACATAGGCTACCCCCATTCATGAGGGCCACCAAAAGGCTGTACTCGAAAAAGTCATCGTTTGCCAAGGTTTTGGAATTGATGAAGTTTTTTTTTTTTTTTTTTTGTAACTATAGTAAATTTATTTTACAAATATAATAAAAAAAAAAATGTAGAACAATATGCAAAACATAGTTCTCTCACACGCTGCTGGTGGAGAGGAGGAATGTAACGGTGTGTGTGTGTGTGTGTTACGAATTGGCTGGCCGGCTCCCAGGTGTCCTCCCAGTCCCGGCCACAGGAAGAGCAAGGCAGCCAAGAAACCCTCACCTCTGCTCCCTTCTCCCCATTTATCCTTCTTTCCAAAATGTTCTTGTAGAGAAATATCTTCTGTCGGGTGCACTTGCAATCGGTACTCTTTTTCTTTGTTTTCTTTTTTGGAAGGGTGGATGGTCTGGTCTGGGGGGATGGAATTGATGAATAATTGAAGTTCATTTGAACAGGTGTGTGCTATGGGAAGGTGTTCGTCATCATGCACAAAGGACATTTTTCGATTAGGTTCAAATCCAGCGGCTGGGACCTGGCTGGCTGCTGCCCGTCACAAATGCCAAGATGTGACCGAGGCTGATGTGTCTAGAAAATCCTGTTCAATATCTGGCAGGGCTCGCTCGTGGAATATTTCGTCCAGCTCCTTGCCTATAAAATGAAGTGAATATAAAGATAATACTAACATTCCACTATCTTTTGAGGCGATTGTTCAGTTTTGAGCACAGTTTGAACAGTTTTGAGGTGTTTGGGATGATTTTGCAAGAAAAATCAAGGTAAATGAAAAATCATTTACCGGTAATTGGGATCGAAAATGATCATGAGGGCTTTTTTCCTCCCCTAAATTCACTATTTGTTTTCTTAATGGCCGTGTGGTGTGCACTTTAAAATCAGTTCTTACTTGAGGCCCTGATCAAATTTAAAGAGTTTGAGGTGGTTCGGACTAAACTGATACATGTGCAGACATACTGTTGTCGGTCAAGCAGCTCTGGTATCTTCATTGTGAAGGAGTTGATGTTGATGATAAAGCCAATCACAGGGAGATCCCTTCAAAATATAGAGAAGACAGTTTAACCCTCACTATTTTAACAGTGAAAAACTTCAATATTGCATTTGAACATGAACATTGTGAGACAGATTAAAGGAATTAGCCAGAGTGAATCAACACGTAGCTGTTTTACATTGCAAAGTGCTATTGATTGTCACCACAACAAATGTTTTGCAATGTGGATCGAGAAGGCGAAACGGTAGCAAATGCTAACAGAATGGGGCATGTCAAAATTAAACCTAATCGGTTTTGTCTTGACATGCCCCATTCGGTGAGTTTTTTTTTTTTTTTTTGCTCTTACCATTTCCATTGGTAAGAGAGAGAGAGAGAGAGAAAAAAAAGGTTTTAGTGCCTGTGTGGGGCCGATGAGCAAACCCTCACAGCCCCCCCGCAGACACTCAGTGAGCCTAAAAGGGCCCCGCAAGGGCTTGCTTGGTGCGCCAGTTTCCCCCCACCAAACACGTCCTTACGGGGCCCTTATAGATTCACATTGGGCTTGCTTGTCGGCAAGGCACTGGCCGCGCAGTATTGGCCCCACACAGGCAGCCGTAGGGCCATGTGGAGCCTGCATGGTTTTTTTGGGGTCAACCACCTAATTGTGGGCTGCCCACAGAGAGCCCAAAGGCTTGGGCCTTACCTGGTCAAGCCCACACTGGCCCTGTTTAGGTTTGGTTCAGGCTGGCCCTAGTCCACTAGCCTTACATAGCCCGCCCATAATACTGCTGCTTATCCGTATTCATGGTCTGGAGACGGTCTTCTGCCCAAAAGCGAAGGTGCTTGGACAAGCTGTCCAATCGTTTCAAACCAGAACTGAGTGCACTCCCCCCGCCCTATAATCGCTTCAGGTTGAAGAACCTCCAAACCATGAATACGGATGAACAGAAGTATTATGGGCGGGCTATGTCAGGCAGAGGCGGATATCATAAGACTGCAAGGGAACCTCAGCTTCCCCTAAAATTTCTCCAAAAAGATCGTACATAAACTATTAATAAAACATGCCAAACGTGTGTCAGTCACTTGTATTGTCTATTAATATCAACACACCGTTTCAAAATGATGAAAGTGTTCAGCCATAGGAATTCCCTAAACTTACGTAAGTTTACCATAGAAGTTGTCCGGCTCTCCATAGAGGCCCATTGAAACGCAGTATGGACTGAAACCCCACGTTTATTGGCTAATTTGGCAAAAATATGCAAAAAACGTCAGTTCCAGGGAAGCTCCATTTCACTGGGGGTCAATGGGAGAGGGCGGGCTCGGACGCTGAGCTTCCATGTCATGATTTGACAAGATCCTTCAACCTCTTTGATTCTGGCATTCTGTCTCTCTCACACTGTTCCTGTTTTGGAAGGCTACCGGCTAATAGCAATGTTGAGCCTGTACTGTACCAGAGAAATTTTAATAAACAGGCTCTGACTGCACCACCAAGACAACACATTTACTCTCTCTGTCTGTGTTACCGTTATTAATAATACTTTACGCATTTCCATGGTTTTATTAAGATAAGATAAGATAAGCCTTTATTGTCTCTGAAGTAGAGAAATTTGTCTTGGGCATGAGAGTGAGAGACACATTAGACAGACGTACACATACACAAGCAACATGTAAACAAACAGTACATTTCAGCCTGGTGCCCTCTACTAAAACTAGAGCAGTCATTTAAACATATACATTCCTATAACTAGGCTAATAAATAAATACCCATGAATAAGTTACACACACTCACACACACACACCTCCACACACCCAGCTGCCCCCCCCCCTCCCCTCCCCTCCTAAGACCTGCTATTCAGCAGTTTAATGGACCAAGGAATCATTGAAAATTTAAACCTATTTGTTTTGAGATTAGGAGTTCTGTATCTCCTGCCTGAGGGCAACAGGTCATACTCGCTATGTAAAACATGCTCTGTATCCGCTAAAATTTTTTGCCCTTGCTTCCTCACTACCTCATCAAATAGATCTTGCAGTGAAGTAGGAGGGGCCATTCCCATTATCTTCCCTGCTCTTTTGATGAGATTTTGCAGTTGGGCCTTAAGTTTAACAGACAGATTGCCAAACCATATTGCAATGCCATATCTGATAATAGATTCAATTGTAGCCTTATAAAAAGCCAACATAATGTCCCTGTCTGTGCCAAACACTCTTAGCCTTCTTAAGAAGTGAAGCCGCTGGTTGATCCTAGAGCATAGGAACTCCATATGCTGTCCCCATTTAAGCTGGGCATCAAACAACACACCTAGATATTTGTATGTGGCTACCTGTTCCACTGCCTCCCCATTAATTTTCACAAGGCAATGGTTACCTGTAGATCTAGGGTCAAATATAATCTCTTTCGTTTTGCTCACATTTAAAACCAGATTATTTGATTCACACCACTGCACAACCCTGTCTATTTCTGACTGATAGAAGGTAACATCAGAATCATCTTTCATTAAACTAAGGATTGTGGTGTCGTCAGAGAACTTAATTATATAATTGTTATTTGTGTGGTGCATTCTACAATCATTGGTGTATAGAGTGAACAACAGTGGAGAGCTGACACAGCCCTGGGGCACTCCAGTATTAATTTCCAGAGTGTCTGAGAGTGTACCATTGATTTTTACCTGCTGTGTTCTATTAGTAAGAAAAGACTGATACCATTTTATCATGACAGGGTTCACTTTCATCTGTTGTAGCTTGACTAGCAGTGTTTGGGGTACAATAGTATTGAAAGCAGAGCTAAAATCCATAAAAAGTAACCTGGCATAAGCCTTAGTGTTTTCTAAATGTTTGAGAATGAGATGTGATGTAGTGCATAGGGCATCCTCAGTGCTTCTAGCATCTCTATAAGCAAACTGATATGGATCGAGAAGATGCTGGACCTGTGAACGTAGTACACTATTCTATTATATAGTTCATTGGTTTATGTACACAAACTCACAAGTGACTTGATTTTCATCATTGATTCTCACCTCTGTCACTACTGAAGAGCCAGCAAAGATGTTTTCTCTTAATGTCTCAGGTCAAAATGCATGGGCTATACACCAAAATCACCAATACCAGCTGATCTGCAAATGGGCATAAAGGGAAGGAAGGGGGTGGAACCTGTCTAAATATATGCAGACTGATATCCTGAAGCCCTCTGCTTTCAAAAGTAGTACTTGACAAGGTGTTTTTCAATTTTATTTTACTTTACATTCAATAGGCATTTTTGAACATATTAATGCACATATTAATTTCACCCCTAAAGGCATTAGCTTTAAAACAAGGAGGGGGTGGAATGTGAAAAAATCCTAGGCATATAAGCTTTCAGAAAATATGGTTTATGAGGTCTAACATGTTTCCCCTACATGCCACTGGCCTCAATGTCACCAAAACCTGCCCATTTTGCAAATGCCAAATTTCATCATCTTGGGATTCATTGTAACGAGGGTGGGGCATATCAAACTATATACACAATATCCTATTTGCCTTCAGAAAATGTATGGGATATATGGTTAAATTAGTTTCCCCTTTATGAGTCAGGCCAAAATGTACTGTACATTCCAGTCTACCCGAATACCATTCATTTCAATGGGAAACTTACCTTCCTCCACTACTTCCATATTTCCTCAAGGAAATAGGACTTTTAAAATGTTGTTCTGGACATTTAATAGAAATGACCCAAGCTGAAAATTCTTTTACAAGTAGTCTCTCCCCCCCAAAAAGCCATTTAGCCTGAACCATTTCCTGAAGTAAGGTTTGGCTAGATTGTAGGATTTTATTAGAATCCCAACATCTAGCGTAGTTTAGTGAGAACACCGAGGCCTGCCTAGGCATTGACTACACTAGCAGTCCATGTTGACACATTGTTTATAATTTAAAGCCTTGCACAAGTACAAGGATACTACTGAATCACTACAATTCCAAATGCAAGTTATTGACACCTAAGCTTCGCCTCCAAGAGAAAACACCAAAATGAGATTAAATTGATATTTTATTTCTAAGGTGAAGAAATGCAATTGAACAGCAGTCTTGCAACATTGTCATCAGGTGAATAATGTGCTGCAACATCGTGACAAGCCGCACCAAGACACAAGCCACATTTTGGCAGTCCTTTCCGAGATCCTAAAGTGCCCAGAAAAGGGGAGAGAGAAAAAAAAAAAAAAAAAAAGTCAGTGAAAGTCTTCAAGATGCTAATGCACGTGTAAACAGTTAAGGTTTAAATCAGAGAAACCAATCAGTCACTTTACATCAGACTGGGGCGGTAACAGGTTCATCATATCACTGCTTAGCTACAACAAAACTACTCCCATTTTCACAAACCTGATGTCAGATGCATCCGGTCCATAGCGGCTGCCAAGGATTTCACATCTGCATACACAAAAGGCAAATGTTACAAATTCTTCCATTGCATTAGAGGGGAGAGACTCAAGCCATTGTGGTTTAAATCAGAGAAACCAATCAGTCACTTTACATCAGACTGGGGCGGTAACAGGTTCATCATATCACTGCTTAGCTACAACAAAGCTACTCCATTTTCACAAACCTGATGTCAGATGCATCCGGACCATAGCAGCTGCCAAGGATTCCACATCTGCAAACACAAAGGCAAATGTTAAAATTCTTCCATCGTATTTGGGAGGGGAGACACTCAAGTCAGGTTTTAAGTAGTTCATTTGTCTTTACAAGTCATTGTGGTTTAGATCAGGGAAACCTATCAGTCAGTTAAACTCAGACTGGGGCGGTAAAATCTCATCATGGTAATAACACTTGATAGTCAGGAAAGGAGAAGAGATAAATACCCACCACCACAAGATGCAGCGCGATAGACGAGTCGGGTACTTGGCATAATTAGGCCATCATTGAAGCCTGCAAAACAAGTGATAATTTTAGAATGTAAGCATGCTTTTAAAAACAAAGCAATTTATTGTACACACATGTTTGGTCACATCAGACAGTTGGTAACCCCAACAAGTCATCCCCTTTCTACCCAGGCAACCCCAGTGGGTTCACCTTTTCAGGTTCTGGAGTAAACACTGGGTGTAAGACATGTGCGAGCTTCCTCATAATGACCATTAGCTCACATTCAGGCTATTATGGGACTAAAGATGCCAACTCACCATGAGGACAACGCCGAAGTGACCAAGAGGAACCCGCCTGCCAAGAGATTAGAGGATTAACATTAGTCTTGTAAAGACTGGCCCACATTAGGCTTGATCAGGCCACTGAATAACTCTGCAAGCATCAGTTTCAAAAAAAATTCTCAGCAGTTATTTTCAGACGAACGAGATTCCAAATGAGAATCATCATAACTTGCAGTTGCTTTACTCTGATAGGTGATGTAGTTAATAGTGAGTACACACCCAACATGATTACTGTCCATTGGAATTTGTGTTCCAGAAAGCAAAGATGCAGTCAAGGCTAACCTTGGAGGACCACCTTCATCCAGGCACCTTCATCTGGTTGTCTGAAAGATAAAAACCCAAATTATGCACCAGAGAAAAGTAAACCATACAATTCCTAATTTGTTTATTTTTTTGCAAGAATCAGATTGTCATCTTTTCAACCTTAATTTCAGACGAACGAGACTTTAACGCATCATTTAACTTGCAAAGTTTTGCTCGCGTCACCAATACTTCAGTTTAGCAAATCAATTATAATTTAACACTCAATGCAACATGCACAATGAAACTTACCATGTGTGCAAAAGCCTCACATGTAGTCCTCAAGAGTCCAGAGGGAGCCATGCTGGTGGAAGAAAAAGCAAAGGTGTTGAGCAACTGAGTGCAAATGGCCTTGGTAGAAATTCTACTTGGTCAAGTTTCTCAGTTGTTCGTTACTTTTCACATCGGTTCAAAGTGAGCTAAGTATATTCATCACTGAAACTTGACTCTTGCAAAAGTAAATTAACACATACTATTCCTAATTTGTTTTTTGCAAGAATCAGATTCTCTTTTCAACCTTAATTTCAGACGAACAAGACTTTTAACGCATCATTTAACTTGCAAAGTTATGCTCGCGTCACCAATACTTCAGTTTAACAAATCAATTATAATTGACTCACTGCAACTGTGCACAATTTAAAAAAAAAAAAAAAAAAAAAAAAAAAGGAAACTTACCATGTGTGCAAAAGCCTCACATGTAGTCCTCAAGAGTCCAGAGGGAGCCATGCTGGTGGAAGAAAAAGCAAAGGTGTTGAGCAACTGAGTGCAAATGGCCTTGGTAGGAATTCTATTTGGTCAAGTTTCTCAGTTGTTCGTTACTTTTCACATCGGTTCAAAGTGAGCTAAGTATCTTCATCACTGAAACTTGACTTGGAAAAGTAAATAAACACCTTTCATAACTCACTTTAGTTGGGATGAAATCAGTCAGGCCATCAATCTAGAATTACAAGTAGAAAGGTTGTTAAGAATCACATCAAATACACCATCAAGCAGCAAATGTCCCAATTAACTGATCAGTGCTTTGGTGACAATATGCCATCCGACAGAAGTCGTCCAGAAATAAAATGGGTCGAACCCAATTCATCCTTTCAGTGACCACAAAAGCATCAAATGAAGACGGGCTCACTCACCACCAACCAAATCAGGTCCACTCCAACACTGCAGTGTGCAAACCTAAAGCAAGAGGGAAAGGAAGGTCAGTGGAAGTCTAAGATGCCTAACAGTCAGATCTCATGTACCAAGTCTGATCAGACTTTGGTGACTAGACTGCCATGGTACATATGATGTAGTCCAGAAGATTTTGGGACAAGCCCATTTAATCATCTCAGACTGATGAACTGAGGCAGACACACAGAGGAAGGAAAGATGACAACCTACCATCAAGTCCCTCTTCATTTAGGCCTTTGTAACACCCCACACCTGAGAAAGAAACCAGTCATGAGAGGCAGGCTACACAGGAAATGTATTCCATTAGTATGCTGAGAGCATCAGAGGAAAGGCTGGCATCACTGAAGTCAGGCATATGCTTGTCAAATTAAATTCATCATTTGACTCAACTAATGTATAGCCCCTTGAGGGAGAGAGCACTCACCTGCCCATCATCTTGCAAGAGAGACTAGATGCTTGCTGGCTGCTTGACATCTGAAATGGAGAGGATACAGATTACCAAAAAGAAACTACTTACAAACTGACTAAAACCAATCAGAAATAAGTCAGAGTAAAGATTAGCATCATGAGTCAGACATATGCTTGTCAATATATTCATCACACTAAAGGAGAAATTCAACCTACAGCCATGTCGGAGGTTACAGAATGCTGGATAAATAAAAATAAATATTTTGATGCAGACCAAGTGTGAAGCAGCAGCCGACATCAATTGAATGAGGAAGAGAAACTTTCTTATGGCCTGTTCAAATTGTTAACTGCTGGTTTGCCTTTTAGCCCCATGTTGCTTCAAATTAATCATTTTGACTACAGGCATGACTTGGGGACCTCAAACACGACAAGAGACTGAATTTCAATAACTTTGACTTATGATGTTGAAAAAAAATGTAAGGCCATGCCCTCACCTTTACAGAGTTGGTGAAAGGAACAGGCATTCTAGGAGAAATCAAACAATGGTTAAGAAACATATCAAACACTGACATTGTATAGCTTCGCATTCAATTCAATGGCATACACTCAGATCTGATAAAGATTCTTCAAAATAAATTCGGTAAGAGAGAGTTCGAGTGATCATCATTGAGACCCAAGCGAATAAAAAGCCTTGCACTCATATGTACAGTCAAGTAACTTACCTGCTCTACTCGTGCAACTGCCACAGATATTAAGGTCACACCTGCAGAGGGAAAAACATGTCAGTTAAACACCAGAACTATGCATGCATACCAAAAGATAGCATGCAAGCACGTGGAAGAGACGTCCATTTGGAGGCTCTTTATAACTCCCATCAGAAAATAAAAGTTACAATCACTGCCATTCAGTACAGGTCTGTGTAATTTTCATCATTGGGAGTTCACATTTAGAGCCACATTTCAAGTGACGGTCAAAAAAGGCAAATACTGTGGGAGATGTAGCCACACAAGTATCAAATACTATAATATTTAATTTCGTTGCACAAATTCCTATATTATAATACGGATGGTTAAGGATTTCAAAATCTGAGTTTAGCCAAGGCGAACAGTTAGCTAGCATGATGCTAGCATGAGCATTGACCAGCTAGCCGATGTGGTTGGCTTCGCAAGCGGACAAATGTTGCTAAATACCACAATAAGTATTATGATAAAATAACAATTTAGTCAAGTTAAAATAAAAGTTGAGACCATTTGCACTGGTCAGCATATGCAACTTTGCTGTATGAGACACGGAAATACTGCACGAAGAGAGAAGTGAACTTACCAGAAGAGCCAGTTGATTCAAAATGAACGAACAACGTGTGCGCTCCCTTTTTAAGTCCAATGTTTATGAGCTAACGGCTGTCCATGTTACTGCCACCGCCTGGCAGGGAGTGCGAATAACAAAGATGCACCTTCAGACATCCCAACCTCTTGATGATTTTGTTTTCAGTGGACAGGCATTCATGGGAAGGAAGTTGTACATCACAAAATAAATTTAATTAATTCATATCCAGCATGACCAAAGCTTTGAAAAAAAAGTTGGTTCGTTGAGAGCAAGCATAGAGTAATATGAATACACTGCTTTCATTTGGCAACTTGTTTAGAAAATCAACTAAATTTTTATTTGAGGTAAATCATTCCCCTACCACTATGAAATGTAAGAAAAGTGTCACTATCCCCGTATTATTACCCCATTATTATAATTCATAAGCCAGACCCCCAAATTTGCCCCATTAATACCACCCAAGGGGCAGGGACGGTTCATAGACTAATTAGGCAGTCGCCTAGGGCAGCACATATCAGGGGGGCATCACAATACATTTCTTACTTAGTTTTTCACTCGTATTTCTAGAAAAAAGGGGGCAAAACTCGAATCAGGCCTAGGGCAGCAAAAAGGCTAGAACCGGGCCTGCCAAGGGGGGAGAACTGGGTAACATTAGCCTTTTTCTTGGGTTGATCATGCCGCAGGCATCACAAATTGAACAGACTGAACAAAAGGCAACTGGCCTACCTTCCTTGTCACATCTTCTGTCTTGTTTGTATACAGTACATAGTGCTGCATTTAACACCGTAGTCCCGAACAGACTTTACAGCAAGTGACCGAGGAAATTTGGAATGAGATTAAAAATGAGAATTGTTTCTAAGAGAAACTGTAGAGAGAATCCTGACTGGCAACACCACTACAAGATATGGTAGCTGCACTGCCACCAAGCTGAAAGCACTGCAAAGAGTAGTGTGTACAGGACAAGGCATCTGCAGTTTTGCAGTCTAAAGGCTAGAACCACCAAACTCTACAACAGCTTTTTCCATCAAGCAATACGGCTTATGAACACTTGTCTCAGTCTAACATAAGTAAACACACACACAGATGCATACATTTCACTCAACACGTTATTAACTTACGTATTCTCAAGAAACACCACAACAATTTTACTCCCCTACTGTATAAACTACCACTACTATGAGATTCAATTTCTGAAGACTTTCTTGAATCTTTATGTTGCATCTGTATTGTACGTCACTTTAGATAAAGGCAACAGCAGAGTATAAAAACACCCGTTAGAATGCCAACAAGTATTAATCATGTTGTTGGTTAAGCTTACAGTATATGCTGAAAGGCAAACCAAAAAAATAACCACACACTAGAATGAAATTCAACAAGATGGCTTTTTTATTATTTGCCTTCAAAGAAAAGCATGTTTAAAAACTCAAACCCTTCTTCACAGCACAGCCTTCCAAAAACAGTCTTTAGAGTCAATTCATACAGGAAAGCACATGGAACAGGTGAGCTGGAAGAAAACAAAACCTTAAATTGTAGTGTGGAGAAGAAAACAAAACAAACAAAGACACATCCTAAAGACAAGGTTTTCATATAGGACCGCCACCTCTACATGAGGTTAGCCACTTCCATAAGAGCTGCTATATTTACACATCAAAACCCTTCAACCTTCTCATTAAGATCAAGAGACGCATTCAAAAAAAACAAACAAACAAAAAAAAAAAATTAAATGATCAAATATAACTTAGTTTCTTAAAATGTTTTACTTGATCTGAGTCATATATTAAAACCTATATAATACACAGTATAGTTCATTACACAGTATATGAATTAAAAAAAAAAAGTTGTTTTCCCAAATCCATATCAAAGCAACTTAATAAGGGAGGATACTAACTAAATTTGGAGAGGAGAGGGTCAATCAACTGAAAAGCTTTAAGCACACCAAGTTCAAACTGCCATTATCATTACCTCTTGTGTCAATCCTGAGCCCTTCAGAACATTCTTAATGTGTTTATAATGAACTACGTTCATTGTCTTTTACGTTCATGTATGAATAAGTATGACATAATGCCACTTACACAGAAGGTGAGGTGGTCTGTTGCTTCTGAAAACTAAGTAACCAAAAAAAAAAAAAAAAAAGAAAGAAAGTGTGCAACCCAAATATGTGCAAGTAACAAAAATGATCTACTCTAACAAGCTCTACAGCGTTTGATTGCTTTCCAGCCTTGGTGTTGCTAAGACATCCAGTTTTGTCATAGTTGATCTACATATGCGAATGCAGGCAATGTTTTTAGTTCTAAAGCAGTTGCAGCAGATGTCTAGAGTACATTTTGTTTGTTGTGGTATGTGTTTCTCTTTTTAAAGCTGAGCGAGAGTGTTTTCGCAAATGAAAATGAAGTCCATACAATTGCTTCAAATAAGGACAAGAATCCCCACAGCACAAGTTGATCCAATAAGATCCCTCATGCTCTGCAGTTCCCTCTAGTGGCCAGATGAAGCAACTGCAGGCTTAGGTCTGGAGAGTGTTGTCCTCTTTGCTGAAGGGTTGCGTGGATCCTGGCTTCACCCATGACAGGCCCGACACTTGGAGACCCTTGTGGTGATCCTCAGGTCGTCTCTATGGAGACAAATCACACCATCAGTGACTCCATGGTAACAACCCCCCACCTCCACGACCAAAATCTACTCAAATAATCTCAAAATTTGTGTCTAATCTCTTGGAAGATCTGTGAGGGCTGCGGTGCACACTCTTAAAAAAAAAAGAAACACACATGCAAGATCAAGTCATGCTCCTCTGTTTGGTCACAAGCAGGCAACATGCAAGCATGCACTTAGTCAAAAACATATTGTGTTTTCACAGATGGTGTGTGGGAAACGTATGAAAATCTTTTACTTTTTCGGGAGGGTGGTGCATCGTGAGCACTCACTTTATGTGTGAACATTCTCTCCTTCGCCTCCTCGTGCACCGTTGGGTTCCATGGAGAGAAACTAAGGCAAATAACAAAGTCAAGAAAACTATACAGTGATATTGTGTCCATGTAGGCAATTTACATGACAATAACAGTAATGGCAAAATATTACACATAAAAGTGCATGTATTCGTATAAACAACTGATGCAAAACATTTTTGTCACATTGCAAAATATAAGCAAGATGCTTCAGTCACCTTATTGCGTAAGGATCATCGATTTTGGGCTGGTCGAAGAGGTGGCTGTTGCATAGCTTCACGCTGTCTACAACCTTGCTTTTGAAGAGCTGCACATCCTTATCATACCTGAGAATAAGCACACACACACACACACACACACACACACACACACACACACACACACACACACACACACGTCACACATGCTGGAGCCACCATTGCTCAGTCAAAGAGGCCTTTGACTGTAACAACGTGTGGCACAACACCCACTGCCTGTGCATGCGAGTGCATTAGACTCCAGTCCAGACTTCTTCCTGAGTGGAAGCATTTGGTGGAAATCAATTCAGAGGACGGGCTCACTTTAAGTCTCTGGCATTTCCTAGAATGCCATGTTGGATCTTTCACAAATGTCACGTTTGATTTAAGCATTGAATCTTCAAGGATTCAAGGGAGTTTCTGTCATATGCAATTGGTTACTGATTACTAAAAAAAATGCAGTGAATTTCTGTCTGGTGTCAGCGTTTCGGTAGATTGATGAAAGGGGGTGGGTGGGTGGTTTAGGAAAGGAGTTGGTAGATGGTTGGTGAATTGGGCGAGTGGGCAGGGCGGGGGCACTGTGCTGCAAGTATGTTGAGGGGAATTAATATTGGCAAGCAATGTGCTGTGTGCATCACAGGGGGATGCCAGTGATTGTGTGTATGGGAGGGTGAAGGGGCTGGTGTGCTTTACATGATATCAAGATACTACATTAGCTTCTCCCTTTAATAAACCGTGTTGGGGACTCAATGTGACCTCATTGGTTATTTCTATTATACAATAACAGCACAACTGCCTCAGCACATTAAACACAGAAGCCATTTTCCAACATGATCAAAAACAGCAATTGTAAAAGACCATCCAAGAGACTACTGTTCCCATGGGCTGCTCTCCTCTGGGTTTTACAACTATAAATGGAACGCCTCGACAAATTACAGACAGGAATAGCACAACTACATCATCTCCGTTAGGAAAAAGACCTTGCATGTGATCAGTTTCCTAAGAATTGAAATTAACTTCTATAATTCAGACACTGGCGAGGAAGATGAGTATTTGCACTCATCAAAAGTCTTGGGTAGTCTGTGAAATTAGCTAAGAGGAACAAAATAAATGACAAATTTATCCACAATTGAAGTCAGCAGAGCCAAGGGGACTGGAATAGCCAGGTCAAATGCATGGCATTCTTGCAGAAGCACTGTGTGCCAACCAAGCAGGACAGAGACGGGGGGAGAGGGAAGAGAAACTCACAAAACAGCAGCCTCGGGGTTGAGTGGCTCCATGGTGTTGATCTTGTAGAAGACTGTGCGCGCATACATCAGGACCTGCCAAATGTGGTTGTGATTGCGCCTGTGGGAAGAAAGAAAAAATAGCAGGAAGGTTTTTTTTTTTCCTCCCTTTTCTTTTCTAAAGCACCAGAGCAACAGCAGGAGTCAAGGGGAACTCTACACACAACCAACTATGCTGGCAAATAGGCCTAAGCTCCCAACTCTGCCCAGCAGCAAGTCTAAACGAGAGGCCAAAGAGAGCTTTGAGCATTCAAATTTGGAAGGCTGCACATATTCTGATCCAGTGTGCTCACCAAGGGAGAAAACTCCCCCCTTATTTGAAATGTAGCTGTCGGTCAGCGGCCATTTGTGCTATCTGAAGGTGCCGGATACTGGAGAAGATGGCAAAGTTAGCACACTGCCCTTTGGACTGAAGCTACCGCAGTGAAATTATGTCAGCATTTATGGCCATCCCACAATGCAGAGTCATGAATTCACAGTGCTCTGTGCTAGAGGAACTTGCCAAGCGAATTAACAATGAGATTCAACTATACAGTACACAAATACAGTCAACTGGGGAACAAAAACACAGAAGTAGACAAAATACTCATAATGACCTAATAATCATCAAATTATTCAATACATGCCCATGGAGCAAATCAGTGTTGCCTACCTCCATTTTGTGAAAGCTCTCCGGACATCAAGCTCCCCTGACACTGGATCCACTAGTGGATGGAAGACTGGAATATCAAACACCACCCTCTGTTCAAAAACAAAAGGGAAAAACACTGAGGAAACGGTTGAGCACCACACACAAAAGCACGCAGACATTTTTAATTCACAGGGGGAAACCAGAGAGCAGATAACAAAGACGCATTACATTTAATCCTCTCAAAGTAGTTAGCCTACATTGCCTTCAAGTGCACGTGTGCAATTTCATTTGTTGATATCTGCGGTGGCTAAAGCAACTGGTGTATTTAAGTCGACTGTTTGGATCACAGTACATATTGAAAGGAAACTCTGAAAGAACATTGAATAAACGCCAAACGTCAAGGCCAAGCCACCATCTCACAGACATAAATATAAAAAACAAATTCTGTTCCCCACTGCAAGGGCAAGGCAAGATGATCCATCCTTATTCCTGCAGCACTTACTGCGCAGACAAATAGATGGAGCCAATAATTGCATGGCCAACACTTCAGAACTAGAAAGAGCTTACAGAGCAACAGACAGAGCAAGAAGCCATCTCTTGCGCCAGTCATGCTGTCATTACAGGGGAATCTGCCCTAGGGTGAGGCAGTGTAATGTGACATTTCACATCAGCACACCCACAACATACTTAGTTAACACCTCATCATATAATGATTGACATCAGGACAATCACACCAAGAGAACAGGGCAGAGTACACATCTACAGTACTTTGCATCAACAGCACATCGCTCTGCCTCAACAACCATCACTGATGTTACTGATCACCAAACAGCAAGTTAGACCACAGAAAATCTGATAAGATCTGTTGCATTCATCAGGCAGGGATGCCTGGTTTAGGCATAAACACATTCTTTTATAATTACGCCCTAATACACATTAGCTGGCTTCCTGCACATGGGTCAAGCCTTGGCCTCTTGACTAAACTAACTCTAATGACGGCTTGGCATTGAAAATAAACGTTTAGTCTGGCATTAGGCTTCATCCATGGACAGGAAACTGGCTTTATGAGGGAGTACAGTCATCATGTTTGTTGCTGCAACATGGGCCAGAACAAAAGAAACAAAGCGGCATATACCACTAAAATGGCCACCTCTTCAAAAGGCTCTCAGTATTGGTTGACTGGGCAGAAACCCAAACAAATTACAAATTACAGCGCTGAACATCAAACAGATGTCTGATGATTTAAATAACACTTGGGGCCAAAACGTAATAATGTGGGACTTGAATGCAACATCGCTACCAACAAATTCCATTTATGAGAGAGAGAGAGAGAGAGAGAGAGAGAGAGAGAGAGAGAGAGAGAGAGAGAGAGAGAGAGAGTGAGAGACAACACATATATAGAGAGAGAGAGAGAGAGAGAGAGAGAGAGAGAGAGAGAGAGAGAGAGAGAGAGAGAGAGAGAGAGAGAGAGAGAGAGAGAGAGAGATGCAACCTTTAAACAAACACACAAACAACAAACAGCCTTGACAACCTGACAACCTACATTCTGTTGTATTGTGTTACTTACAGGGCATTCTCCATCAGGGTAATTGTCAGGGATGTAGACAGTGAATTTAAAGACACCATCTTGGTACAATCCATGTCTGATGAATATGACACCAAACCACACTGAAATAAGAGAGAATGTAATGTAGGTCATTAGTTACCTGGGACCTAGCATACTGTAACTGTCTTCACATCATTTACAGAAGAAATTGCACAGTATTTGTGTCCTTACTCAAGGCTGATCTGTAGGAAGGCTGTACATAAATGCCTGGGAGCTTCTGCTTGATGACAAGTGTGCTGCAAGAAAAATGTAAGCAGGAAATAATTATGATGATAACTCACCACCACACCCGAAGGGGCCAGATACCAACAAGCAAAACAGTTTGGTCAAAAAGCTGAACAGTAAGCAAGACCCATCAAGGTCAAGTGTACTCACAACTCAGCCAGTAACGAGTACTCTAAGTAGAAAGGTCCATAAGAGGCATGCGTGCCGTTGGCAGACTGTGCGGAGGTGGCTGGGGAGGGGGGCTTTGTGACTGGGACTGTGTTCTTGGGGATGGAGGGGAGTTGCTTCTTCCCGAACGAAGGCCGGGCCGGGCTGGCTCTGTGCTCACCCTGCCCACTCTGCTCCTCGCTGTCGGACCTCTGCCATAGTCAGAAACACACATGGTTAGGCCTCAAACTGCTTTAGTAGCCTACATCTTTCAGTTAAACTCCATAGAATATAGGCAGCACAATTGAGAATAACAATTCTGAAAGTGATTCTTGTGGTCTAAAATCACTCCAAACAGCCTAACAAACAATGGCTACAAGGAAATTTAACGGCTCAGATGACGATTCCCTGAGTTCCTTTTCTTTGGATTCATTTCACCGTTTCCATTAAAAGCCAACAAAAGTTACTGGCTTTTAGTTTTTTGTCTAAAGTGTCTACTTTTAGTTCTAAAGCAGGAGCCAATTTCTTCAACTCCTGTGTCTATTTGCTGAGGTAAGGCTGACAACTGGCCAGGCAGTAAGCCACGAGGCTGTCCGCGACTGGCCAGACGAACCAGAGGCATGTGATACCCCTGCTCTTTGACTACGCTCTCAGATTCCATGGGCCCGGCAGACATCTGTTTCCCTGCTCCGCAGGAGAGCAGACGAGAGGAAAGCAGCGGATTGCTGGAGTCCCATGGGCAGGAATGTAAGGGGACAGCAGGGGACTACAAGCTCCAAAAGCTACTGTAGAAGCTGATGAGAATTTAAGATGATCATAAATACTGTATTTTCAAGGTCAAGGAGCAGAAAATCTGTTGAAACAAGATGGAACTTTCAAAACTGCACAGGACCTTTGGCCTCTAGGAGAAATGGCCTCTACCTCAGTCTCTAATGTGCATCGGATTTCCTCAAGAAAACAACAGATGGATAGAGGTTGTGTCTATATTCCAATATATTTATCTGTCCTCGTCCTCTATCTACATTCCCTTCATGTAGACTAAAGATACTTTTCATACACAAAGCCCTACCATCTCCTGCAAAACTGATCTTAATCCCCTGTTCTGAGTTTGCATGTGATCTACCACTGAAGTCACATGGCAGGCTACTTATGCTCCACTAATGTAAAGGGAAAATGACATCAAGTCAACTTCAGTGACTGGGCAAACTTTGTCATATCTTTTGCCATACATATCTAGGCCTACGTCTGCTCAGGGCATCACTGTAATAAGTTCAAGGAACAGAATGTCCTTCAATAAACAAATGATTACAACCATATGCAATGTGAACTCCCAGTTGAAAATATTGCCTCGAATAAGAAACAACACTGAGCACGTATCATTAACTTCTTAAAAACCCCTTATGCATCTTTAACCCTTACCTTACGACCAGTATTTGTCGACATACTCCAGAAAGGGTTCATTACTCATGGGGAAAGCGATGGGAGTCCTTGTCCTCGCCTAGTCTTAGGGGACTTTGGCTGTATAAAGTGGAAAGGGTTAACATATGGTCAACTACATTTCCAAAACACATTTTTAACACCTTTAAGAAAACTGTATTTTGGCAGTTATTCCGAATCAATAGCGCCTAGGGGGCCGAGACAACTTGGTGACAGCACAGCGTTGACAAAAGTGCTGTAGCTGTCATTTTTTAGCCTCTAAAACAATGATCCAAGAACATCACAAACAATACTATATCACTAGGCTATTACGTTAGCATCGTTATGCTGATACATTGCCAGGTGTCAATACCATTAAACCAGGACTTTGATTAAACACAATTGAGTTATGCCATCCGGTCAAACCAAGTTTAAAAGCAGACACTCTAGCAGCTGGGCTGTGTCGCTTGCAAACTTGCTAGCTAGCTAGCACACAATAGCGTTAAATTGACATAACATCAGAACAGACAGAAGGGTCATGGGTCGAATCAAACTTAAAATAAAATAGCAGTAGCATCGATTACTTTTGTTATGCCGTAAGTGTCATCGAAATATTCGTCTATGAAGAGTCGATGTGATGCCACCAGCTAACGCTAGCATGAACAGCTACTAGAACTAACGTTAAATGATTCTAGCTATCTGACCTACCATACAGACGAATGAAGATCTCGCTTGCGTTCAAAGCTGATCGCTTTTGTTAATCCAATGAACAATTGGTACTCATATCAGAAGTGTAAAGCTAGCATTACATTGCAACTGACTAATGCGTTTTTTCAATCACTGCTTAAAATGAACCAGACAGTACTCGTTTAGCTCTCAATGCTAACTTTGACTTGTGTACTGTCTGTCGGTGAAGCTAATCTTCTCTTAGAAAAATACCAGCTACATCTCACACAAGCTTGCTTTGGGGCTGTGCAGCTTGGGTAAAACGATTTGTGATTGGTTGTGGTATTAAGATTCTATAGTACGATTTGCTCACACCCTCTGAGTAATCTAGAAACCTAAACAAACATACAAACTAGTTAAATATTTACTTCAGAATATTTGGGGTCAAATGTGTTACATGATTTCAGGATCCACTGACCATTATTGGCCAGATCAAACGTAAAGTACAAAGAATAGGACAGGGTATGTGCGTAGAAGGAGACGGGAGTGGCATGTCAAAAGTTTTAGGAGACCATAAAATCGAGCAAAAAATAGATGGACGACATTAACCCATATCATGATGCCAACAGAAACAACATTAGTTTCAGGTAACAAATTTAAGCTATATTTTCGGTAAAGCAACTCACCGACTGATTACAGTTCCGAATCGTCTGGCATTTTTAAAGCAACATTCTTTGCACCTAAGTCCAACCCCAAAGTGAAATGATTGTGACCTGCCATTGGTTTATACTTCATGTCAGAGCCTCCATTAATGCAACACACTGTCAATCATTTTCAGCCAATATATCGTTGTCTGATTGGCCATAATCATAAGTCGAAGGCGGTATCTCATTGATTCCCTTGTGTGATTGGCTGGTCACTCGAATGAAGGGGATCGCATCTCCCACACGTGTCCTTTCCGTCATGGCACCCAAAGCGAAGAAAGAAGCTGTGCCTGCTAAGACCGAGGCTAAGTCCAAGGCCTTGAAGGCCAAGAAGGCTGTTCTGAAAGGAGTACACAGCCAAAAGAAGAAGAAAATGAGGACTAGCCCTACCTTCCGTCGCCCCAAGACTTTGCGTCTGAAGAGGCAGCCTAAATACCCAAGGAAGAGCGCACCTCGTCGTAACAAGTAAGCCGCAGAATTATTTCGAGGCCTCGGTGCGCTTGCTAATGTTAGCCAGCGTGACAGGGTGGATACGGTTCCCACCCATGATTCTTGTGGTGCACATGATGGTTTTTGCGATCAAAGCATGATCCTCTGTGATTTCACTCTTATATAAAACTGATGCACCCATTTCTTACCAATGAGACAAGCTTACTCTAAAATACTTTACCAAAAATGCTAGCGTACTGCTGCTAGCCATGCTTGATGGCTAAATTTGATGTTGCATGAGGTTAGCAAGATGGCTGGTGGAAGGCTAACTTTAGGATGGTGCCGATGTTTGATTTTGCGGATTATTAGTGTATCAGACACGTCTAACATAACTGTTTCACGGTCTTGTGAACTTGTATGATTATTTTGGTTGGATTGAGTACGTGTAGAATTTCATGTTCTAACGCGTGATGCGGAACTATGTGCTGGAACAGCCCCGTGCTTGAGTTGAGTGTACGCCGAGATGCCTACGTACATTTTTGGGAAGAACTGTCTGGTTCATCAACTTGGTTAACTATCTCGACCTTTTGCTTAAAATGTTAGTATTACATGAAATGGTAGTTGGTTGGTCGGATTTGTTTCAAGTAATGGAAGTGCCTAACGCTTCAGATAATGACAGATAACGTTATTGACAATTTGTTTTAGAAGGCCTGAACCTCCGATCCATGAAGATTTTGGTATACACAGCATATGTTAAAGTAAAATTCAATTTCTTTGTATTGCACAAGATTTTGGTTGTATATATCGGTAGTGTTGAGAATGTAAACATAGGCAATAAGCTAGTCTTATTTTCCTTGGTTCAAAGTCTGTTAGAACACGTGGGGGGGAGAGTTAGAGAGAGATGGTTTGGCTTGGTTTACTTGTGGGGAATAAACCTATTTAGTAGCACATATATACAATATGTACATTTATAGAAAATAAACTGAGGGGAGAAGTCTTATTAGATGGGGCACATAAGAAGTGTAGAGGGAGGCTTCTGGTCCATTGCGCAAAGAGCCAAAACTACAGTGAGCATCATGGTTTCATTTGCTGAGGGATGATGAATTCTATTCTCTTTTCCTTTCCTTTCTTTCTGTAGGTTGGATCATTATGCCATCATCAAGTTCCCCCTCACCACAGAATCTGCCATGAAGAAGATTGAGGACAACAACACCCTGGTCTTCATTGTGGATGTTAAGGCCAACAAACATCAGATCAAGCATGCTGTCAAGAAGCTGTACGACATTGATGTGGCTAAAGTCAACACGCTGATCAGGCCCGATGGGGAGAAGAAGGCATACGTTCGTCTTGCACCAGATTATGATGCATTGGACGTTGCAAACAAAATTGGCATTATCTAAGCTGTTCTTGGTGGTGTGCTCAGAAGTGTCAAAATAAAATCTAAAAACATTTATAAAAAAAATAAATCGGGCTACTTGTTTTTCATTTATGTAGTGAAAAATGTTTGTTCAATACATGTTTTATATGGAAAAATACAGTATAGGTGAAGCCTAAATTAAAACAAAATAAAGGTGAAGTTGTAATTGTATTACACTTGTTAGTCTTTATTTAAAACGCTCTCCCAGTACCCCCCCCCCCCCCAACTTGGAGCCACCTGGTAGACCACATGGAGATATGTAAAGCCAAGTCTTCATTGAATGCCAACTTAATTTCCTGTTAAAGAACTTGAGGTTCAGTTAAGTATTTATAACTCACGTAGTCTTTCACCTGTAGGGAGTTCTACAGGTATAATAAGAGTATAGCAACATTGGGTTTCCTTGATCTTATCGAACCGATACTTGAATATAAACAAATCAAGCTGAATTGCCCTGAAGTGAAATCCCAAAATTTATCAATCTTACCATTTTTCTGTGATTTAGTCACTGACTTGGAGGGTGTAACATCTGATGTCTAATTCTAAGAGGCATTGGTTAGGGTTTTGCAGAATGTGTATGGAAGTCCTCTGACATGATGTTGACAGTGCATCCCAAGCTTGAGAATAATGCACATATGATACTAGGTGCTCATTGTGGGGGGCATCTTACAGTACATACATGGTTATCTCCTTAATTGTACATTTCTGGTAACTTTGTTCTTACAGTAGCAGGGAGCAGGGGAGTTTTAGTGCCTCCTGTCTCTAGCCCTTGATAAGATCACTGTAGATGAGCCAGAGGGATATTGGGGTTCTTGCTGAACTTAGCCATGCAGCGCAGCTCTTGGAGACCTGCATGGTTCTCCCTTGTGCTTTGAACTATAGACAGAAAGGTGCCTGGCCTTCCAAATCCTATCCAAACTATTTAATTAAACAGCAATAAAGGTTTACTTATCTCAAAGATAATGTCCAAGAGGTGGAGGCCACCAGAATTTAGTTTAACA
>JAODXP020000010.1:15743401-15783401 GCA_027497455.2 Sardinella longiceps
TCAGGCCAAAATGTACTGTACATTCCAGTCTACCCGAATACCATTCATTTCAATGGGAAACTTACCTTCCTCCACTACTTCCATATTTCCTCAAGGATTTAGGACTTTAAAATGTTGTTCTGGACATTTAATAGAAATGACCCAAGCTGAAAATTCTTTTACAAGTAGTCTCTCCCCCCCCAAAAAGCCATTTAGCCTGAACCATTTCCTGAAGTAAGGTTTGGCTAGATTGTAGGATTTTATTAGAATCCCAACATCTAGCGTAGTTTAGTGAGAACACCGAGGCCTGCCTAGGCATTGACTACACTAGCAGTCCATGTTGACACATTGTTTATAATTTAAAGCCTTGCACAAGTACAAGGATACTACTGAATCACTACAATTCCAAATGCAAGTTATTGACACCTAAGCTTCGCCTCCAAGAGAAAACACCAAAATGAGATTAAATTGATATTTTATTTCTAAGGTGAAGAAATGCAATTGAACAGCAGTCTTGCAACATTGTCATCAGGTGAATAATGTGCTGCAACATCGTGACAAGCCGCACCAAGACACAAGCCACATTTTGGCAGTCCTTTCCGAGATCCTAAAGTGCCCAGAAAAGGGAGAGAGAAAAGAAAAAAAAAAAAAAAAAAAAGTCAGTGAAAGTCTTCAAGATGCTAATGCACGTGTAAACAGTTAAGGTTTAAATCAGAGAAACCAATCAGTCACTTTACATCAGACTGGGGCGGTAACAGGTTCATCATATCACTGCTTAGCTACAACAAAACTACTCCCATTTTCACAAACCTGATGTCAGATGCATCCGGTCCATAGCGGCTGCCAAGGATTTCACATCTGCATACACAAAAGGCAAATGTTACAAATTCTTCCATTGCATTAGAGGGGAGAGACTCAAGCCATTGTGGTTTAAATCAGAGAAACCAATCAGTCACTTTACATCAGACTGGGGCGGTAACAGGTTCATCATATCACTGCTTAGCTACAACAAAGCTACTCCATTTTCACAAACCTGATGTCAGATGCATCCGGACCATAGCAGCTGCCAAGGATTCCACATCTGCAAACACAAAGGCAAATGTTAAAATTCTTCCATCGTATTTGGGAGGGGAGACACTCAAGTCAGGTTTTAAGTAGTTCATTTGTCTTTACAAGTCATTGTGGTTTAGATCAGGGAAACCTATCAGTCAGTTAAACTCAGACTGGGGCGGTAAAATCTCATCATGGTAATAACACTTGATAGTCAGGAAAGGAGAAGAGATAAATACCCACCACCACAAGATGCAGCGCGATAGACGAGTCGGGTACTTGGCATAATTAGGCCATCATTGAAGCCTGCAAAACAAGTGACAATTTTAGAATGTAAGCATGCTTTTAAAAACAAAGCAATTTATTGTACACACATGTTTGGTCACATCAGACAGTTGGTAACCCCAACAAGTCATCCCCTTTCTACCCAGGCAACCCCAGTGGGTTCACCTTTTCAGGTTCTGGAGTAAACACTGGGTGTAAGACATGTGCGAGCTTCCTCATAATGACCATTAGCTCACATTCAGGCTATTATGGGACTAAAGATGCCAACTCACCATGAGGACAACGCCGAAGTGACCAAGAGGAACCCGCCTGCCAAGAGATTAGAGGATTAACATTAGTCTTGTAAAGACTGGCCCACATTAGGCTTGATCAGGCCACTGAATAACTCTGCAAGCATCAGTTTCAAAAAAAATTCTCAGCAGTTATTTTCAGACGAACGAGATTCCAAATGAGAATCATCATAACTTGCAGTTGCTTTACTCTGATAGGTGATGTAGTTAATAGTGAGTACACACCCAACATGATTACTGTCCATTGGAATTTGTGTTCCAGAAAGCAAAGATGCAGTCAAGGCTAACCTTGGAGGACCACCTTCATCCAGGCACCTTCATCTGGTTGTCTGAAAGATAAAAACCCAAATTATGCACCAGAGAAAAGTAAACCATACAATTCCTAATTTGTTTATTTTTTTTTGCAAGAATCAGATTGTCATCTTTTCAACCTTAATTTCAGACGAACGAGACTTTAACGCATCATTTAACTTGCAAAGTTTTGCTCGCGTCACCAATACTTCAGTTAAACAAATCAATTATAATTTAACACTCAATGCAACATGCACAATTAAACTTACCATGTGTGCAAAAGCCTCACATGTAGTCCTCAAGAGTCCAGAGGGAGCCATGCTGGTGGAAGAAAAAGCAAAGGTGTTGAGCAACTGAGTGCAAATGGCCTTGGTAGAAATTCTACTTGGTCAAGTTTCTCAGTTGTTCGTTACTTTTCACATCGGTTCAAAGTGAGCTAAGTATATTCATCACTGAAACTTGACTCTTGCAAAAGTAAATTAACACATACAATTCCTAATTTGTTTTTTGCAAGAATCAGATTCTCTTTTCAACCTTAATTTCAGACGAACAAGACTTTTAACGCATCATTTAACTTGCAAAGTTATGCTCGCGTCACCAATACTTCAGTTTAACAAATCAATTATAATTGACTCACTGCAACGTGCACAATTTAAAAAAAAAGGAAACTTACCATGTGTGCAAAAGCCTCACATGTAGTCCTCAAGAGTCCAGAGGGAGCCATGCTGGTGGAAGAAAAAGCAAAGGTGTTGAGCAACTGAGTGCAAATGGCCTTGGTAGGAATTCTATTTGGTCAAGTTTCTCAGTTGTTCGTTACTTTTCACATCGGTTCAAAGTGAGCTAAGTATCTTCATCACTGAAACTTGACTTGCAAAAGTAAATAAACACCTTTCATAACTCACTTTAGTTGGGATGAAATCAGTCAGGCCATCAATCTAGAATTACAAGTAGAAAGGTTGTTAAGAATCACATCAAATACACTATCAAGCAGCAAATGTCCCAATTAACTGATCAGTGCTTTGGTGACAATATGCCATCCGACAGAAGTCGTCCAGAAATAAAATGGGTCGAACCCAATTCATCCTTTCAGTGACCACAAAAGCATCAAATGAAGACGGGCTCACTCACCACCAACCAAATCAGGTCCACTCCAACACTGCAGTGTGCAAACCTAAAGCAAGAGGGAAAGGAAGGTCAGTGGAAGTCTAAGATGCCTAACAGTCAGATCTCATGTACCAAGTCTGATCAGACTTTGGTGACTAGACTGCCATGGTACATATGATGTAGTCCAGAAGATTTTGGGACAAGCCCATTTAATCATCTCAGACTGATGAACTGAGGCAGACACACAGAGGAAGGAAAGATGACAACCTACCATCAAGTCCCTCTTCATTTAGGCCTTTGTAACACCCCACACCTGAGAAAGAAACCAGTCATGAGAGGCAGGCTACACAGGAAATGTATTCCATTAGTATGCTGAGAGCATCAGAGGAAAGGCTGGCATCACTGAAGTCAGGCATATGCTTGTCAAATTAAATTCATCATTTGACTCAACTAATGTATAGCCCCTTGAGGGAGAGAGCACTCACCTGCCCATCATCTTGCAAGAGAGACTAGATGCTTGCTGGCTGCTTGACATCTGAAATGGAGAGGATACAGATTACCAAAAAGAAACTACTTACAAACTGACTAAAACCAATCAGAAATAAGTCAGAGTAAAGATTAGCATCATGAGTCAGACATATGCTTGTCAATATATTCATCACACTAAAGGAGAAATTCAACCTACAGCCATGTCGGAGGTTACAGAATGCTGGATAAATAAAAATAAATATTTTGATGCAGACCAAGTGTGAAGCAGCAGCCGACATCAATTGAATGAGGAAGAGAAACTTTCTTATGGCCTGTTCAAATTGTTAACTGCTGGTTTGCCTTTTAGCCCCATGTTGCTTCAAATTAATCATTTTGACTACAGGCATGACTTGGGGACCTCAAACACGACAAGAGACTGAATTTCAATAACTTTGACTTATGATGTTGAAAAAAAATGTAAGGCCATGCCCTCACCTTTACAGAGTTGGTGAAAGGAACAGGCATTCTAGGAGAAATCAAACAATGGTTAAGAAACATATCAAACACTGACATTGTATAGCTTCGCATTCAATTCAATGGCATACACTCAGATCTGATAAAGATTCTTCAAAATAAATTCGGTAAGAGAGAGTTCGAGTGATCATCATTGAGACCCAAGCGAATAAAAAGCCTTGCACTCATATGTACAGTCAAGTAACTTACCTGCTCTACTCGTGCAACTGCCACAGATATTAAGGTCACACCTGCAGAGGGAAAAACATGTCAGTTAAACACCAGAACTATGCATGCATACCAAAAGATAGCATGCAAGCACGTGGAAGAGACGTCCATTTGGAGGCTCTTTTATTAACTCCCATCAGAAAATAAAAGTTACAATCACTGCCATTCAGTACAGGTCTGTGTAATTTTCATCATTGGGAGTTCACATTTAGAGCCACATTTCAAGTGACGGTCAAAAAAGGCAAATACTGTGGGAGATGTAGCCACACAAGTATCAAATACTATAATATTTAATTTCGTTGCACAAATTCCTATATTATAATACGGATGGTTAAGGATTTCAAAATCTGAGTTTAGCCAAGGCGAACAGTTAGCTAGCATGATGCTAGCATGAGCATTGACCAGCTAGCCGATGTGGTTGGCTTCGCAAGCGGACAAATGTTGCTAAATACCACAATAAGTATTATGATAAAATAACAATTTAGTCAAGTTAAAATAAAAGTTGAGACCATTTGCACTGGTCAGCATATGCAACTTTGCTGTATGAGACACGGAAATACTGCACGAAGAGAGAAGTGAACTTACCAGAAGAGCCAGTTGATTCAAAATGAACGAACAACGTGTGCGCTCCCTTTTTAAGTCCAATGTTTATGAGCTAACGGCTGTCCATGTTACTGCCACCGCCTGGCAGGGAGTGCGAATAACAAAGATGCACCTTCAGACATCCCAACCTCTTGATGATTTTGTTTTCAGTGGACAGGCATTCATGGGAAGGAAGTTGTACATCACAAAATAAATTTAATTAATTCATATCCAGCATGACCAAAGCTTTGAAAAAAAAGTTGGTTCGTTGAGAGCAAGCATAGAGTAATATGAATACACTGCTTTCATTTGGCAACTTGTTTAGAAAATCAACTAAATTTTTATTTGAGGTAAATCATTCCCCTACCACTATGAAATGTAAGAAAAGTGTCACTATCCCCGTATTATTACCCCATTATTATAATTCATAAGCCAGACCCCCAAATTTGCCCCATTAATACCACCCAAGGGGCAGGGACAGTTCATAGACAAATTAGGCAGTCGCCTAGGGCAGCACATATCAGGGTACACATATCACGATACATTTCTTACTTCGTTTTTCACTCGTATTTCTAGAAAAAAGGGGGCAAAACTCGAATCAGGCCTAGGGCAGCAAAAAGGCTAGAACCGGGCCTGCCAAGGGGGGAGAACTGGGTAACATTAGCCTTTTTCTTGGGTTGACCATGCCGCAGGCATCACAAATTGAACAGACTGAACAAAAGGCAACTGGCCTACCTTCCTTGTCACATCTTCTGTCTTGTTTGTGTATACAGTACATAGTGCTGCATTTAACACCGTAGTCCCGAACAGACTTTACAGCAAGTGACCGAGGAAATTTGGAATGAGATTAAAAATGAGAATTGTTTCTAAGAGAAACTGTAGAGAGAATCCTGACTGGCAACACCACTACAAGATATGGTAGCTGCACTGCCACCAAGCTGAAAGCACTGCAAAGAGTAGTGTGTACAGGACAAGGCATCTGCAGTTTTGCAGTCTAAAGGCTAGAACCACCAAACTCTACAACAGCTTTTTCCATCAAGCAATACGGCTTATGAACACTTGTCTCAGTCTAACATAAGTAAACACAAACACAGATGCATACATTTCACTCAACACGTTATTAACTTACGTATTCTCAAGAAACACCACAACAATTTTACTCCCCTACTGTATAAACTACCACTACTATGAGATTCAATTTCTGAAGACTTTCTTGAATCTTTATGTTGCATCTGTATTGTACGTCACTTTAGATAAAGGCAACAGCAGAGTATAAAAACACCCGTTAGAATGCCAACAAGTATTAATCATGTTGTTGGTTAAGCTTACAGTATATGCTGAAAGGCAAACCAAAAAAATAACCACACACTAGAATGAAATTCAACAAGATGGCTTTTTTATTATTTGCCTTCAAAGAAAAGCATGTTTAAAAACTCAAACCCTTCTTCACAGCACAGCCTTCCAAAAACAGTCTTTAGAGTCAATTCATACAGGAAAGCACATGGAACAGGTGAGCTGGAAGAAAACAAAACCTTAAAGTTGTAGTGTGGAGAAGAAAACAAAACAAACAGACACATTCTAAAGACAAGGTTTTCATATAGGACCGCCACCTCTACATGAGGTTAGCCACTTCCATAAGAGCTGCTATATTTACACATCAAAACCCTTCAACCTTCTCATTAAGATCAAGAGACGCATTCAAAAAACCAAAACAAAAAAAAACATTAAATGATCAAATATAACTTAGTTTCTTAAAATGTTTTACTTGATCTGAGTCATATATTAAAACCTATATAATACACAGTATAGTTCATTACACAGTATATGAAAAAAAAAAAAAAAAAAGTTGTTTTCCCAAATCCATATCAAAGCAACTTAATAAGGGAGGATACTAACTAAATTTGGAGAGGAGAGGGTCAATCAACTGAAAAGCTTTAAGCACACCAAGTTCAAACTGCCATTATCATTACCTCTTGTGTCAATCCTGAGCCCTTCAGAACATTCTTAATGTGTTTATAATGAACTACGTTCATTGTTTTTTACGTTCATGTATGAATAAGTATGACATAATGCCACTTACACAGAAGGTGAGGTGGTCTGTTGCTTCTGAAAACAAAGTAACCAAAAAAAAAAAAAAAAAAAAAGTGTGCAACCCAAATATGTGCAAGTAACAAAAATGATCTACTCTAACAAGCTCTACAGCGTTTGATTGCTTTCCAGCCTTGGTGTTGCTAAGACATCCAGTTTTGTCATAGTTGATCTACATATGCGAATGCAGGCAATGTTTTTAGTTCTAAAGCAGTTGCAGCAGATGTCTAGAGTACATTTTGTTTGTTGTGGTATGTGTTTCTCTTTTTAAAGCTGAGCGAGAGTGTTTTCGCAAATGAAAATGAAGTCCATACAATTGCTTCAAATAAGGACAAGAATCCCCACAGCACAAGTTGATCCAATAAGATCCCTCATGCTCTGCAGTTCCCTCTAGTGGCCAGATGAAGCAACTGCAGGCTTAGGTCTGGAGAGTGTTGTCCTCTTTGCTGAAGGGTTGCGTGGATCCTGGCTTCACCCATGACAGGCCCGACACTTGGAGACCCTTGTGGTGATCCTCAGGTCGTCTCTATGGAGACAAATCACACCATCAGTGACTCCATGGTAACAACCCCCCACCTCCACGACCAAAATCTACTCAAGTAATCTCAAAATTTGTGTCTAAACTCTTGGAAGATCTGTGAGGGCTGCGGTGCACACTCTTAAAAAAAAAAGAAACACACATGCAAGATCAAGTCATGCTCCTCTGTTTGGTCACAAGCAGGCAACATGCAAGCATGCACTTAGTCAAAAACATATTGTGTTTTCACAGATGGTGTGTGGGAAACGTATGAAAATCTTTTACTTTTTCGGGAGGGTGGTGCATCGTGAGCACTCACTTTATGTGTGAACATTCTCTCCTTCGCCTCCTCGTGCACCGTTGGGTTCCATGGAGAGAAACTAA
Organism: Sardinella longiceps; assembly: GCA_027497455.2. Taxonomy (NCBI): domain Eukaryota; kingdom Metazoa; phylum Chordata; class Actinopteri; order Clupeiformes; family Clupeidae; genus Sardinella; species Sardinella longiceps. The sequence continues at coordinate 15,751,181 of JAODXP020000010.1, forward strand.
GGCAAATAACAAAGTCAAGAAAACTATACAGTGATATTGTGTCCATGTAGGCAATTTACATGACAATAACAGTAATGGCAAAATATTACACATAAAAGTGCATGTATTCGTATAAACAACTGATGCAAAACATTTTTGTCACATTGCAAAATATAAGCAAGATGCTTCAGTCACCTTATTGCGTAAGGATCATCGATTTTGGGCTGGTCGAAGAGGTGGCTGTTGCATAGCTTCACGCTGTCTACAACCTTGCTTTTGAAGAGCTGCACATCCTTATCATACCTGAGAATAAGCACACACACACACACACACACACACACACACACACACACACACACAGTCACACATGCTGGAGCCACCATTGCTCAGTCAAAGAGGCCTTTGACTGTAACAACGTGTGGCACAACACCCACTGCCTGTGCATGCGAGTGCATTAGACTCCAGTCCAGACTTCTTCCTGAGTGGAAGCATTTGGTGGAAATCAATTCAGAGGACGGGCTCACTTTAAGTCTCTGGCATTTCCTAGAATGCCATGTTGGATCTTTCACAAATGTCACGTTTGATTTAAGCATTGAATCTTCAAGGATTCAAGGGAGTTTCTGTCATATGCAATTGGTTACTGATTACTAAAAAAAATGCAGTGAATTTCTGTCTGGTGTCAGCGTTTCGGTAGATTGATGAAAGGGGGGTGGGTGGGGGTTTAGAAAAGGAGTTGGTAGATGGTTGGTGAATTGGGCGAGTGGGCAGGGCGGGGGCACTGTGCTGCAAGTATGTTGAGGGGAATTAATATTGGCAAGCAATGTGCTGTGTGCATCACAGGGGGATGCCAGTGATTGTGTGTATGGGAGGGTGAAGGGGCTGGTGTGCTTTACATGATATCAAGATACTACATTAGCTTCTCCCTTTAATAAACCGTGTTGGGGACTCAATGTGACCTCATTGGTTATTTCTATTATACAATAACAGCACAACTGCCTCAGCACATTAAACACAGAAGCCATTTTCCAACATGATCAAAAACAGCAATTGTAAAAGACCATCCAAGAGACTACTGTTCCCATGGGCTGCTCTCCTCTGGGTTTTACAACTATAAATGGAACGCCTCGACAAATTACAGACAGGAATAGCACAACTACATCATCTCCGTTAGGAAAAAGACCTTGCATGTGATCAGTTTCCTAAGAATTGAAATTAACTTCTATAATTCAGACACTGGCGAGGAAGATGAGTATTTGCACTCATCAAAAGTCTTGGGTAGTCGGTGAAATTATCTAAGAGGAACAAAATAAATGACAAATTTATCCACAATTGAAGTCAGCAGAGCCAAGGGGACTGGAATAGCCAGGTCAAATGCATGGCATTCTTGCAGAAGCACTGTGTGCCAACCAAGCAGGACAGAGACGGGGGGAGAGGGAAGAGAAACTCACAAAACAGCAGCCTCGGGGTTGAGTGGCTCCATGGTGTTGATCTTGTAGAAGACTGTGCGCGCATACATCAGGACCTGCCAAATGTGGTTGTGATTGCGCCTGTGGGAAGAAAGAAAAAATAGCAGGAAGGTTTTTTTTTTCCTCCCTTTTCTTTTCTAAAGCACCAGAGCAACAGCAGGAGTCAAGGGGAACTCTACACACAACCAACTATGCTGGCAAATAGGCCTAGGCTCCCAACTCTGCTCAGCAGCAAGTCTAAACGAGAGGCCAAAGAGAGCTTTGAGCATTCAAATTTGGAAGGCTGCACATATTCTGATCCAGTGTGCTCACCAAGGGAGAAAAAAAACTCCCCCCTTATTTGAAATGTAGCTGTCGGTCAGCGGCCATTTGTGCCATCTGAAGGTGCCGGATACTGGAGAAGATGGCAAAGTTAGCACACTGCCCTTTGGACTGAAGCTACCGCAGTGAAATTATGTCAGCATTTATGGCCATCCCACAATGCAGAGTCATGAATTCACAGTGCTCTGTGCTAGAGGAACTTGCCAAGCGAATTAACAATGAGATTCAACTATACAGTACACAAATACAGTCAACTGGGGAACAAAAACACAGAAGTAGACAAAATACTCATAATGACCTAATAATCATCAAATTATTCAATACATGCCCATGGAGCAAATCAGTGTTGCCTACCTCCATTTTGTGAAAGCTCTCCGGACATCAAGCTCCCCTGACACTGGATCCACTAGTGGATGGAAGACTGGAATATCAAACACCACCCTCTGTTCAAAAACAAAAGGGAAAAACACTGAGGAAACGGTTGAGCACCACACACAAAAGCACGCAGACATTTTTAATTCACAGGGGGAAACCAGAGAGCAGATAACAAAGACGCATTACATTTAATCCTCTCAAAGTAGTTAGCCTACATTGCCTTCAAGTGCACGTGTGCAATTTCATTTGTTGATATCTGCGGTGGCTAAAGCAACTGGTGTATTTAAGTCGACTGTTTGGATCACAGTACATATTGAAAGGAAACTCTGAAAGAACATTGAATAAACGCCAAACGTCAAGGCCAAGCCACCATCTCACAGACATAAATATAAAAAACAAATTCTGTTTCCCACTGCAAGGGCAAGGCAAGATGATCCATCCTTATTCCTGCAGCACTTACTGTGCAGACAAATAGATGGAGCCAATAATTGCATGGCCAACACTTCAGAACTAGAAAGAGCTTACAGAGCAACAGACAGAGCAAGAAGCCATCTCTTGCGCCAGTCATGCTGTCATTACAGGGGAATCTGCCCTAGGGTGAGGCAGTGTAATGTGACATTTCACATCAGCACACCCACAGCATACTTAGTTAACACCTCGTCATATAATGATTGACAGTAGGACAATCACACCAAGAGAACAGGACAGAGTACACATCTACAGTACTTTGCATCAACAGCACATCGCTCTGCCTCAACAACCATCACTCATTCACACTCGCATGCACTGATGTTACTGATCACCAAACAGCAAGTTAGACCACAGAAAATCTGATAAGATCTGTTGCATTCATCAGGCAGGGATGCCTGGTTTAGGCATAAACACATTCTTTTATAATTACGCCCTAATGCACATTAGCTGGCTTCCTGCACATGGGTCAAGCCTTGGCCTCTTGACTAAACTAACTCTAATGACGGCTTGGCATTGAAAATAAACGTTTAGTCTGGCATTAGGCTTCATCCATGGACAGGAAACTGGCTTTATGAGGGAGTACAGTCATCATGTTTGTTGCTGCAACATGGGCCAGAACAAAAGAAACAAAGCGGCATATACCACTAAAATGGCCACCTCTTCAAAAGGCTCTCAGTATTGGTTGACTGGGCAGAAACCCAAACTAATTACAAATTACAGCGCTGAACATCAAACAGATGTCTGATGGCTTAAATAACACTTAGGGCCAAAACGTAATAATGTGGGACTTGAATGCAACATCGCTACCAACAAATTCCATTTATGAGAGACAGAGAGAGAGAGACACACACACACAGAGAGAGAGAGAGAGAGAGAGAGAGAGAGAGAGAGAGAGAGAGAGAGAGAGAGAGAGAGAGAGAGAGAGAGAGAGAGAGAGAGAGAGAGAGAGAGAGAGAGAGAGAGAGAGAGAGAGAGAGAGAGAGAGAGAGAGAGAGAGAGAGAGAGAGAGAGAGATGCAACCTTTAAAAAAAAAAACACACAAACACAAACAACAAACAGCCTTGACAACCTGACAACCTACATTCTGTTGTATTGTGTTACTTACAGGGCATTCTCCATCAGGGTAATTGTCAGGGATGTAGACAGTGAATTTAAAGACACCATCTTGGTACAATCCATGTCTGATGAATATGACACCAAACCACACTGAAATAAGAGAGAATATAATGTAGGTCATTAGTTACCTGGGACCTAGCATACTGTAACTCTGTCTTCACATCATTTACAGAAGAAATTGCACAGTATTTGTGTCCTTACTCAAGGCTGATCTGTAGGAAGGCTGTACATAAATGCCTGGGAGCTTCTGCTTGATGACAAGTGTGCTGCAAGAAAATGTAAGCAGGAAATAATTATGATGATAACTCACCACCACACCCGAAGGGGCCAGATACCAACAAGCAAAACAGTTTGGTCAAAAAGCTGAACAGTAAGCAAGACCCATCAAGGTCAAGTGTACTCACAACTCAGCCAGTAACGAGTACTCTAAGTAGAAAGGTCCATAAGAGGCATGTGTGCCGTTGGCAGACTGTGCGGAGGTGGCTGGGGAGGGGGGCTTTGTGACTGGGACTGTGTTCTTGGGGATGGAGGGGAGTTGCTTCTTCCCGAACGAAGGCCGGGCCGGGCTGGCTCTGTGCTCACCCTGCCCACTCTGCTCCTCGCTGTCGGACCTCTGCCATAGTCAGAAACACACATGGTTAGGCCTCAAACTGCTTTAGTAGCCTACATCTTTCAGTTAAACTCCATAGAATATAGGCAGCACAATTGAGAATAACAATTCTGAAAGTGATTCTTGTGGTCTAAAATCACTCCAAACAGCCTAACAAACAATGGCTACAAGGAAATTTAACGGCTCAGATGACGATTCCCTGTGTTCCTTTTCTTTGGATTCATTTCACCGTTTCCATTAAAAGCCAACAAAAGTTACTGGCTTTTAGTTTTTTGTCTAAAGTGTCTACTTTTAGTTCTAAAGCAGGAGCCAATTTCTTCAACTCCTGTGTCTATTTGCTGAGGTAAGGCTGACAACTGGCCAGGCAGTAAGCCACGAGGCTGTCCGCGACTGGCCAGACGAACCAGAGGCATGTGATACCCCTGCTCTTTGACTACGCTCTCAGATTCCATGGGCCCGGCAGACATCTGTTTCCCTGCTCCGCAGGAGAGCAGACGAGAGGAAAGCAGCGGATTGCTGGAGTCCCATGGGCAGGAATGTAAGGGGACAGCAGGGGACTACAAGCTCCAAAAGCTACTGTAGAAGCTGATGAGAATTTAAGATGATCATAAATACTGTATTTTCAAGGTCAAGGAGCAGAAAATCTGTTGAAACAAGATGGAACTTTCAAAACTGCACAGGACCTTTGGCCTCTAGGAGAAATGGCCTCTACCTCAGTCTCTAATGTGCATCTGATTTCCTCAAGAAAACAACAGATGGATAGAGGTTGTGTCTATATTCCAATATATTTATCTGTCCTCGTCCTTCATCTACATTCCCTTCATGTAGACTAAAGATACTTTTCATACACAAAGCCCTACCATCTCCTGCAAAACTGATCTTAATCCCCTGTTCTGAGTTTGCATGTGATCTACCACTGAAGTCACATGGCAGGCTACTTATGCTCCACTAATGTAAAGGGAAAATGACATCAAGTCAACTTCAGTGACTGGGCAAACTTTGTCATATCTTTTGCCATACATATCTAGGCCTACGTCTGCTCAGGGCATCACTGTAATAAGTTCAAGGAACAGAATGTCCTTCAATAAACAAATGATTACAACCATATGCAATGTGAACTCCCAGTTGAAAATATTGCCTCGAATAAGAAACAACACTGAGCACGTATCATTAACTTCTTAAAAACCCCTTATGCATCTTTAACCCTTACCTTACGACCAGTATTTGTCGACATACTCCAGAAAGGGTTCATTACTCATGGGGAAAGCGATGGGAGTCCTTGTCCTCGCCTAGTCTTAGGGGACTTTGGCTGTATAAAGTGGAAAGGGTTAACATATGGTCAACTACATTTCCAAAACACATTTTTAACACCTTTAAGAAAACTGTATTTTGGCAGTTATTCCGAATCAATAGCGCCTAGGGGGCCGAGACAACTTGGTGACAGCACACAGGCAATACAGCGTTGACAAAAGTGCTGTAGCTGTCATTTTTTAGCCTCTAAAACAATGATCCAAGAACATCACAAACAATACTATATCACTACGCTATTACGTTAGCATCGTTATGCTGATACATTGCCAGGTGTCAATACCATTAAACCAGGACTTTGATTAAACACAATTGAGTTATGCCATCCGGTCAAACCAAGTTTAAAAGCAGACACTCTAGCAGCTGGGCTGTGTCGCTTGCAAACTTGCTAGCTAGCTAGCACACAATAGCGTTAAATTGACATAACATCAGAACAGACAGAAGGGTCATGGGTCGAATCAAACTTAAAATAAAATAGCAGTAGCATCGATTACTTTTGTTATGCCGTAAGTGTCACCGAAATATTCGTCTATGAAGAGTCGATGTGATGCCACCAGCTAACGCTAGCATGAACAGCTACTAGAACTAACGTTAAATGATTCTAGCTATCTGACCTACCATACAGACGAATGAAGATCTCGCTTGCGTTCAAAGCTGATCGCTTTTGTTAATCCAATGAACAATTGGTACTCATATCAGAAGTGTAAAGCTAGCATTACATTGCAACTGACTAATGCGTTTTTTCAATCACTGCTTAAAATGAACCAGACAGTACTCGTTTAGCTCTCAATGCTAACTTTGACTTGTGTACTGTCTGTCGGTGAAGCTAATCTTCTCTTAGAAAAATACCAGCTACATCTCACACAAGCTTGCTTTGGGGCTGTGCAGCTTGGGTAAAACGATTTGTGATTGGTTGTGGTATTAAGATTCTATAGTACGATTTGCTCACACCCTCTGAGTAATCTAGAAACCTAAACAAACATACAAACTAGTTAAATATTTACTTCAGAATATTTGGGGTCAAATGTGTTACATGATTTCAGGATCCACTGACCATTATTGGCCAGATCAAACGTAAAGCACAAAGAATAGGACAGGGTATGTGCGTAGAAGGAGACGGGAGTGGCATGTCAAAAGTTTTAGGAGACCATAAAATCGAGCAAAAAATAGATGGACGACATTAACCCATATCATGATGCCAACAGAAACAACATTAGTTTCAGGTAACAAATTTAAGCTATATTTTCGGTAAAGCAACTCACCGACTGATTACAGTTCCGAATCGTCTGGCATTTTTAAAGCAACATTCTTTGCACCTAAGTCCAACCCCAAAGTGAAATGATTGTGACCTGCCATTGGTTTATACTTCATGTCAGAGCCTCCATTAATGCAACACACTGTCAATCATTTTCAGCCAATATACCGTTGTCTGATTGGCCATAATCATAAGTCGAAGGCGGTATCTCATTGATTCCCTTATGTGATTGGCTGGTCACTCGAATGAAGGGGATCGCATCTCCCACACGTGTCCTTTCCGTCATGGCACCCAAAGCGAAGAAAGAAGCTGTGCCTGCTAAGACCGAGGCTAAGTCCAAGGCCTTGAAGGCCAAGAAGGCTGTTCTGAAAGGAGTACACAGCCAAAAGAAGAAGAAAATGAGGACTAGCCCTACCTTCCGTCGCCCCAAGACTTTGCGTCTGAAGAGGCAGCCTAAATACCCAAGGAAGAGCGCACCTCGTCGTAACAAGTAAGCCGCAGAATTATTTCGAGGCCTCGGTGCGCTTGCTAATGTTAGCCAGCGTGACAGGGTGGATACGGTTCCCACCCATGATTCTTGTGGTGCACATGATGGTTTTTGCGATCAAAGCATGATCCTCTGTGATTTCACTCTTATATAAAACTGATGCACCCATTTCTTACCAATGAGACAAGCTTACTCTAAAATACTTTACCAAAAATGCTAGCGAACTGCTGCTAGCCATGCTTGATGGCTAAATTTGATGTTGCATGAGGTTAGCAAGATGGCTGGTGGAAGGCTAACTTTAGGATGGTGCCGATGTTTGATTTTGCGGATTATTAGTGTATCAGACACGTCTAACATAACTGTTTCACGGTCTTGTGAACTTGTATGATTATTTTGGTTGGATTGAGTACGTGTAGAATTTCATGTTCTAACGCGTGATGCGGAACTATGTGCTGGAACAGCCCCGTGCTTGAGTTGAGTGTACGCCGAGATGCCTACGTACATTTTTGGGAAGAACTGTCTGGTTCATCAACTTGGTTAACTATCTCGACCTTTTGCTTAAAATGTTAGTATTACATGAAATGGTAGTTGGTTGGTCGGATTTGTTTCAAGTAATGGAAGTGCCTAACGCTTCAGATAATGACAGATAACGTTATTGACAATTTGTTTTAGAAGGCCTGAACCTCCGATCCATTAAGATTTTGGTATTCACAGCATATGTTAAAGTAAAATACAATTTCTTTGTATTGCACAAGAATTTGGTTGTGTATATCGGTAGTGTTGAGAATGTAAACATAGGCAATAAGCTAGTCTTATTTTCCTTGGTTCAAAGTCTGTTAGAACACGTGGGGGGGAGAGTTAGAGAGAGATGGTTTGGCTTGGTTAACTTGTGGGGAATAAATTTATTTAGTAGCACATGTATACAATATGTACATTTATAGAAAAGAAAAACTGAGGGGAGAAGTCTATTAGACAGGGCACAGCAAAAGTGTAGAGAGAGGCTATTGGTCCATTGAGCAAAGAGCCAAAACTACAGTGAGCATCATGGTTTCATTTGCTGAGGGATGATGAATTCTATTCTCTTTTCCTTTCTTTTCTTTCTGTAGGTTGGATCATTATGCCATCATCAAGTTCCCCCTCACCACAGAATCTGCCATGAAGAAGATTGAGGACAACAACACCCTGGTCTTCATTGTGGATGTTAAGGCCAACAAACATCAGATCAAGCATGCTGTCAAGAAGCTGTACGACATTGATGTAGCTAAAGTCAACACGCTGATCAGGCCCGATGGGGAGAAGAAGGCATACGTTCGTCTTGCACCAGATTATGATGCGTTGGACGTTGCAAACAAAATTGGCATTATCTAAGCTGTTCTTGGTGGTGTGCTCAGAAGTGTCAAAATAAAATCTAAAAACATTTATAAAAAAAATAAATCGGGCTACTTGTTTTTCATTTATGTAGTGAAAAATGTTTGTTCAACACATGTTTTATATGGAAAAATACAAGGTGAAACTGAATTATAACAAAATAAAGGTGAAGTTGTAATTGTATTACATTTTTTAGTCTTTATTTAAAATGGACTCCCCCTAACTTGGAACCACCTGGTAGACCACATGGAGATTATGTAAAGGCAAGTCTTCACTGAATGCCAACTTAATTTCCTGTTAATGAACTTGAGGTTCAGTTAAGTACTTATGTTTCAGTCTTTCACCTGTATGGAGTTACTCTACAAGTATAATTGGAGGGTAGCAACACCATTCAAAAATGTGTAAAGTTAAGTTTTATTGGGTTCTCTTGATGTCATCAAACTGACACTTCAATATGAAATCCCCAAATTTATCAATCTTATTACCATTTGTCTGTGATAGTCACAGACTTGGAGGGTGTAACATCTGATGTCTTCAATTCTAAGAGGCATTGGTTAGGGTTTTGCTCAATATGTCGAAGTCCTCTGACATGTTGAAAGTGCATCCCAAGCTTGACAATAATGCACACATGATGCTAGGCACCCATTGTGGGGGGCATCTTACAGTACATAAATGGTTATGGTTACAGTAGCAGGGAGCAGGGGAGTTTAGTGCCTCTTGTCTCTAGCCCTTGGTAAGATCACTATATGAGCCAGAGCAGGGGCGGACTGGGACAAAAAATCGGCCCTGGCATTTTGAACAAGACCAGCCCACAATACTGGTCAGACCATTAGAAAATAAGCCTGTAATTACAGTTACAGTGAGAATGTCAGGGCCGTCGGCCCAAATAGTGCATCGGCCCACCGGACATTTGCCCTGTGTGCCGTATTGCCAGTCCACCCCTGAGCCAGAGTGATCTTGGGGTTCTTGCTGAATTTAGCCACGCAGTGCAGCTCTAAGAGACCTGCATGGTTCTCCCTTGTGCTTTGGACTGTAGACAGAAAGGTGCCTGGCCTTCCAAATCCTATCCAAACTATTTAATTAAACAGCAATAAAGGTTTACTTCTCTCAAAGATAATGTTCAAGAGGTGGAGGCCACCAGAATTTAGTTTAACACGGTATGATAGGCTAGTGACAATGGGCCCAAAATGTTGAGAGACCCCTACCCATGGTAGAACAAAACCCAACCATGTTTTTCTACATCTTTAAGGTCTCCCAAATATGAAATGGATTCTTGGACAAAAATATTTTGCTGCAAAGATGGTTAAATTCATAGATATTGTCATGCACCCCATAGCTAAAAAAAGAACAAAAATAGACCCTTGCTGAATGGGACTTAAGACATATAAACTGATACAGAATCTTAATACAAGCTCTGAGACCTTTGAAACTTGGCATGTATGTAGCCAAGAGGTTGCTGTACCTTCTAGAAAAACCTGTGTGTGAATATCTTGAAGTATGCCATGTTTAGAGCCCTAAGAACACATACCGGACATGGAAAAAATTGGACACCTTTGCAGAATGTTTTTGTTTAGTTTGTGTTTGCTTTGGCAGGGAATGTCATAGAAACACATGGTATGGCTTGTTGGAAAGGTGAGGTTGTGCTGAATCCAGCAATACCCAATATGTAAATGTACCATGTACAATCAGGGTGCTACCTTCCTCAATGTATGAGGCGTCCCAAATTAAGGAAAATGATGCATTGATATAAATAGGTCTCCAGTCCAAAGTCCATGGTCAGTGCTGACAAGGCTGTTGACAATTTCATTGGTATAGCAAAGTATGTTACATGAGTTAAGTCCTAGTCTATATTTAGGATCAGCTACATTTCATAATAATACATTTCATATGACAAACTATAAAAATAAAAACAAAACATTAAAATTGAAAGATATTCAGGTAAGGTATAAGGTCATGGGCAAGACGGGCTTAAGTGCACCTCCCATCAAGCCATTAAAAAAATGGTCTGATAAGGTTGGATATATACTTAAATATTTCTTACCCTTTCTTCAGACATCCCCTAAAGACCCCCTCTCAGAGTACAGGAATGAGAGAAGAGGGGGAGGGACAAACGTCTATTGGGTTTGATAGACAAATCATATGCTTATGATTTTTTTATATATTGTTTTTCTGGCCTCTTCGTTCCACAGGTGATTAACAAATTTTAGTGTAGTGTATGTCGACAATAGCCATGTTGTGTATGGTGTAAATTGAGGTAATTTTAAGCAATATAAAAAGTATTCCAGGAAGGCATCACATAACCCACCTTTAGCATAGGCGGGAACTCGAGACATACAGTACCCTAGTGATCCTCAGTAGATACGTCTAGCTATCAGCCATAGGGGACCATTGTATTCAGACATTGCCTGTGTCTATCCAATTATGTGGACAGGGAGTTGGGCTTATCGTTGTTTGAATCGGCTTGATCGTTGCTTGGATTGGTCGTATTTATAGCCATACAAAACGCCTCCTATGGCTCTTGAAAGCTCATGGCCAGACAATACATTTTATGAATAGTCAGGCTTGTCAGGCTACAAGAGGTATTTTGATCTGTCTGTTAATCCTGCCTTATGTTAATTGGAATGATATGAAATTGACCACGCTGAGATGCATAACATAAGACCTCATAGCTCACTGGTAGATCCTGACACCAGGTCAGTCAGCCTGAAGCAGCCAGATTTCAGTCGAGGCCCCAGCCATGCTCTGCCTGCAAACCAGTCTCAGAGAATCTTAAATCCAAGTTACTTTGGTGCCAGTCAGCGACTCAAACTGTCAGTGGAAAGCCAGACCAGACCAGATCAGCTTTGGAGCTAGACTGTATACTGCAATATTCAGTCCTTCTGTCTCACCAGGGGTAACCAATTTGGAGCTATGCAGTTGGCAATCAAACCATTCTCCTGGCAGGGATATGACTCCTGTCACATTCCCTAGTAGCCCTGCTTTACTGTTAAGCGACCTTGAGCATCATGAAAGGCACTATATAAAACAAAGTTATTATTATTATTATTATTATTATCATCATCATACAGCACTAGGTTGTCCACAGCCCAAAGCCCAAGCCTATCAGATATTCAGCACTAGGGTTTCTACTGCCCAAAGCCAAGCCTGTCACCTATCCAGCAATAGAGTGTCCGCTGCCCAGAGCACAAGTTAATAAGCTATCCAGCACTAGGGTGTCCACAGCCCAAAGCTCAAGCCTATCAGTTATCCAACACTAGGGTTTCCACTGCCCAAACCAAGGCTATCAGCTATTCAGGACTAGGGTGTCGACTACCCAAAGCCAAGCCTGTCACCTATCCAGCAATAGAGTGTCCGCTGCCCAGAGCACAAGTTAATAAGCTATCCAGCGCTAGGGTGTCCACTGTCCAAAGCCCAAGCCTATCAGCAAGAAAACACTAGGGTTTCTAATGCCCAAAACCCAAGCCTATCAGCTATCCCCGGCACTAGGGTTTCCATTACCCAAAGGCCAAGCAGCTATCCAGCACACTGCCCAAAACCCAAGCCTATCAGATGGCAGGGACTAGGGTTCCCACTGCCCAAAGGCCAATCAGCTAGCCAGCAGTAGGGTGTCCACTATTCAAAGCCCAGGCCTAGCAGCTATCCAGCACTAAAGTGTCCACTGCCAAAGCCCAAGTCTATCAGCTATGCCCAGCACAAGGCTGTCCACTGCCTAAAGCCCAGGCCTGTCAGTCATCCAGCACTATAGGGTGTCCAATGTCCAAAGGCCAAATCTATGAGCTATCCCCAGCACAAGGGTGCCCACTGCACAAAGCCCAGGCCTATCGGTTATCTAGCACTATAGGGTGTCCACTGCCGAAAGCCCAAGTCTATCAGCTATCCCCAGCACTAGGGTGTCCACTGCCAAAATTCTAACCCAGCACCTCATCTACTTTGGAGACCAATGCTGAGTGGTCAACAGAGGATGAGTGGATGTCTGAAGGTGACATTGAAAAGAGTGGCAGACTGATGACCATGGCAGATGGTGGATCAAGGGCCAGGAGATGTGGGCCATAAATGTGGAGAAAAGGCCTATGTGATGTACAGTACACAGTGCATACAAAGTAGCCTACTGCATTTTTACAGACATGCAATATTTTATGCACAAATATTAAAATAGTCTAGTAATGGACTGATGTAATTAGGTGGTTTTAAATCCAACTTGCAATGCTTGTTTAAGCTATGTGAATAACAGTTTCTATGGATGGAAACACTATAACTATTTCTATGAATGGATCTGCCCTCTGATGCAAATATAATCTAATTTGCTTAAGTGGTGTTTGATATTTAATGCAAACATGAAATGTGGATGGAAGTTGGATGGAAAACTGCTTATTGCCATACTATAGACCTACCATACTATTCCACACCCCTGCCCCCATACTTGATGACCCCTGTTTTATAATAAAAGGCGTTATATGACATCTTTTATGAACGTATCCTAAATGCAGAGCAGTACTTTACTTTGCTGTAATTTTCTTTGCCAATTTGTGAACATTCTTCTTAGCACTGACCGTGGACATGACTGGAGACTTGATTATGGATTCAGCACAACCCCACCAATGATTGGATATTTCTATCAAATCCAGCTGGCGTTTGTCCCTCCCCCTCCTCTGATGTACAGGAACAAATATTTAAATCTACATCCAGTCTTGTCAGTACTTTAGACTTACCCTGGCGGTGGCAAATTGATATGCTCAACAGGTGCGTCTAGCTATCAGCCATAGGGAACCATTGTATCAGAAATTGGCAGTGTCTATCCAATCATATGGATAGTGAGTCATTGGGTGGGCTTAGTGTTGTTTGGTCAGATTGGTTGTAGCTAGAGCCATACAAAGAGCCTTCTGGCTTTGGTCATAGCCGGTCATAGCACTTTCCTATTGAATGAGTCATTTTGAAAGATTCTAGGCTCTATCCATCATGGTCAGACTATACATTCTATGTTGTATTCTGGCTTGTTTGGCTATTCTCAGACCAAAATGGTTTGATTGGGAGGTGCGCTTAAGCATGTCCTGCCCACGATCTAATGTCTTTGAATTTCAATTTTTGTCTCCATATTTTGTCATATGAAATGTATTATTATGAAATGTACCTGATCCTAAATATAGACTAGTACTTAACTCATGTAATGTACTTTGCTATACCAATGAAATTGTCAACAGCCTTGTCAGCACTGACCATGGACTTTGGACTGGAGACCTATTTATATCAATGCATCATTTTCCTTAATTTGGGACGCCTCATACATTGAGGAAGGTAGCACCCTGATTGTACATGGTACATTTGCATATTGGGTATTGCTGGATTCAGCACAACCTCACCTATCCAACAAGCCATACCATGTGTTTCTATGACATTCCCTGCCAAAGCAAACACAAACTAAACAAAAACATTCTGCAAAGGTGTCCAATTTTTTCCATGTCCGCCTATTTTAGGTATGTGTTCTTAGGGCTCTAAACATGGCATACTTCAAGATATTCACACACAGGTTTTTCTAGAAGGTACAGCAACTTCTTGGCTACATACATGCCAAGTTTCAAAGGTCTCAGAGCTTGTATTAAGATTCTGTATCAGTTTATATGTCTTAAGTCCCATTCAGCAAGGGTCCATTTTTGTTCTTTTTTTAGCTATGGGGTGTATGACAATATCTATGAATTTAACCATCTTTGCAGCAAAATATTTTTGTCCAAGAATCCATTTCATATATGGGAGACCTTAAGGATGAAGAAAAACATGGTTGGGTTTTGTTCTACCACGGGTAGGGGTATCTCGAAAACTAAAGCACTTTTTGAGGGTTTGTCACTAGACTATGAATACTTATGCTGATGTGGATATGTCAGGTTTTATTTATTTATTAGAAAGAAAAAAAAAACTGCAAAGCGATGGCTGCAATGCAAAAAAACATTGAAAGTTTAAAAGAGTTGAAGGGGTTTAGAAAATTATTTGTCAGTAAACTAAAAAAAAAAAAGTAAAACCTAGGCTATGTAAGTACAGGTCTATTGCACAGAGTTAGGTTGGGTCCCTTGAAATATAATATTGAAGTTATGTCAGCTTCTGATGTAACAAAGTACTCTCGTTGTGGTTTGATAGTTGCGTCTTTCTTTTCTCTTTATTTTTGAAAGCATTTATTGTAGAGCACCTGATAGCTTCCCCAACAATAATTGCTGTCAATGAATCCAGTCGTGTGTGTATGTGAGGTAAGCTATTTAGGGTCATACAAACACTGGTCCAGATATTGTTTTGTATTTTCATAATGGTTCAGTAAGTTGTGCTCAATGATAATTGATTGATCTCTTGACAGTTTTGTTTAATTGTTATTTTAAGAAAAAATCTAATTTAATGCTCGACTGATTTACCTAATTGAAGGAAGTGACATTGTCCAAGTTTGAAAGAAGAAACTAATTATTGACTTCATTATTGCTTCATTATCTGATTCTATTTAGTTTCCTTTACACTTCATTGATAAAGTTAATTAGCGTCCAGTTTTTTTTTAATGGATCAGTCAACAATGCAAGGTCATGGACTTTCCATGGCATATACAAATCAAAAACCCCATTAACACAAATGGGTTTATATGTTTGAGTTCAACTGCCATCTGCAAATGGTCTGACACAGAAACTCGGCTAATGTTTATGCTCCCCTCCACCCCGCTCCGCTCCACCACAGCTGCCCCAGAGTGCAGTAGGAGAGGTGGGCTCTGTCACCGCAATCTAATAACATAAACAAGCTGGATGTCCTGGGGTAAGTGTTGTTATTATATAATTATATTATATCATTATATTATTATGAGAAAATAAGCTGAGACAATTGACTCTCACACCTACTATTTAATATTTGTATTTAGGCTACTCATAAGTTGCGAAGACGTGGCGAATTAAAACATAGCAAGAAGAATATTGGCATATTGAGAAAATGTCAGGTTGCGTAAGCCCACAACCATTCAAAAAATAAACTCCAAATGATATTAATATTTTTCATATTTTTGGATCATTTGACCTTATAATTGCTGTTAACAAGAGGCAGAATGACGTGTTTGTGTTTCCTGACACGTCCAATCCATCTAATAAACACCAAGTCTGCTTTAATGAGGTTTGGCCTAAAATGAATGCAATCACTGTGTGTCAGAGCATCTTTGATATCTTTCCAAACCTCTGTCTCCCCCAAGAAGGTGCCAGAGAAACTTTCATTTTGTTATGCAGTCTAGGACACCCTAATTGCATGGAACATTGCATGAAATATGTTTACTGCTTCTACCTCCTGTCAGCCCCATTTCTTCAGAGGTTTGATGGCCCCTCTCGTCCAGATCTGCAATTTGGTTTAAATGACAGTTAAAAATTGCAATTGGCAGCCCCAGGTGACGTCTGCCCTGACAGCGGAGAGAATAGCAAAAGCAGCGAGAACGGATGACTCTGTGTCCAGATAATAACTAATAACAATGTTAGTTTGAATAAGGAAAGCTGCAGCCGGATTCAAATGCAATATTCATTTTCCCCAATATGAGCAACCAGGGAACAGACACACAGACAGGAAAGAGAGAGAGAGAGAGAGAGAGAGAGAGAGAGAGAGAGAGAGAGAGAGAGAGAGAGAGAGCGCACATCAACCCAAGTCCCGCACAGAGCAATAGTCTTGTCTTATCCCTCAGGCTACGGCCTGGCTAACACCTCAGTGCAGCAATTATTTGCTGTAATGACTGCAGTTCAAATAAGCCCGGAGATTTTATTAAACCAAATGAGAGAATCATCTGTGTATTATCACCTTGTGATTGACAGTGACAAGTGTTGGGCCGACACGGATGTGAGCGTGATGAAGAAGCTCCCGGCAAAGCTCTCAATAATCTTCCCCGTGATAAAGTTGCCTGGCAAAGCCCAGGCAGAGAGGAAGGGAGGAGACACCGTGTGCATATTAATTCCCATTGTCGGTGCCCCGCCAAGGCTAGAGGGGAGGCACTTGGGCCGGTAATCTGGACGGGTAAGTCGGACACCCTTACATACACTGGGCGCCATCCCATGGCACTAATGAAAAAGAAAATCCGACGCACTGATGGCGTGCATAGATTTCACTCTATAGGAATAATGAAATAGACATATTCATATTAAAAGTAAAGGTCACTCCCTGAAATGGCTAAGCTTCCCTAAGCCCCAACCTTTACATGAGCAGTTGTCTGCTGATGCTGATAAAGAGAGAGCAGGGGATAGTGGCAGCGTAAAAAGAGCTCTAACCCTGTGGGGCTGCTGGTGAGGGCTGCACATTACATAGGGGCTCAGTCTATCTCTCTGTTTCTCAACACACACACACACACACACACACACACACACACACACACACACACACACACAGTGTATACTACATGTCAGTAAAATCCCTCTGTACATTTGGGAAATTAAATAATAGGCCTGTTTGTAGTATTAACGATGGATTCATGTATTGCCCCCTAATTAATGAGCCATTGATATCTGCTGTGAGGGTTCCTATGCATAGTCTGAGGGGTTACTTTCAAGTCCTTGCAGTTGCAAGCCCCTGATTAAAACTAGAACAGAGTGGCCATATGTCTCTCTCTCTCTCTCTCTCTCTCTCTCTCTCTCTCTCTCGCCTTCTCACCCGCTCTGCTCGACGAATGATATATGCAAGCAACAGTCACAGAGATTAGATTCTCATCTCCTTGCTACATAAAAATACTCTTGTCTACACCTTAAACCAATAGCAAAGACAAGCTCCTGTCTAATAACCTGTGCTCTGCCGCCAGTGTTGGCGAGCTGCTTCCACTCCACAGTGGTGGCCCAGGGAGGGAAGGGAAGAGAAGAGGGTGTGTGTTGACAAGGGAGTGTGGGGGCAGCTCCAACGGCAGGCACCTCAGAAGGACACTGAGAGCATTATTGCCTGCTGGGTGTGATCTGTGAGGTGTGCATATGCATCAGAGGCTGGCATTTATTAGTGGCATGCACTAAGTACAGGCCATGTTATTGGATTTGAATACCAGCTCCCAGCCACATCTCCCTGGCCTTGAAATATATTAAGATGAAGCAATCTCATTTAATAACACCCAAACTAATAAAAGGAGAGTGGATTGGAAATTAAATTTATGAATATTGCTCAGTTGCGGCAGGAGTGATTCCCAAAAACCAGACATGGTCTGTTATCGACATGCAGATATGCAGTGTGCTTTAGAGGCTACACACACACACACACACACACACACACACACACTCACATGCATCAGACCTTAACCTGAGGCTTGCTGATCCCTCAAAGATGGTATAAAGTCAGCACATATGAACAAGTTTCAGATATGGTGACATTGATATTTCTTTTTTAATTATGTTCGGAATATTTTTGAGACAGGTAAAATCAGGCGAGGGCAACGTATTGTGCTGAGATGAGAGTTCAATGAATATGAGTTGATGTTGGTGTAGAAAAGTCTGCCTATTATTAGTAGTGCTGCTACTTGGTCGTGGTAGTAATATCAGCAGCTGTGTAGTAAAGGTCCACAGTCAAACTTGATATTTAAACTTATTTTGTCACTTGTTTCTTTTAAGACATAGCCTAACAATCTTAAACGAAAACAGAAAATGATGAGCTGATTAAAGGGCTTTTTGTTAGTATGCGTAGACATGCATTTTCTCAGTGGTAGATGCTTGTAGACTGTAGAAAGGGAGGTTCAGTTTTCTGATTGCTGAGTCCCGACGGAGCCATGACTGTCGTTCTGTATTCTGACGGCTCCACTGCCAAGCATCGATCTACGCGTATATCTTACTGTGCACTTCCCAAACCTTCATCAACAGATGCAGCCTCGCAATTGATTAGCAGGCAAGTCGATGCGCAAGTCTCTTTGGAAACATATTTATTTATGTGTGTATGTAGATAACTTAGAAGTCCATTAGTGGGATTACCTTTGAGATTTGGCTTAACAACAGATGTTCAAGGACAACTCATTCAATAATATAATTTTGCATGGAGTGCCTTCGTCTTTGGGAAGTGTAGACGTTTGGAGAGGCTGGAGCGCAATCTCGCCATAGAAGTGATTTTTATACTAGTCGACGCCAAACTCATTCCTTTGAAACTGCGTTGTATCTGTCATTCACACACTCCTACACAAAATGTAACTACTAAAAGACACACACTAATGGAAAAGCTAGGCTAGTATTTTGCATGGAACAGTGGAGGGCGCTCTAATACTACAACATCCAAATATCGATGGACAGCGTTGATTTATCACCCCATTTGCCGTTCAGTGGATCTTTCACACAAAAATACTGCCCACTATCCTATGTGGTTGTGTAATTTGGAATTAATGAATTTATTGCATAGCGCGGGAAGAACGAACTGGTTGCGTCTCCAATATGCAGGTCTATTTTGATTCAACTGACTTGTTTATTTTACCAAGTCAACCAGTCATTAATAGCCGCCATACATATGTTGTGACAGCAATGCAAGATATTGATTTTTTTTTGGCACACGTTATTTAAGTCTATGCATTTAGCTCACACCCGCGCCAAGCCTATTTGAATAGCATGCACTATTGTTTTAGACGCATGGTGATAATTTCTCCTCCCAGGCTCGTAGCCTACTCAAGATAAGCTTATGCGTGTATTGTAAATCATGAAATCATAAATGCGATCCCTAAAGTGTTCTCTGCTTTCAATTTGCTCTTTACTAGAAATCGAAACACATTAGTTCACGTGTAAATAGTGAATATGCCAGCACCACCCGTTTTATTATCATCGCTGTATGTTCATTATCTCTGTGGTATTTCATTAAAATAAACTATGACACAAAATAGACTAAAAAGTTTCGAGAAACAATTTGCATTGAATTTGAATGAATTGCATACACTCGCTGTAAGCTCCTCGACGATTTTCATCCATTTCTGCTCTTGATTGTTTTCCACATGGACGCACACATTCATTAAAGTAAAATTATAAACATAAAGAGTATCTTAGTGTTAATATTTCTTCTTTTTGTTAAAGCTCAATCAACCATAATGTCCTAATTTTTTTCTTTGCGAACCTCATTTCACATTATCTCACTTACCAAGAAATTGGTGTCCCAAAAGGGATTTATTTCATTTATCGGGATTATTGAATTAAATTAAACCAGACACTTACCGCAGGCGGAACATGACGAAGGCATCTACTTATAGTTATTCTTAAGTGTGATTTAGGCAAACATATTAGGCTGCAAATGCCTTTCATTCGCAGACGTTCAGCTGCTTAATTCATTCATTAGAAAAGAGGGTTCAAGAGCCCAAGGTGTGCGCAAAGGTCATGCGGAGAGGGAATTTTCGGTAATTACTTTACAACTATGTTTACACGCCAGTCACCGCCAATAATGTTTTAGTGTAACTTTAAAGAGTAGAATAAAATGTAGCTATACTAGCCTTTAAAAGTATACATCCCAATTCTGTAACAGCATGACCATAGAATCTTAATAAATCAACTTTAAAGATCAGTCAGTCACATCAGTCCTATATTTCTCCATTTTATCCATACTCTCCTGTCATTTCTGATTTCTGAACTACTCATAAACAGACAGCTTGGTGAAGGAAAAAATGTTCCTTTAAATTCACTCTTTAAGATCATTATATAGGAGAACATTTTATATGGAAATCCAAATTCCAAAAGCAACATTGTGCTTGAAGCCCTCCTCCGCTGCTCTTCTCTCAGTGCATCAGCAGGTGGCAGGCTTTCTCCACAGTTTAGGGAAGGCGGCTGCCTGTTTTTTGGCCCGTGCCCCTGAATCTCACTCCTGAGATGCTGGTTTCCCAAGCCTCCCTGCTCAAGCCTGTGAAACGCATTCCCATTACAGCGATTTTAAAAGCCAGCACCAGCTCTATAACGATCATCTCCCTGAAGCCAGTGCCACACAGGCCGACATGTGGTGGCAGCCACAAACAAAGGCATGGCACTCTCCTCCCAAATCGCCACGGTTACGGGCTGTGTCTGCCAGGGGCAATTACACCCTCAGCCCAGTGTGAGGTCTACGAGGCCCCAATCACTGCAAACAAGATCAAGGCTAACACTCTGCACTCCCTCAAACACCTCTCTCTCTCTCTCTCTCTCTCTCTCTCTCTCTCTCTCTCTCTCTCTCTCTCTCTGTCCATGTGTTTGGGCATACAGTAGAATTATAGCACTTTCTGAGTGGCTGTGAAAATTATACTGCCTAGTTCAAGTCACCCTTGAACACCAAAGGACAGATCAGGAAAATAAAATGTAAGAAAACAGCAATGAAGTCTAATTAAAGTAACCTAAATGGTTTCTTGATATTGTCATGTCACCTCTTCCCGACATGGAAAGAACAGTCCTGAACACAGCCGCTATCAGCTGCCACCAATGCAACCAGCAAGGCAGAAACAAGGAACGGCAACAAAGATACGTTGCTATTAAAGAAAAGAGACTTCACTGAGTAAAATGTCCCTGTTTAGTTTCCCCAAGAGCTTTTAGGTTATAGAAAGAGACCAGTCCAGCTGGTTGGGTTGAGAAAAGGATGGAGGAGAATGCCTTATGGCTAAACACTATCTGACTGACTGGACTGCTGGCATGGCTGTGGACAGTTGCGTGTCTTGATGTTAACCACTCCAGGATGGTGTGTGTGTGTGTGTGTGTGTGTGTGTGTGTGTGTGTGTGTTTGTGTGCAGTGGAGGTGGGTGTCTGGAAGAGAAACACAGAGTCTGTGAAAATACAGGTCTGTTTTTCGGAGTGTTTTTTTTTTTCATTAATAGTTGTTGCTTGGTAAACTGCAGGCCCAAGCATTTTTGGGAGACAAACCAGCAGGAGGCTATCAGGGTATAGTAGGACAAGAGATATGAACTCTGGGAAAAGGTATGCATAGTGTCAGCATACATGAAACATCAAACTTGGCCGCCCCTGCTTGGCAGCCATGCACGCTCAAAAACCCCAGACAGAGGTTCTCTCCGCTCCCGTCCTTGGAATTCTCCCTCCCTGTCTCCCATATCTGAGACTCAGGGTAGCAGCCTATGGCTGCTCAGTGTTAGCCACCAGGGGTAGAGTGACAGTCCAGATGGTGACGGCTGCATCGGCGTGACACCTGAGTGTCCCTTAGCTCACTAAACGCCTTCAGACAAAGGCTCTCTGTGTTGTCATGTTTGCTTTGCCCTCGGAATACTGCACCTCTCAGCTTTCTAGAGTGTGTTTGTGTGTATGAGACAGACAGAGGGAGAGAGAGACAGAGAGAGAGAGAGAGAGAGAGAGAGAGAGAGAGAGAGAGAGAGAGAGAGATTTCCTTGTTGTTCTTGTTTCCAAAACACCAAGGCTAATCAGAAGCCTGAGTTTAACCCCAGTCCCCAGCTCGGTGTCTGGGACATCAGGTGTAGAGGGAAACAGTATGCCTGTCAGGTGATATTCCCTCTGAATATGCATGAGCTCCTCCCCTACCACCAACCCACTCTTACCACCCCGCCTCACCCTCCTCGCCTCAATGCCATATCAACCCCCCCCCCCCGTTGAACCTATGGAGGTTCACTTGTCTCTAATCCGGGACTGATACTGAGGGGGGACCCGTGCTTCATGTGTGTGCAGCAAACGGCGCTCTGGCAGCTTGCTAAATTATTTGTGCTTCTTTACTGGGGTCATTGGATAGAGAAGCTCCATTCTGAATAATTAATCAGGAGATACAATCTGAGCTGCCCGCTCTTATTTCCTTCAGGTTTTTTTCTGCCCTTTCTTTTCTCTCTCTCCTTTTCTCTCTCTCTCTCTCTCTCTCTCTCATTTTGTTTCTGAACAGGATTGTCTGCCGCCTCCACCACCTCTGCTCCATCCTGCTCAGATACCCACTTCCTAATTCATTTAGATGGAAATAATCACAGCAAAGGATAGTGTGTGTGTGTGTGTGTGTGTGTGTGTGTGTGTGTGTGTGTGTGTGTGTGTGTGTGGGGGGGGTTGTGTGTTAAGGCGGTGGTGGGGGGCTGATCTGCTCAGTGCCGGTCTCAGGAATGGCTCAGAGGACCTGTAAAATAAAAATGACTCATCTTGAGCCATGTATTTTCCTTGGCGTGTCGGGACGAGAAAATAAAACAAAACAAAACGAAAAAAAAGCACAAAACAAAACACACTACCGCTGGGCTTTGTACAGACACATAATTGCTTTTCATTATTCAGCGCACAAAGGGAAGCCGGAGAGTGTCGAATGAAAAGAGGTACAGTTGTTCTTGTTAGGCCGCAAATGAAACCTTGTAGCGTATTGATGTCGCCTTGTCTCACGTGCACCGCGCTCACACACACAGACGGGCCGGGCCACGCCACACCGCGCGGCACACCTGATGGTCCAGCTCCATGTGAATATTAATGACAGATCTTCATTTTGAAACACAAAGGCACAAAAGGGACTGATGGGGGGAAAAACAGGATACCCAAACGCTGCCAAACGATCAGAGGTTTAGCCATCCCAGACAGCCACGGACTCCGGAACGGATCCGGGCCGATTCCGTCTCGACTGCCGCTCTGCGTGATCTTTCCCTCAGACGACAAAGGAGATGAGACTCAGAATCTTGTTGTGAAGCGTCTTCGATTTCAGCACACCCTCACAGCCATTCAATCCGACATTGTCTCTGACAAGAGATGTCAGACTTAGTTGGATTCAAAGTGCAAATCTCTGGACTGGTCTACTAATCTCAAACAATAGTCAGTTTGTGTTATATGAATAGCGTTTTTGTTCTGCACATCTGTTTAATCGCAAATAATTGGGTTGACTTCAGTTTATTCGTTATAGAACCCTCAATACTCATTGTGTCGCTGTGTTTTTGAAGAGTTAGAGGGGTTGTTAAGTTTCAACACTGGGAATGGAAGGTCTGAATCAAGCTTTCGCCGTTCCGTCACCGTATGTTGTTGCCGGTGCTTGTGAACCAACCAAATAAAATCCTGCCGCAATGTCCCTGGATGCGGCAATACATGGATCTCAATGTGTCTACAGAAAGTTCTCCGACACACACACACACACACACACACACACACACACACACACACACACAAAGCAGTCATAAAGACCTTTCCAGTAAGGGATGAGAGGGATCTTTAACATGGCCACTAAACTACCAGGTCTAGATTCCACACTGCATCTGACTGCCATTACTGATCACGCACTGTGCATATTTTTTGGTCTTGACAACACCCATGAATTCCATCATAAATCCATTGCCAGACTCAAAGCAAAAGTGCTGTTGAGGTTGAAGGGGGAGGAGGAGGGTGTGTGTGCGTGCGTGTGTGTGTGCGTGTGTGAGTGTGGAGGGGTGTTAGGGGGAGGCACTAGAAGGTAAAAATGCGGAGTCAAGCTGAGGTTGGCACCGGCGCAGCAATCAAAATGTGCCGGCTTTAACATGTTTTCTGCTGGAGAGAGGGCAAAGGCTGCTCCATCCGCAAGTGGCAAGGCACCAAGCAAAGCAAAAATCTCCATGCGGCAGTCTTTGCTCCTAAACAGAAGGGAAGGGAGAAATGTCCCGAGCATTAGATAACCACTCAGGCTTGGAACTGTCCAACTCCATCAGGGCCTGTCACGCTCCTGCCAGAGGGGACATCGCTTTTTGCACTTTTTTTTTCTCTCTCTCTCTCTCTCTCTCTCTCTCTCTCTCTCTCTCTCTCTCTCTCTCTCTCTCTCTCTGTCTCTCTTTCTCTCTTAAAACCCAAATGCTCTGTAGGTTTTTGGGGACATCCTGTTTGTGAGAAAACAGCAACTACAAATTATATAATTACAGCAAAAGCACTGGGAGTAAACTCGGCAGCGTGTTGTCCGTGCTGCTCGGCTGTGTGATGCAGCTAATTTTTGCCTCAGCCCCAACATGAGTGGAATGACAACATGACAATCCCTCGCTTTGGTTTTTGTTTCTCTCTCTGGCTTGGCATTTCAGCATTACATAATGAGGGGTTCTGAGCTCGATGAGAAGTAAACACCATGACACGAGTATGTACACACACACACACACACACACATAGTCAGACGCAGACGAACACACACACACACACACATAGAGTCAGACACAGACGAACACCCACACACTTAAAAAGCGATCTGTCTGGACGCTGACCTCTAATAGCGCATGAAGCGGACTGCTTTAGGCAGCAGCGGGAGGGCATCAAGATGGGTTTAGGAGTGGAGGAAGAGCCGGCGTGCTGACAGGGGCCTTTTCCTGATGCCACAGCCACCCTGCTTTTACAGGGGCTGCTCTTGATTACTGTCACCCTCCATAAGACCAGCTAATGAGGACAGAGGCTGAGCCCAAACCAGAGAGCGCTTTGAACATGAATATTACATGGTGTTCCATCCAGCAACATCAAATCAGACTGCTTGCTTAAGTGACACTTGGATGTGCGTAGGGCCTACACGCGTCTCAATGCCTTAGTAACTCAGCATTTGTAGCAGAAAAACCTGTGGTTGCTTGATTGACCGTGGCACTACAACTCTGAACAAGCTTCGGGAATGACGCAGGAAAACAACAAGTCAGTTGCAGGCTGTAGTTGAGGACTTCATAGTCTGGCCCAAGTTGTGTTGGCAGCTCAAAACACAGAGTCTGAGCATGTATACTATATTTATAAAGTCGACGTCCGGCTATTATAAGTCAGAGTAGAGAGTGTAAGAGATGTCAGTGTCTCTCCTCCATCTCTAGAGAATACACTTAGTGTCAACACCCTCCTTATATGCCAAGCAGTTCTACTTGCACCTCTTATGCAAAGTGCCTCTTATCCCTACGCTTCATACATCAGCACATAAATATTGCATGGTGGTAGACATTTTTAGAGCCCCCCTTTCCGAGATTGGACGCGGGTGGGAGCAGATAGGAATGAGGAGGCACAGATGGGTTTGAGCGTGCGCATACACACACACACACACACACACACACACACACACACACACACACACACACACACACACACACACAAACGCCCCCACACCTCGCCGCCGTTTTGTTGCCGACCTGTAATGAATTGTCTGGTAATCTATTCCATCTCGCGGCCATTAGCAGGCTCTGGACGCTGGCTAATACGAGCACAAGCCTCATTTTCCACAACTCTGATCACACAAAGTAGTGGGCAGCTAATGCGCTAAATGAAATGGCCCATGATTACTGAGGCAAATATTTAATATATCATGGAAAATTAGGCCGATTTTAATAAATTACTCGTCCCACTGAGTAGCGCGCATATGCTGACGCTTCATAGGATGGGATGTTTGTCAGTTAGGGGAGATGACCATACAAGGACTGTGGAGGATGAGGGAGAGGGTCTGTTGTGTCACTACTGACTATTATAGTTCAATCCCAACCACTTTTAGTGGACAATTACTTTCCTCCTTACTTTTCCAGGTCAATTATTTTAGGTTTTATAAGTTTTGTTTTCTTTTGTTATTGACATTTACTGTAGTTTCATCACGCCTTCCACTGTAATCTGGCACTCAGCAGTGAAAGAAAAAGAAATAATGTCTGTTTTTCCGTTGTTATTGTAGTTACCGTATTTTATCCTGTTTGTGAGAATTGACTCAACGTTAAAAATGAAAGATGTTCTTCTTTGTCAAGACGTGTGGCGGCCCTTTTTACTTTTGCCAGCACAACCATTTTTTATTTTAAAACAATCCATCATGTCTTATTTATATCAGATTCATCTCAAAGATTGAGTCGAGTTATATTTCTGTCTTAGTGGTCTATCTCCTGCTTTGGTTAGATCAAGAACACAGATTCAATGCATTGATATCAAAGAAAAACCAAATTAAATACATTTGTAAAACTTAAGTGAGCAATACAACATGTTTGTGATGTTGATGAGTATGTGAGACAGCAATCGTGAAAGGAAAAAAAAGGAAGGGGGATGGGGGTGGGGGTGAGCAGAGAAAACAGCAAGGAAAAAGTAAGCAAGAAAATAACGGAGAGCAGAGTCCTCTATAAATCATTCTCAGTGTTCTACCTCAAAATAGACCTCACATGATAAATGTGAGTTTACTGGAATCATTTTAACTGTGAACAATGAGCCTGTGTGTGACTATATCTGTGGGTGTGTGGCTCTGTGCTTGTGCATGTGCAAGTGTGTGTGTGTTTGTGTGACAAATCTGGAAGCACTTTATGGCCAGCCGCACCGCACCCTCTGATTGGACAGTCCGTGTCACTCTTGGTCTTAAGAGCGTTGCCTAAACTTCCCCTAGGCCGTTGCGCAGCCATCACTCCATCAATGTGTGTGTGTGTGTGTGTGTGTGTGTGTGTGTGTGTGTGTGTGTGTGTGTGTGTGTGTGTTGGGAGAGCCGCACCACAGGGCCCACCACACCATCCATTTCTATCTAAATGCTTATTCCATCTCCAAGCCAGCCAGTCAGACACATGAAACTACCCACTCATTTGTGAACCGGGGCTACATTATTATCAATATCACTGAGTTACTGTCACAAACCACAGAGGACAGGGAATATTCTGGAAATGTATTTCCAGAGAAGAGAAAGCAGGGTGGGGGTGTTTTGGCACGGGGGATGAGGTTGGAGAAGGGGGGCGTATTATTTCCTTTGTAAATGTTTGTGCCTGAGCTGCCGAATGGTGAATGGCAAATGTAAGGACTTGGAGCGCATCATCATAGTGGCTTCTCAGGCTTTCGTCATCTACAGTTCTTCCACCAGACACTGTGTACTGCCTGCCTGGGAACAACACTGCACTCTGCTGTAGGTGCATGGACTGGGAATGAGAGGGAAACATTGTGTGTGTGTGTGTGTGTGTGTGTGTGTGTGTGTGTGTTTGTATGTGTGTTTGTTTGTGTGTGTGTGTGTGTGTGTGTGTGTGTGTGTGTGTGTGTGTGTGTGTGTGTGTGTGTGTGTTTGAGTGTGTGTTTGTTTGAGACAGAGAGAGAGAGAGAGAAAAGAGGGAGAAAGAGAGAGAGGGAAAGGGAGAAAGAGAACACACAGAAATCAATGTGTCGTACGTCATGCTTTGGGGTCTTTGTCTCACTGATCTCAGATCTGTCAGCAGTGCTGTATGAATGCCGTCAGTGTGACTATCCAGCGCTCAAGTTGTCCTCCCCCTTATGCCTCTGTCAGTGTAAATATGGCAGCAGAGAGAGAGAGAGAGAGAGAGAGAGAGAGAGAGAGAGAGAGAGAGAGAGAGAGAGAGAGAGAGAGAGAGGAAATTCACGCTCCAAGCAAGGGAACTAATCTTCCCTTCTGCCTGTTTCAGTGCTCTGTATTTAATTGATAGAAATTGCACGCATCAAAGAAAACGCACACTGAGATTTAATGTGCATAAAATGGACATTAGCATTTTAAAGAGGTGGATTAACACATTAATCCGGGCAATTTTCATCCAGCACTTCCAATGAGATCGTCCCGGCGTAGAAACTCGTAATGGGGCTTAACGGGTTCTTTTCATTTAGCTGTGCACACGTAGGGATAACAGCAAACTTTTAGTTTTTGGGGAAGGGAACGCAAGGAGCTTAAAGTCTTCAGATGTCTCTGAACAAGAAGTATTTCAGTTTGAGAGTTAGAAAAAAAAGGAACGGACATTCACATGAGGCATTAGAGGAATAGCATGTTTCATTACAGCAGTGCTGAGTAGCCTATGTATGCTAGCACGCGTAGCATGTATCCGGTTGTTTAACTCTGTGTGATGACGATTCCACTGAGGCCTCTGTACCATTTTCACTTTAGCAATTAAAATGGCCTCAGAAGTGTGCTCTGAAAGTGAGTCTTTTGTGTCAGGTACCAGTGTCGTTTGGCAAGTCAATTGAGGGGCACCTGCTCCTGCATTTGGAACATCAAAAGGCTCCACACACACACACACACACACACACACACACACACACACACACACACACACACACACACACACATGATGCTCATTGAAAATCATCTTCTGTCACAAACTACGTGGCACAGGCCTGGCCATGAAGATCAATGCGGTTTGTTGTGACATGCGCTCACATGTTTGTATTGTGCTGTTCTCTCGGACTGTGATTAGATGGAGGTGTGTGTGCTTGGTGAAAAGGGAGGGGAACGTGACTGCAAAAAATGAATAAATAAAAAAAAAACTCCCCATGGAGCGTCTCTCACCGTTTCATGTGTACAGGAGGGAAATATTATGTATGCACACACAACACCCAAGCACAAACATCAGTAGCGGCTGTGCGCTGTTTAGACCGCGTGGAGTATTAGTCGCGTGTCCTTCACTGCCGCACGCTTTCATTTCGCCTCCGCACAACATCCTCACTTCCATTTTGTTGGAGTCATTTACACTGGAGTTTATGCACGCCAAACATGTAAACCCTATGTTCCTCCATGCTAAGAGAATGTAATGTAGGTCATCAAAAAGGGACGAGTGGAAGATAATGTTGTTCGTGCATGAAGAGAAACTCTCCAGAGAGAGAGGGAGGAACTGACAATAATAAGAAAGGAGTGTTTTTTTTGTTGGCCTCCATCTATGAGACAAACAAGCGTTCCTTCAACAAACTGTTAAAATGCAGAGTGGCTTTGCATGACTGTTGGTATCTGGTTGGGTGGAGCTGAACATGCAGTCAGAAATCTCACCTCGGCGTGAATGGCTGATGCTTTTCTCTCTCCACACACCTAGGCCCTCATACCTCAAGGACCATTACTGCTTCGACATGAAACTGCACTCAGGACAACATTCGAATTTTTTATTACACACAGGTTGCCAGAACAAAAAAACACAGTTTTGAATTAATAAACATCAGACGCTGTAGCTTTCAAATGTGGCTGCCTTATTTTTTATTGATCAGTTATCATCAGAAGTTTTTTTTTTTTTGGTTACCTTCCTCTCTCCCGACTATTTTATCTTCAAAGAGGTACTCATACATATTTTTTTAGCGAATCCTACCTGCATTATTAAGTGAAGTCCATTCTGTGACCAGTGTCATGAACAGAAGTGCCTCTCCAAACAAAGTCAGAGAAAGCCTGCAGACCACCCAGTGAACAATGTGGTACAAAAACTAAACACAAAAGCCTGGAGGAGAGAAATGGCCTTTGGAGTTTTTTTTTTAATATTATTATTATTTTTATGCGCTTGTGCACTTTGTCACAGGGAAACTGACTTTAGGGCCACTATGTGCTCAGGTCAGGCGTGAAGGCCTGACAATATCTGCTATGGCTTTCTCACACTTGCAGCAGCCCAGCAGTGTTTCGGTATTTCTCTCTCTCTCTCTTTGTGTGTGTGTGTGTGTGTGTGTGTGCGCATGTAGTCATGGTTGGGAGACATTGAAGGTTTTTTTTTCTCTTTCAAATATCCTTAGGGAAGAACGCGTCTCATCCTGGTGGCGATTAATTGCAGCAGCAGACCCCCCCTCCTCCTCTTTCCTCCAGGTTTACGCAAATAAATATGTAAATAAATAAATAATTCACACCCTCCAGAATGTCAGTTGTGACAACACCACCCCTGTCGTTCCTCTCTCAGCATATAAATCAAAGGGGGTCTGTGTCCCAATCCAATCCAATCTCTCTCTCTCTCTCTCTCTCTCTCTCTCTCTCTCTCTCTCTCTCTCTCTCTCTCTCTCTCTCTCACTGTCTTTGTCCTCACCCACATCTCATTCTCATTTAACTACTGCTGAAATCAAAAATCTGGTCTGAATTTGTGTGCAGAGAGAGAGTGAGAGAGAAAGAGAGAGAGGGAGAGAAAAAATACTGATAAAGGAAAATTTTCACCCAGGGGGCAAACAATGGCTCATATTTGAAACAATATCCAAGCCCTATTTTTCTTTCCATCTTTTTTTGTGCATAATTACAGTTATCTGCACTGTCTGATTTGCATTAGTGGCTTGAGCAATGGCCAAGGCATTTGGACAGGGAAAAGGACAGAAATTTATTTCAAAATGCTCGTCTTCTGACATGCCTTGGCGAAGGTTTCGCGAGGCCTTGAACGCTTGGTACGCTCCAAGACTTTGAACTCCCGATAAGGATCAACTTAAGTTGAACAGACACTAAGCTAATTTTACAGAAATTTACAGAGCGGCTCAAATAGCGATGCGGCAGCCGACTCCACAATATTAGTATGAAGCTATCAAAGTTCAGATTCCAGGGATATAGCCATCATTGCTGCTTTTCATCTCAAGAGGAGGCCAAAATAAAATAAAACAAAATAATAATAAAAAAAAGCAAATAAATAAATAAATAAAACTAGCATAACGACTATGTGCTTATCTGTAGCATGCTTCATCTTCCCATTCCTGAGAAGCTGAAGAGCATAAACACGTCACTGTGCGCGGAAACAGAATTGGAATTGTCTCTTCGTTTTAACACAGCCGAGCCCCCCTGCCCGGACTGCTTTGAGAGCCGTCCAATCCCGACGCAACCTCCAGCGGTCCGCGCCGCTGCCAGCCACTGTCATTTCCCTGGCAGGGCGATTACTCACGGGTTGGCATTTTCACAGTTGTCAGGTGTGGATTTAATGGCCAATTATCCTCAGATAAATATAACTATAAAGAACTAAGGGAGTCATCATCACAGGCACGTGAGAATATCAGTAATAATGGCTTGTGCTAAATAGGGAGGAAAATCATGTCTTGTCAAAGCCCCAGGACTCGGGCTGCCTCCGACTGTTTCACCGGAGGGTCCTCATCTACGGCGATGCGGTAAAATGAGCGAATGTGTGTGTAAGAGTGTCTGTGTGTGTATGTGTGCGTGTGTGTGTGCGTGTATGTGTGTTCGTCTTGACACGCTCAAATCAGCAACGCTCAAATCATGTCCTGAAAATGTGAATAATAATTCTAATTTAAAGGGTGGAACTCCGACGGTGGCAGCTGTGACAGGGCCTGTTGGCTCATTCGCCCGTGTTGTCATGACAACGCTGGTGGCAGCATTGTAAGGTGTGGTGGCGGTGGATGAGGTGGGGGTATTCAATGGGTGTGTGGGGGTGGGTCACGGACAGGTAGAAATTGTCTGTGTGTAGAAACTGCTAGCTACCCCTCACCCCATACCCCCCCTCCACCCTCCCACCCCCCTCTAACTCCCTCACCATCACAGGCCCTCTCCTCTTCCCACACGACTCCAGACAGGTGACAGAACGGGAGAGGTGCGAAGAAATCGGAAAACAAAAAAGGTGCTGTTTCCCGGCTCCACCTTGTCTCTGTTTCACCACCTTCCGCTTCTGACGGATGTCTCAAAGGAGCATGCTTATGTGTGTGGGGGGTGCTCTTGCCAAGGTAAGAGACAGAGGGCACACACACACACACACACACACACACACACACACACACACACACACACACACCATGAGACAGAGAGAGACAC
Organism: Sardinella longiceps; assembly: GCA_027497455.2. Lineage (NCBI taxonomy): Eukaryota > Metazoa > Chordata > Actinopteri > Clupeiformes > Clupeidae > Sardinella > Sardinella longiceps. The sequence continues at coordinate 15,783,181 of JAODXP020000010.1, forward strand.
GAAGGTAGAAGGATGGCAGTTAGCCCCCCTGAAAAAAATAAAAAACCTCCCCGGAGTCAGGGTTTTAGGACATGCCGTGTTACCTGCTGTCGCCCATGTCACACTCCCAGCTGTGCACTGGTACACGCCGCTCACTGAGAGAGAGAGAGAGAGAGAGAGAGAGAGAGAGAGAGAGAGATAAAGACAGAGAGAGAGTGGCCCAGAGAGTGTGGCGCTATCAG
>JAODXP020000010.1:15785901-15838401 GCA_027497455.2 Sardinella longiceps
ACACACACACACACACACACACACACACACTTGCCTTTAAGGATTCCTTCCCAGACTTTTCTGCGGTGGCCGGCTGCCCAAGTGATGCCTGTTAGCCTGTAAAAACCTGATGAGTTTAAATGCTCTAACGATCGCCTCAAACCATTCCGGGTCGGAGACGAAGGCGACAAAACAAAAACAGCTCAGCTGAGACACGTGCTGAGTTAAGCAGTACTGAGTGAGCAGAACAAGGGTCATTAGCATCACCTGTCCTCATTGGGATGACATTAATACAACATGGCAATCATTTTGCACTCTCTTGCTTGGCTCAGCTGCGTAAATTATTCTACATGTTGAGGCTGGAGTCATAGCATATTGTACAGAATGTAAATATATATAGGTAAGGCTTTATAGCAGTGGTTCTCAAACTTTTTCTGTCATTCCCCACTTTGGAAAGCAGAGAATTTTCACGCCCCACCTGTAAGGCTCAATTTTGGTCAATGTTAGGATTTTCATGTTACTAATTCAAAGCCAAATTTCTTTCAGACCAATCATCACAGCAACTAGCAAATAACTCTATTGGAAAGCTAAATTTACTGTCATATGCGCATATCTGACAAATAGCTGTGAATTCGGGGAGCATGGTGAGACAACGGTCAATTGCAAAGAGATGTCTCGCGCCCAACCTGTCATGTGTCTGCGCCCCACTAGTGGGGCCCGCCCCACAGTTTGAGAAACACTGCTTTATAGTAAGGTGTGTTAAAGAGGCCCTGCACAACTATTTTAGATTATTAATGTACCTTTATTTAATGCCTTGAGTCACTATGATGGTTCTATAACACTTAGGCCTATGGGTGGACTGGCGGCTGTTTCGACTCTGACTAGTGCATCTGGGAAGAGATAGGGAAAATGCAAGATTGGCGAGCCAAAGCCAAGTGCTGTGGCGCTGTAGACAGAAATGTGAGCACAAACCCGACACATACGGGGAAAACAGTGAAGGAATGGCCGATCCTGCATAGCCAGCCTTTAGCAAACCATTGGCAAGGTGTAATATGATGTTTAGTTATTATTTACTATTCATAGTAAATTACTTACAAGCCACTGAAATAAATTGAAAAGATCAAAATGACCTTGTTCTTTGCAACACTTACTCAACTACAATACTTCTTACAATGCATCTTCAAACCATACAATATCAGTAATGTCATTGTAATCTCCAGTAACACTTTTTTTTTTACCAGTTCTCAGCAATATTGCAGTGTTTCATCATATACATAACATTGATATTTCCTCAAGCATAATAATGTTCAGTGAATGCAAACTGTGCATGTTTAACGTGTGTGTGCATGCAAGACAGTTTGTGAGTGAATGACAGAGAACAAAATAAATGTAAATATGGAATGCATTTTCAACACGCATGTAACACAAGCATGCATGCACCCACCACCAACACACACACATAACACATGAACACACACATGCAAGGTTCCCATTACCTTGCACAGGCCCTGTTCTCTTTGAGCTTGGAAATGCATGATCTTATTTGCAAGTGGAGAATTCTCTGGGTCTTGCGGATGCCCTGTAGGCATTGTGGATGACCTAGTGTAAATGGTCTGCATTACAGTAATAACCAGATACAGAGCAGCTTGCAAGAGGATCTGAGGCCCAAAGTGACTCCATGAGGCCACGGCGTTTCATCTCCATGTTAGATCTTCAGCATTTACTATGTAACAATTGTTGTTATTTCAGCATTTGGATGCTTGCGGTCGGCTCTTGACTTTCTCCACACTTGAAACTGTGCCCTTGGAAGAAAAAAAAGTGCCGGAAAAAAAAGCGAGACAAGAAGAGGAGAAAAAGCTGTGACCACAGGTTGGGGACGAGCGAGTCGTGTCGCATTCTCGACCACCCTATGGGCTTCGGCAGTTTCTCAAAACAAAAAAAGAGGAGCGAAAGTTGAGGGAGGGTTTATATTATTATTATTTTATAGTTTTTTTTGTTGTGTGCACAGTCATGGTGGCCTGGTGCACAGCGCTTTCATCATGGCAGCTTTCTCTCCCATCCCTCGAGTACCCGTGCGAGTGATGTCACCACGGGGTCAGCCGTGGACATAAAAGACGTGTGTGTGTGTGTGTGTGTGTGTGTGTGTGTGTGTGTGTGTGTGTGTGTGTGTGTGTGTGTGTGTGTGGGTGGCTGAGTGGCTATGGTGGGTAAGGAGTGGCTGCCAAGGGTCTGTGGGTAGAATCATCTTACCAGCAGTGGCCAGATGACAGAATCCACCCAGCATGTGGCACTAAATACAAACATCCACAAGGCTCACGCAAACTGGACACACCAGGGCCCCATGTCTGTCTCTCTGTCTGTCTGTCTGATGGCCCGGCCGGCCGGCCACACTTTCTACTGGAGCCCCACCACCACTGCAATGTCAGTTTATTCTTAGAAAACAACCACCCCCCAAAATACATATATCAAAGCCATCCGGGGGATTTTGCAGAAAAAGGAAAATAAAGGGAATTATGCCACACATATCCAGGCGACGACAGGATATAGTTAGAGCAAACTAGAGCACTATCAAAAAACAGTAGAGGGGGGGAAAAAAGACTAAAGAAAAAACTTGCAACTGTATCAAAATCCTCCCAGAAGCCGTTTGCTAATACTGTATTATGGAAGTGTTTTTTCTCTACTCCCCCCCCCCCCCACACACACCCTTCTTCTTTCCATTTCAGTGACAAAGGAGCTTTGGGTGTCAAATGCCAATTCGCTTAATAGCGGAAATGTGTTGAGAGGAGGATAAAAACTGCTGAATCTGGATTTCCTCCTACTTCTGTTTCGAAAGCTACTTATGTTAATCAAAGTTTTATATATTTATTGTTGTCGACTACTTTGAGACGGAGCCCCCCCCTCACCCCCCCAACTCTCCTCCCCCCATCCGCCCAGCCCGTATCGTGAGGAACCAGAGCACATGTGATCATCCAAACCGCCTCTCTAAGGCATTTGTTATGCCAGGATAACATGGTGTGTTTTGAAGAACTCAGTGTTTTACCTCAATCCACTTAAGAGCCCGAATGAAGGGGAGAGGCACTAGCTGCAGCTTCTTGTCTTAGAGGCACAAGCATTTCAGAGTGAGTGTGTTGTGATTGCTGTCTCTTTTCTTTCTCTCTCTCTCTCTTTCTCTGTCTTTCTCTCTTTTTCTCTCTCTCCCTCCCTCTGTCTTTTCTTTTTTCGTCTTAAAAACTGTGCATGAACTTAAATCTCATGTTTTAAAGATTCTTTTAATGGGAATCAAAGTCTAAATATTTCAATAAGGCTGTTTTATTATTCAGTAGATTCGCAGGCATTTTACCCATCCGACAGCGAGAAATCCACGCGCTGCTTACGTCTCGCCAATGCAGGTACACGGCTTCGGCTGGCAATATTACAAGGATTAGTATGGCATATGAAATATTTAGTGGTTTTTTCCACCCTCCTAAAACCTAATAAATCAAATGACTGCCAAATGTCATTAAAGTGATGGTCTTTGACTGGAGAAGAAAGGAGGCCTTTTCATATTCAAATTGGGGTGGGAAAAAAAATGAAAAAAGAGGAAAGGTTACTTGGTTTAGCTGACAACCCTTGGGTGCCCTACATTTGCACGCAGGCAGGAGAGAGAGAATGGTGTAAGGTTTGGTTGGAAGGGGTGGGGTGGGTGTGGGTGAGTGGAGGTATTGTCTAATGTACTCCTCTCTGCCACCCCCACCTTGCCATTCTCTCTCTCTCTCTCTCTCTCTCTCTCTCTCTCTCTCTCTCTCTCCAGGAGTAAGAGAGTTGTGTGTGTGTGTGTGTATGTGTGTGTGTGTGGAGCGGGTGCTGTTGTCACAGGGGGTAGGTCTCCTCTCCTCCCATCCCTGGGTGTCAGCCCCGCTGCAGATAACATGTGGGTTAGCAGGATGGCCAGCTGGCATGGTGACAGTCATTGTCAGCCGCATTGTCCTCCCCTCCTTCCCCAGTGACAGCATATGACAAACGCATGACTGGCACTCATCATCTCCGCAATATATGGGGGGATTGCTCATGTCCCGCTCTGCTATCCAACTCTCCGATCCTCCTTAGTATGCTGTCATTTTATTATATTCATACATAATAAATAGAGTGGGGAAGGGGAGTGTGTGTGTGTGTGTGTGTGTGTGTGTGGGTGGGGGGGGGGGGGTGGTGTTGGGTTGGTGGATCATACGCCAGTGCTATTCTCGTGCTAGCTTATTTTCAGATTGATGTACAGACTCAGTATGGGCCTGACAGTGGCGTGTCAGTGGAGATCTGTACTGCCTGAAGCGGCGACGTCGTCGTCGTCATCAGCATGGAGCTCCCGCTCCCCTACCGATGCCAGCGACCGGCGCAGCGCGTTCAGCACCAGCAGCTATGCTGATACAGAGTGATAGCCATAGCGATTTCTGTTCGCGTGTTCGGAAAACAATTTAGAGATTGTTAACCTCGAATTAATGAGAAAAGTGCACTCGCGCATCAGACAACTTATCTAAAAAGGCATGGAATTTCATTAAGGAGTCGCGTTTATTTTTTTTACCCCCACTCCGCAGTGTTAATAGGCTTATCATACTGATCACAACCTCGTTTGGGATAGGGGGGTAGGGGGGGCTTAGTTAGAAAGTCACAACGGAAATAAGATGGCAAGATGAAATGTAATGTCCATTGTAATGTCCGGGGGAAACAGGAACAAGGGCTTTAATCAATGTATTATACATCAAATTGATAATGTTAACTCTAGATAAGTCAAATGTGTTAAAAATTCATGTGAAGCTGTCCAAAGTTTTTTTTTCTTTCTCTCTCTCTCTCTCTCTCTCCCCTCCTCCTTTCTTTTCTTCTCCCTCTTTTCTTTATGTTCCCTTGACTTTCTTCTTCATTAATTATCATGCCCCTGAGGTTTGGAGCGAGAGGAACAGCCATCATCCTGAATCATCTTGACAAGCCAGCATGGCCCAATTACACCAGCCCTCCGTCAGCCTTTGATGTGGCGGAGAAGCACAGAGATAGGGGCAAATCGCGCCGCCATATTATGGTAATGATGCAATTTAATCCTGCCACTAAACTTTATGTAGCCAGTTTAAAGGAGATGCTAACACTAATTATGAAGCCATTGGATGTATGTGTGTGTGTGTATGTTTGTGTGTGTGTGTGTGTGTGTGTGTGTGTGTGTGTGTGTGTGTGTGTGTGTGTGTGAATGATGGGGGGAGTTGGGATGAGTGTTTCGCCTCAACAAAGTGGTGTTCATAAATGTTGTAAATGAAAATGAGACAAAGTGAACTTCTGGTTGTTTAATTATACATCCCAAGGAGGGGAGAGAGGTGAAGGGGAGGAGGATGGCCAGGGGGCACCCTGGAAAACAGAACCTGTTGGATGTCCTGCTTTAATGAACCCAGCACACTGTAGGAGTGGCTGATTGAAGGGGGGAGAAAGGAAGATGAAGAGAGTGAGAGAGAGAGAGAAAGAGAGAGAGAGACCGCAAAGACAGGTGGCTTTAGAGAGATAAGCACAAGGACAGAGGGACCTGAGGAGGAAAGAAAGGAAAGGAGAGAGAGAGAGAGAGAGAGAGAGAGAGAGAGAGAGAGAGAGAGAGAGAGAGAGAGAGAGAGAGAGAGAGGGGGAGGGGTTGTAGAAATAGAGAGAAATGCATATTGGCCTGCAAGGAAAGCCTGATAATATCGTGCTATAATTAACTTGTCACTTCAATTACAGCTCTTCAAATTGGAATTGTCTTGGGCTGCGCTGCTGAGCCCTGCCTGTTTGGTTAATTAGTCCTACGAGTGGCCGTAACACACCCTTCACTCCCTCCCCCCTACAGCACAGCTACATCTCTCAATCAGGTGACTGGCACACACACACAGACACACACACACACACAGACACTCACTCACACACACACACACACACACACACACACACACACACACACACACACACACACACACACACACACACACACACAGACACTCTCTCTCACACACACACACACACACACACACACACACACACACACACACACACACACACACACACACACACACACAAAAGCCTAAAAAACCTTGGAGCGCTGTGCCGATTCTTTCTCACAAGTAGCCTAAAACCACATTTGCAGTAGTCAAAACACCAGATTGCTTTAAATGATCTCCACTGACCAAACACACCAGACCAGAATCATTAGCATTAAAGTTGGATGGAACTTATGAATAGCTAATGTGGACGTGCCAAAAGTTCACTTGGAAACAAATGAGTGCCGGGAGGCAGTGAAACGTTCATTGAAAGCAACGAGAAACTTGATGGATGGACTGACAGCTTGAGAGCCACTTCTGAGACTTCAGTATCTGTGAGAAATTGAAGAAGTGCAAACAAATGTGCAACAATACGGGCATATTTCACTGTTGTGATTTTTATGTCCCAAAGAAAAAAAAAAAAAAAATTAATGGACGATGTCACATGTGTCCAAGAATGTGTCATGCTTGTTTGAACTGAGGACTGATGTTGCACTAGAGCTCACAGGAAGAAGAAGAACAAGAAGGAGAAGAAGAAGAAAAAGAAGAAGAAAAAGAAGAAGAAGAAAAACCTGCCATGCCCAGTCTTCCAAATAAATCTCCTCTCATATTGTCCTCAGATGTGCAGGAAGTGGATGGTTTCATCCCTGTTCAACTGGGATCTAGGCTCAGCATACTTTAACACCCCCTCGTTCACTTTCATTCTTTTTTCTTCCTCTCATTTCTCACTCTTTTTCTTTCTGTCTTTCTTTCATTTCAGTCTACGAGCGGAGCGGCCTGTCTCTCATCTTTCTTTCTCGCTAATCTGTCTGACCAGTTGACCGTTAAGAGATGAGCGCTGTTACAAAACCGCCGTCTGACAAAGATGGGGGAAAAAAAGTAGCCAGTCACAGGGAACTGTTGGGTCTATTTAATGGGTTTGTCCCCGCTATTACCTCACCTGTCTGTGAGAGACGCGTCCCTCTCCTGGGACTCTGACAGAGATCTGTTTGAGCGTTTATCTCCCTCACTGAGCACTTGATCGGCCACAGTGGAGATTCACTGTAAAACAGGACTGCGGACTCGGAAGCTGTTTGAAATTCATTGGAACTACCTCGTTATCCGGCATGAGAAACGACGAGTCCGTGTCTGTTGTGATTAATGCATATTTGACTGACCTGTTTATATAAAGCCTTGTAAGGATAAATTACCATGAATAAGGTCTCTTGTTTTTACTGTTCTATATAATGTACTTGCTTCTTGGATGTATGCTCTCAGTATATCATCTTTCAATACGCTATCTTCGCCATGATCCGCATACTGTAAGATACTGCAGCGCTTGCTTGTTTATTTGGCTCGCTATATCGTCTGAAGGCCTCTTCAGCTTAAAACGGTGCATTGGCCATCACTGTCGGAGGATATTGATTCATCAAGATCAGTGGTCAGCGCATCCTTGCCATTAGCGGGATTGACAGCGCTAAAAGCAATTACAATTACAAGCCCTGTGAGGTGAGAAGAGGAGCCTGATGGCCTCTCGCTGTTCACTGTCAGCAGGAAGAAATATAGAGGACGCGAGCGCTGATCCATCAACGCTTCTTCTTTTAGTCTCACCTCACCTCTCTCTCTCTCTCAGGCTGTCTATCTATCTATCCGTCTGTCTGTTTATCTATCTATCTATCCCTACACTGCACTCCTTTTTGCTTAGTCACCTAATCCTCTCCTTCTCTCTTCTTCGCTTCTCTCCTCTTGCCCTCTGTCTCTCACTTGTCATTGTCTCCCATGTTGCACTCTTTCATTATCCCTTCTTCCGTCTCTCTCTCTCTCTCGCTTTCTCTTTCTCCCTCTCCCTCTCTCTTTCTTAGAGCCTGTCAGAGCGATAGCTGAGTCGATGAGCATTGACGTTGGGCAGGAACGGGCCATCTGCCCGCTCCTTCCTCTCGCTCTTCTTTATTGCTTTGTCCATTGGGCAGCTGCTGGAGAACAGCGCTCCCGGCACAGACGGAGATGTATTACAAGCACACATGAAAGCTGGCTTCTTGTAAAAGGCTGGCCTGTGGCAGCCCTGATGCTTGTTGCTGTCCTCGCTTAAAGATCGGCCAATTGACAGCGAGCGACGGGGGTGAAGACGCCCTTTCCACGTACACAGCATCGAAGATGAGGAAACAAGACGTGTGTGTGTGTGTGTGTGTGTGTGTGTGGTTGTGTGTGTATGTTGGTTGTTTAGATGTGTGCAGATGTACAATCCAAGTGGATGTATAACCCAAATGCTACTGATCACAGAGGCCACAGAGCTGGTCAACAAGCAGGATGGTTGGTGTTGGTCTGTTGTTCCATGGGTGGAACCCTGTATTTTTTTTTTTCATTTTTTTAATCCTCAACCAAAACATCCCTTCGTCCAAGGACAATCCATGTGAGTGAAGATTTGCCATTAGAAATATGTCATCTGCCTTGAGGTCACCCTTATTCTGGTGGATGGGAGAGAAGATATCTGCAAGTCCTGTGGTTTGTGGTCTTGGTCTCTGAGATGTCACTGCCCATTTATGTCCCTGTGAACTTTATCCTTCTAGCCCCCGTGAATGCCAGGAGGACCACAATAACCCACTCCTGGCATTTGTCAGAAAAAAGGCACCCCAAAGTGACTCACCACGTTTTTATGGAGTCTTCCACAAGAAGAGGCAATTGGCATAGATTGGCTGGTTGGTAAAAATAAAAATCATTGCGCTCCCGGCTCAAATCAGACAGATCTGGTTTTGATAAACCGTAATTCCACTGCATCTCACACCCTGAATGACAGAAGAGGTCGAGAATGCTGACATCATGCTGCTCGAAAGTTCGCTCGAAAGGCCCTGGCCTGCTTATCAGTGGTGCACCCCACAAGCGCTGAAGGAAGATCCGCGTTACTTGCCGTGCGTCACTGATCAGATCGACTATGGCCAACTCTCTCCTCATCAATCAGCTATTTGTTTTTTTTCCCCCCAGTAACAAGGAAAATCTTTCAGATACCCTTGTTGGTGAGTCACAGGGGCCTAAAGTGCATGGACCAGGACAGGGTTTGGACCAGAACGAACTGGAGTGATCGGGTTTGAGAAGGTGCGGTTGGAAAAATGGTTATCACTGGTGGGGGGGCCTGGGGTCGGAAGGACAAGTCATTCAGTCTGACAATTGATGATACTGTTGTTGAGATGAAACAGAGAATGGAAAGGCACTGAGTCCTATCAAAGCATTCCATGTGTCTGTTTAAGGGAGGGCAAAAACAAGGAAGAAGCACGGCCAACATGTTTTAAAATTGCTATATAAAAAAAAGTCTCTATTTCTCTCTCTCACACCCACCCACAGACACACACACACACACACACACACACACACACACAGACGCTGTCTCTCTCCTCTCACAGTCATTATGTGGGATGCAGAGAGTTCCAATCCCCCACAGAACACATTGTTAAAAGCTGGAGCAATAAACGCTGAAAACTGCAAACAACAACAGAATAAATGGTCCTGTTGGACACAGCGCCTACAGCCCTGGAATGCAGGATGCTGTGCTTTCCAAATCTGTTGGATTGTTGGACCATCACTCTCCATCTCTCCCTCTCTCCCTTTCTCTCTCTCCCTCGCTTGCTGTCACTCAGTCTTATTCACCAGCTTTCTGCTGCACCCATTATGCCTGAGCCCTCGTCTCCTTATGTGTAGCACCCACAGTGCCTGTCTACATCGGTTCACGTTCTCTTGCGTTACAACCTCTGTTGTTGTCGAGCATTCTATACAGGTCTTATCCTTAGCTGGCATTCTCACAGGTTGTTTGAATCAGTGCTTTTCTACGCAGATGAACTTCATATTTTTTGATGCGATGCTGTGCAGATAAATATTAACTGCAGTTTCTCCCACTGCCCCCCTACCTTATCTAATACGTCCCACATGGGAGATTGTCTGGCGTTAACTGTGGTCTGGCACATCGCACTGATGGCAAGGAAGCGAAGTCAAGCAGACGCATAGGAGCAAGCAAGCGAGGCGGAGGCGGAGGCGGTTTCGCTCTCTCTCTCGCAGGCAGACACAGCACCAGTTCCCCGAAGTCCGATCAGACACAGACTCATCATCACCATGCTTGTTTCAAACCACAGGCCCCAGTTCAAACTGGGCCGAGGTAAAAATGTACTGTAGCTCTAAGACCCCCACCCCACCCCGCACCCACCCACTCACTCACTCATCCCCCACTCTTGCTTCCTCTGAATGTAGCACCAGTAATTTCACAACGTCAAGTGGAGTTTGAAATAGCAAAAAAAAAAAAAAAAAAAGGGTCATAAAGTTGTTACAGTTCACAAGCAGCCCTAGAGCTGTGTTTTATTGCGGTGACGCCACCAATGGCAGATCTGTGTGTTATTAGGAGTGACATTGTCATAATGCACTGACACTGCATCCCTGTGCCGGCGAGGCATAAAAATGTCCTACTCCAAAGCCAACATAAACACGCTGATAAATTACATTTATGTGCCATCAAGCTGCGACATTTGCTGACACCAAAAATGTTTCTGGAGATGTTGCCGAGGCGATGTTTCTCATTAGCCAGCCCTAGCGCAAAGAACTAGCGGAGCGAAGTTGCTAATGAAAGGAACACAGACGGTGACCTTTTGTAAAGTCATACTGCAAATTACAAGTAGGATGCTAGCAAAGACGAAAACACGAAAAGAAAAAAGCTTTTGCAAAAAAAGAAGAAAAAGAAGAAGAAGAAGAAGAAAATAGAATATACAAGAACACCATAACCTCACTGCACTGGGAAGGGTGCAATGGCTGACACCAGCTCTTTTCAGTTATCTTTGTCCAAACCTAATAGGGGTAAATAGTTCAGAAAGGTCATGGACTTGGATGTGTTCCTTTGCTCACCAACAGATCTCTGAAAATAGCTGCAGAGCAGTAATAATTTCGGCTGGATCACTCTACCCTGAGAAGCTGGAACGACACTAAAGAGAAACCGGGCTTGGGTTCTTTTGGGGAAAGCAAAGGAATTTCTATAGTGGCTAATGTCTTAATTAGCCCATAAGAAATAATAAAATGCAGAGCAAAACACAGACCGCCAAATTATGACAAAATGGCAATAACTGCTCACTGGGACTCTTGCAAAATATGCAACTCATTAACCATAAGGGTAATAGGCTAATTTCCTATTTTGCAGACAAGGTTTATTAGGCTAAATCAAACGTAAGTTTTTATTAAAAATAGGTGTGTCCAGCAGACAGCACATAAAAATTATATTTTGTTTCCCTTTATGTATCCAGATATGCAAGCTTGTATTTTTGCGGTGTTATTCTACAACTGTAGTGGCGCATTAAACATCAATTAGAGAAACGGTCCAGATACATTTTATGGGCCGAGAGCATATTAAATTCTGTATGACCCCTGTGTAGCATGAGAGAGTATTTTTCATAAATCCTATTTTGGACAAAAGGATGGGAAGGGATTTTAAAGGAGTTAACTTTGAAGGAGTTCATGAATTTCTTGCTCAGTTAATCTTTCACATTGCTGTTTCCTGGTTGTAGTCTGGTAAATGCACCTTTAAGTAGAATATAACAACTGCACCAATACTTCTGTCCATTAATGTATTCACTTGTATGTAAGATGGAAAAACTATCAATCTGTCTGTTGCTACTCATGATTAACAGCATATTCCTGTGTCACTGTGTTGTTAGATTTCAGGCATTGATAATATGATTAGTTATCTTATTATGTTTTATTACTTAATATTAAACATTTATCTTTCATTAAACAGAGGGAAGTCCACAAGCACGGTACAAGCTCTATAATCTCGGAGGATTTACTTTGTTTTTTGCATGGGTAGCATCCATGTCTGTTTTACATTTAAATTTTACCCTCCAAAAAATCTGTTATCCTTATGAATGCCCTTTTGATTTTGCATGGCACAGCCTGACTCGCTGATAAACGCCAAGTTCAAATATCCTTCAGTCTTCATTTCCCCATCTCTCCCCACTCCTCAGACGCCTGAGGGGTTCGGGTTTCAGACTTATCTGCAAGGGGCATGAAAAAGATATCTCCAACTGGCATATTTGTTCGATGGCTGTCGGAGAGTGATGTGTACGAGTACACGCTCAGTGAAAAAAAATAAAAAAATAAAAAACAGAAACAGGAACGAGAAAAGAGAGAAAAAAAAAACATGGCGCTCTTGTTCTTCGACAGAGTCTGGTGCCCTCTCTCATGATCCTGGATCCAGGCACACAGTTTGGGCGTGTGGTGGAGGGGAGGGAGGGAGGGAGGAAGGGAAGAACGAAGGCCTAGCCAGCGCCACGGCCTTGCCAAAGACCTGTCACACCTGAATAAGAGAGATCAAAGCAGTCCGGCAGTGTCAACCACAGGCCCAGTGGAAGCGCATGCCAGAGGCTTCCTCAACACAGCAACAGCTTTTACACACACACACACACACACACACACACACACACACACACACACACACACACACACACACACTCACTCTGGAGGCCCATGGTTTTGGAGGTTGTTCGCTAACCCAATCTACATGTGTAATATGTCTAAGATCAGGGGCTCTTCAGAGGCCCTCATAATCCAGCCTGAGGGTAGAACTGAAAAGTTTCAGCTGTGTCATCATCACTGCTGTTATTTATTTATTGTCATTTGGGGTGGGGGTAGGAGTATGTGAGTGTGTGTGTGTGTGTAGGGAGGGGGGCTTTTAGACCTCGAGTTTATGTTTTTGTTTGTTTGTTTGTGTTCTTGTTTAATCGTGGAAAGCCGCAAGCGAATGGGAGATGCCAGCAGAGAGGGAGAACGAGCGAGGGAGAGAGAGAGAGAGAGAGAGAGAGAGAGAGAGCTTCTGCCATCCCTTGTGCTGCCAAACCAAACCGCTGGGACTTAATTGCTATGGGGTTTCCACTTGTTAAACAACGACTTTGGCTGGCGACAGGAACAGCTTTTCATAGCGCGCTGGAGAGACAGCCAGAGAGGCGAATGTTCTCGACTCCTCACTGAGTGTGCTCGCAGCTTGTGATTGGGGTAAGGGTGGGGTGGCTGCAAGATTGGGGGGGGGGGGGGGGGTCGTTAGCGAATTCCACGGGGACAAACAGGGTGATTAAATGCTCACTCCAATGAGGCAGCAACTTCTGCGGCACAAAAACAATCTCAGAAAATGAGCTCTGTGAAGAAAAAACGCAGAGGAGGGAGGGTGGGGGGTGAAAAATTGGGCAACAACGACCAAACAAACAAACAAACCCAGAAGAGGAGGAAAACAAATACTGACAGCTATAAATAAAAAGTCTTGCAGAAAGAATCGGTTGAACACTTGTGCTGCGTTGATTAATTTTAGAATATTTGGGACTATTGAACGGCAGGAACTCAAATGTCTGTATCTGTTTGTCCACGGCTTCCCGGTTCCCACTGGGCACTTTGTCTTTAAATAACATTATTGACTTCTGCATACACACACTCAATTTAACTAAACCTTTTTAGCCTGAATTGATTTGGTAAATGCCACTTGGGGTCTAGCAAATGCTGTGAGCTCATTTCGTTCTAAGAGGAAATCTGTCTCTCCTTGCCATCAGCCAATGTAGAGAAGACAAGCCAGCTTGCTTCACCTAAACACAACCCCACTCTTAAAGAAGCAACAAGCCTCTGGAGACGGTCCGGAATATTCTCCTTAATTAAAAAAAGTTGTACTTTTAAAAATGGTTAGGGTGAAATATTTGCCTGGACTTGGATAGGCTCATTGATCAGTGCAGCTTATCAAAGGGATTCTCCCTGGTTGTCAGACAGCAAAGTCTCTTAGCGATGACAAATATGACATTTACCAGGCACAGGGCCTGAGACCTTGCTCCTATTTGCTCCAGATTTTTCCCTCTCCAGGTCTGGCTTTCTCCCTATCAGCCCGTCCACTGATCCGGGTGACTAGCCAAGCCAGACCTCGGAAAAAATGTGTACGTTTGAGGACACCCTCCATATTTATGGTCCTAAATTGGAACCATTAGTTGGAGACTGAAGATCACCTTCTATGAAGGGAGCCACAAAGACTTTGTTGGCCCACCAACTGACATAGCATAAGTCTCAAAGCCATTGCGCGTGAACAAAGGAAAATATTCAGCGATCACTTGGCACGGGGATGGTCACTCCAGCAGGCGCTGCAAAACCTTGCAGACGGAGCGGAGCAGAGCGCAGAACGGCGATAGCCTCATACGGCACACATTATCACGCGGCAGGCATATTTATGACACAGCGCACTAATGGCTCTGCTACACTCCGTTATTGATAGGCGCTTGGCCGTAAATGAAAGCCTCCACACATGACTGGGAGAGAGGCAGTATGTGTGTGTGTGTGTGTGTGTGGGGGGGGGGGGTGTAGTTGGTGATGGTGGGGTTGGGTATTTGTGGATGTGTGTGAGTGTGTGTGGATGTGTGTCTGAAGCTGGGTGTGTGTGTGTGTTTGCGTGTTGGGGTGGGTGTGTGGGGGTGGGGGACGAGGTAACCAACGGGGAAACACGGTCACTATGTTTTACAGTGCACATGTTTATCACAAATGACTCACTTTTTTATGATGTAAGAGCGTATCTGTCAGAAAACTGTGACTGCCAGCCGCAACCGTTTCAACCCGGAGTCGTTTTTATGTGCGTCGTAAAAAGGCAGAGCAGACAGTGTGGCCCGAGGTCCGCTCCTGGTCACTGCTCGGAGGGGGGAACGCTAATATCAGAGTCGCAGTCCAACACACAGGACGTGACCTGGTCAAAAAGGGAGGCAATGTACTGAACGTAAGCCAGAACTGTCATGATAACGTTGAACCATATTCCCATTTCAAATAATGAAAGAAAAAAGCACCGTAAGGTAATAACGTCTGCCCTCGGTATCTTTAAAATAGTATGAAGAAAATTAGAGGACTGTGTATGGAGATGGCTTTACATTAATCTTTACGTGAATCGTTTTTGTAAAAGTCAGATTGCATATCCACTCCAGCCCCGAAATGGCTCTGTATATGTTAGGAGTGAGCAAACAAATCATTTTGATTGCTAGAATAAGGCAGCAGTTTGACTTTTAAATATGCTGAGCCAACGCTTTATGGCAGATTAAAGTTTCATAGCAATATTGGGTTCTTTTTCATGGCACAAGCTGAACACCACAGGTTTTTTATTCCTTATTTTATTATTATGATTTTTTTTTTTTTTTTGAAAGCAAGGACTGGATCCATTTCGGTGTGGTCAGTAGGATAATTAATACTCATTCATATCCTCAGGGGGAAGTGCCACTGTACAAGTTTTGTGAGGTTAGGAAAACTGTGGGAAGAAACATGAGGATAAAACCTTTGATAGCCCCCCCCCCCCCCCCCAAAAAAAAAAAAAAATCCTTCTCTCCCCTTCACTTTATGAAGCACTTCCTGAGTCACTTTAATGACATGCCGTTAACCAGGAGTGGCATAAGGGGGGTAGTAACCCAATTTGAGAAGTGTGTGTGGGTGTGTGTGTGTGTGTGTGTGTGTGTGTGTGTGTGTGTGTGTGTGTGTGTGTGTGTGTGTGTGCGCGTGTGTGTGTATAGTGCCATGAATTCACCACATCACCTCCAGTCTCTGGAATGTCAGAAGAAGCAGTTCCACCTCTGACAGACCAGAGGATATTTCATAGAAGCCATGGAGGCCCCTCATACAATATGTCTTTCATAATCCAATAAGATTCAAGGCAACTGGAAATGCATGAGCATGTGTCTCTGTGTGTAGGTATGGATCTGTGTGACTGAGTGTGTGTGTGTGTGTGTGTGTGTGTGTCTATGGAAGATGGTGACGGAGGCTAGTATTGCGGCAGGGTTTTCGCAGAATCAGGGAGTCGGCGATTGCTGAGGACGGTGGAATGAAGTTCAAATGGCGAACGGTTTCCATTTGGCGGCCGTCATGTGCTACGTGTTAGATGAGGGCTGAAAGCGCCGCTCGAACGCCTAATGTGTTCGTGTTGGCGCGCGCTCCCTCCACCGGACTGGGCGCCAGATGTCTACGGGGAGGAGGCGAGGACACGGCCACGGAGCCCGGCGACTTCGCTCCGCTCACTGGGGCAGCTCTGGCCCTCTCCACCCAACACAGCCTTCCAAGAGTTAGGAAGGGGGGATACACACACACACACACACACACACACACACACACACACACACACACACACACACTCACGTATGGCTTATTAAGTCACACAGTCCCTTCAAAGGCAAAATTACACCCATTTAAACCTGTCTAACATGTCACCCATAAAAAGAGTGAGGAGAGGGGAGCAAAAGCAAGCATGAAAAAAAGATACCTTCAATTTATTATAGAAAAAAACCCCACACACTGACAAAAGCTGGGCATATGCAAGTTATTATGGACAAGCTCTTTTTTTTCATTGATGAGAGCAACATGTATAAAACAAGGAGATGGGGTACGCATGTGTGTGTGTGTGTGTGTGTGTGTGTGTGTGTGTGTGTGTGTGTGTGTGTTTTGGATGTAGGGAGGGGGTATAATCTCTGGTGGTATGATACCAAGCAGGGGAGAAATTGGACATCAAAGGCAGGACTTTTATGACCAAATCTGCACTCCTCTAACTCTACATCTTTTCAAGCTTTTTTTGCTCCATGCGACATTTGGAACACTTGTTAGATCATTCCCGCATAATTTAGAATTAGTCAAACTTTCCCTTTTTTCCCCTAAGGGAAATGCATAGGTTTGCATAAAAGAGTGTGTGACAAACATGCACATACACACACAGACAGACAGATACACACACACACACACACACAAACACACACACACACACTCATACACACTTACACACACACACACACACACACACACACACACACACACACACACACACACACACACTTACACACACACACACACACACACACACACACACACACACACACACACACACACACACACACACACACACACACACTGCTCTTCATTAGATGGTAGCACAGAGAGAGAGTGCGAGTGCAAGATGAGTATGTGTGATCAAACCCAGGCTGGTTGAAGGCTCCCAGCAGGTAGAGTAGAGTACAGCACTGCTGCAGTAGATGTAGATGAGCCTCTGACAGGGAACACTGAGAGGCAAAATGCTGTGCTGTGTTGAGGCTTCATTCACCAAGACAGGAATTGGATTAAAAAGGCAGTAAAATAGCGTTGCAGGGAAATAGCCGCATTAGTGCGGTCTGATAATCACTAGAACTAGAGCACACACACACACACACACACACACACACACACACACACACACACACACACACACACACACACAGTACACAGAGTGAGACGCCAGACCACCATGCGCTGTACATCTGTCCATGCCGGGAGTTTGTGGCTGGGTGACACTATGTTCTTTGGGGCTGCGCTCTCGTGTTTTCCACTGTTTACAACCAAGTCAAAACAACAACAAAACACGGCATCTAACCCGAGCAGCAGCAACAACATCACAGAGCACAACACACAACACAACACAACACAACACAACACAACACAACACAACACAACACAACACAACACAACACAACACAACACAAGCAGACTCGACCCAGCACAACGCAACAGCTTCCCCACGTTTGTCTGTCTGTGTTACTGCTGCTGCTGTTGCTGTTGGTGGTGGAGGCTCATAAGCGCGACACAAGGACAGACTTAACAGCAGCCGCCACCACAAGCTTGCACAATACAAGGCAACTGAACACAACTTACACACACACACACACACACACACACACACACACACACACACACACACACACACACACACACACACACACACACATTCACACACACACACATTGACACACACATAGGGCATTGTGTTATTATTTATAGGCGAACAGGCCCCGGGTAGGCCTGGGCCAAGTGAGAAGATGTTGAAAGACGGATGTTAAACAAATGGCTCCACTCGGAGGGATCTGAGAACACAGAAAAGCGGTCGAAACACAGAGGGCAAACAGTCGCTCGCCATTAAATGTGTTTTTGTACTAAACAAAACATTTACAACTACCCCCCCTCTCTCCCTCACCACACACACACACACACACACACACACACACACACACACACACACTTCCCAACTCATTCCATGTCCTCTCCTCTCCTTCGTAACTTACATCAACAATACTTTTATGTCTGCCATCAGAGCTGTGCTATGTAGGGGGCAATGAAACATTCGCTCCCTCCCTCTCGCTCCCTCTGTCTTTTTTTGTGTTGGTAGGGGCGAAGGGAAATGGTCTTATGTGTTGCTATGCGTTTGATATACCTCCCTATTTCCTGGCTGGCCGCTCTCATGGGGAGCAGCTGGTCCAGTCGCTCAGGTTTCAGCCCCACGCCAGTCTCCCCTCCGCCGCCTAATGCCTTCCATCCCCGCGGCTCTCCACTTCCTCCTCCTCCTCCTCCTCCCTCACCTCCTCCTCTGGGCCCTGGGAGAGGAGGAGGAGGAGGTGGGGGTGGGGGAGGATGAGGGGGCAAGGGAGGTGCGGGGACGAGAGGCATGAAGGAAGTAGCACCTGCGTCCCTGGGGTCCTATCGCTCCGTTGAGGCCCCCACGACGAAGAGACCCCTCGCCTCCTCCTCTTCCTCCTCCTCCTTCTCCTCAACTCCCCTCCATCCTCCACAACACCCCTGTGAGTCCGCTGCACGGCCTGCTGGGAGAAGTTCTAGACTTAAGAGTGCCATGCCAGTACGTGATTGGCTGCTCAGACGACGACCAATGGGCCACAACGCGCTTGTCAAGCAGTCACAGATGGGCAGGAGGGGGTGATATCAGGTAATATGTCAGGGAAGAACGGAGAGAGAGAGAGAGAGAGAGAGAGAGAGAGAGAGAGAGAGAGAGAGAGAGAGAGAGGGGATCTGGAAAGTGGTTAGGCACATGTGCCGACTCAAGCCTGGCCTTCCCATTCCTGTCTGTCTCCATAAAAGAATTAGGATGAGGCACGAGCTGTGGCCAACATGTGTGCAGGAGAGGAGAGGAGGGGAGAAAAGAGGGGGGAGAGGAGAGGAGGAGAGAGGACAGGAGAGGAGGGGAGGATGAAGAGAAAAAATGCAGAGAGGCAAAATCAACGTGCTCCAACCCAAACTTCAAAACAGGATGCGCTGAGGAGATGGCATGACCTGATGCAGGATCAGTGCTGGCAGTGAAGCATTTCTGGACCTCATTTCTCTCTTTTTCTTTATTTCCCTCTCTCTCTCTCTCTCTCTCTCTCTCTCTCTCTCTCTCTCTCTCTCTCTCTTTCTTTCTGTTTAAAGTGAAAACGTACAAGGGTATGTTGGTACTCAGCATTCACATCTGCGTCTGTGAAGCCTGTCTGTGTTACCGATGAGACGCAGTTGCCTGCTGGTTCCCCCTTTGGTTCCATTCCCCGTTATAAATCGCATTTAGCTGCGTCCATGAATATAATTATTCCACTTCGGCCTTACGCAACAATGCAGTAGCCAAGCCAAATGACAAACAGACCATATCCATAAATTAAAACATTTTTAAAATGGTTTTCACTCTCATAATGTTTGCCACTTATTTGTGCTGCAAACTGCAGTGCTTTTTATTTTGTTTCCATCCATCTTTTTCTCTCTCTCGCCCCCCCTCTCTCTCTCTCTCTCTCTCTCTCTCTCTCTCTCTCTCTCGCTCTCTCTCTTTCCCTTGTCATTTTTTAAACAATAAGTTTCCAAGCAACGAAACAAATGTGCCATATGTGCGATGGCTTTGCAGCAGGCATTTATTTTGTCTGTGAAAAACATCGAAACCAAACTGGACCGAAAGATGCAGTGGTTTTACAGACGAATAGAGGATGCAGATGCTGTGTGTGTGTGTGTGTGTGTGTGTGTGTGTGTGTGTGTGTGAGTGTGTGTCTGCGTGTGAATCAGACAGTGCGACTTTGATGCTGTAACTCTTTGCCCCTCTTCTGAGGGTTTTTATTGTTAGACCAAGGTTTCATAGTTTGACTACATTATTGTGGCCATTCCAGATAAAGGGAAGTGTGTGATGTTGGGAGCGGGGTGGGGGGTTTAATCGGTTTTTTTTTTTTAAAGAAAAGAACATTGAAATTCAGTTTCGCTGCGAGCCACAAGTAAGTTATGGCGATATTAAAGCGAATCTTGTTATTATCATACTTTAGTTCGAGGGCAGCCAAAATCCCCCCCTCCCCACCCCCCAGCAGTGTTTGGGGGAGAGACAGAGAGGAGAGAGGGGGAGAGAGAGAGAGAGAGAGAGAGAGAGAGAGAGAGAGAGAGAGAGAGAGAGAGAGAAAGAGAAGCTGAGGCCTGTGTGTTCAATGAGTGAACATATGGCATTTGCCCTGCACAGCGCGGACTGGGACGCCAGAGGAGCCCAGAGCCCAAGTGATGCTGCTTGGCCCTCCACCAAACGGAAACAGGAGACTGGGAGAGCGACTGAAGAAGGACCAGCTCTTTTAAGGAAAAAAAAGAGAGAAAGAGAGAGTGTGTGTGTGTGTGTGTGTGTGTGTGTGTGGTGGGGGAGGTGGGGGGGACCTGCACCTGCTTCCAATATGCTGCTCACCTCACACCATGGGCGAAAGCGATGGCTTTGCATCCAAGTGTGTGCATGTGTGTGTGCGTGTGTGTATGTGTGTGTGTGTGTGTGTGTGCACGCGCATAAGTGTCTATATATGCAGAAAAGAAAAAAAAGAAAAGCAGAAAAAACGGAGTAACAAAAGGAGGGCTCACAAGGATGGAAAGATAAAAGACAAAGCCAGAAAAAAACAAAGAAAGAGAAGAAAGAGTAGATAAAACACACACACATACACACACACACACTTGAGAGAGTAAATATGGAAAACCAGAGAGACAGAGAGAGAGAGAGAGAGAGAGAGAGAGAGAGAGAGAGAGAGAGAGAGAGAGAGAGAGCGACAGACTGAGGAAAGAGTCTTTCCTGTGCCTGTCACTCATCCCTGCTCACGGCGCTCACTTAATCAAGCGGGCATGTGGCATGGTGTGGCAACTGCCTGAGCGCATAAGTACATGTCTTGTGGTTTAGGCTGCTTGGAGGCACTGCGGATGTGGCACCCGTGGCGGCTCCTCTGCTGTTGTTCTTGGCATGTTTGTTTTGACAGTCGGCCGTGGCACGGGGCAGGGCACTGGTACTCAATGCCCTCTACTAGCTCACCATGAGCTCGCTGAACTCTCTTTTAGTCTCTCTCTCTCTCTCTCTCTCTCTCTCTCTTTTTTTTTAAAGCGTTTTGTTGATCCAATCACAAAATACATTAAGGTTTGCAGAAATATAAATAGCAGCTATATTATCTTTGGGATAGGCTTGAGCGCCAAGGAAAATGATCTGAAAACAACTTTAATTGATTTCTCTCTCTCTCTCTCTCTCTCTCCTTCTTTTTCATTTTGCCTCATCCTCTGTCATTCTCTCCATCTCCCTCTCCGGCTGTCTTTCTGTCCTCTCTGCGGTTGTCTCTCTGTCCTCCCCGCGGCTGTCTGCACATAGAACAGCTCATGAGGACATCTTAGGCTTTTTACTCCTTGTCTTCCTCTGTCTGCCTACTCAGTCTCAGTCTTCTTGGTGTCCTCTGTCTTATTGTTCCCTCTAGTACAGTATGAGGAATGAAAGGGGTGGAGGGAGAGGTGAAAGCCTCCAAGGAGATAGGAGTGGATATCTGGAAGCTAAGCATTTCTCACTTGCTCTCTCTCTCTCTCTCTCTCTCTCTCTCTCTCTCTCTCTCTCTCTCTCTTCCTGTGTCTGTCTTCAGGTCTCCATCTCAGACTGTCTTCCTGTCCCCTCTCTGGCTGTCTCTAGCAGGAAGAGCAAATGGCATGATGGGACTAGAGAGGGATAGAGAGAAAGAGAGGGAGGGTGGGAGGGACGGAGGGAAGGAGGGAGTCAGGAGTGGACGTCTGAGGCTGAGCGTTTATCAGAGATTCCTGGGCCTGGCTTCACAGAGTCCCGATTGTTCTTCCTGCGCTGCACATCTGTGTCGAGTGCCAATAAAGGCACTTTGAAATGTACACCAATGACAACACAGTGCACCAGGGAGAGAGAGAGAGAGAGAGAGAGAGAGAGAGAGAGAGAGAGAGAGAGAGAGAGAGAGAGAGAGTCCCTGTGAAATAGCTCCCCTTGGAGCCCCAGTGCTAAAAAGAGGAACAGCCAAGGCGCACAAAAGACGTCCGTTTTTCCAGAGTTTTCCGTATGTAAATATGCTCTCCCTCAGGGTCTCATTGTAAGGGGAGAAATCTATATATGGACCCTGACTCTATTATGGACAAATCCTCTTTAATGTTCTTGTCAGGCAAAGAACAGCTGGAGAGGAGATAAAATGGCGAAGCAATCTACTCCAGCTGTGGAAGTATTAATGCAAAATTAACTACAGTGTGCCCGTTAATTGCTTTCTGGTTAATGTGCTTTTCAAAAGTCTTGACTTCTCTTTTTGTCACACAATCGTGACTGCACCGGGGGTATCAGGGACCTCTGTGAAATTAAAGATTCCATTTAAGAGAGTGAGAAAGAGGACAAGGAAGGGGGAGAGAGAGAGAGAGAGAGGAAGAGAGAGAGAAAGAGAGAGAGGGGGAGAGAGAGCGTCTTTTCTCCATCTCCACGGCTCACACTCGACTGCGTTAAAATGACTCCTGTGTAAAATAAGCAAAATGGTAGCATTAAGCACCTGCTACTGTGTGTGTCTGTGTGTGTGTGTGTGTGTGTGTGTGTGTGAGATGGTTTTAGTGTGTAGCGCTCTTTGAATTGAGAAGATATGACAATGAATATGGAAACTTGGTTTGGGTGCATTAGCTCAACCAAATGGCCGAGATGTTGTCAGTGAGCCGAGGAACACAGCCTCCTGGAAAAAAAAGAACGAAAGAAAGAAACTGCGGCAGTCAGCTCTCTCACTTCTCTCTCTCTCTCTCTCTTTCACTCCTTCTCTCTTTCACTCTCCTCTTCCTCTGTGATGGAGTGATGACTGCAGATTTCAAACAGAGCAGCTGGCGCACTTCACTTTACTGCCATTTCATTTGTGTTATTATCTGTTGCCACCTCGCACCGCAGATACGTTCTGACTCTTGACACATGGAAACTGTTTATGTAGCCGAGAAAGAGAGAGAGAGAGAGGAGGGAAGGAGAGACTGAAAGAGAGAGAGAGAGAGAGAGAGAGAGAGAGAGAGAGAGAGAGAGAGAGAGAGAGAGAGAGAGAGAGAGAGAACTTTTTTTCCCCTTCCATTCTTAAGGAGTAGCAGAACTGCTCCTATGGTGGAGCCCCATACATGCATGCATACTTTGAGGGGGCTGGAGAAGATTTAATTCCATGCTGTAAAACATTAATCAGAGCCAGATGAAGTGGGAAGAACATTTTCTGGCATCTCTGTTTTATGGATAATTTGAGGTTATTTACACAGGATAAAGGGGCCGCTAACGAGTCACAGACCGCAGGGCTGCCAGGGGACGCGGGACGGACGGCACGACCCCCCACCCAACACACACACGCACACACACACACACGCACACATACATAACCTGGTTTGACAGAGAAGACTTTGTTCTGAAATCTCACAGACACTAGACAGAGATTGCAACCTCACCTTCCTAGAAGAGAATTCCATAGGAACAAATGAGTTTGATTATATTAGACTGTATTATTAAACTTTGTGTTACTAACGAGGAATTTACCTCTCGTTGTCACACATTGCTTATGAGACTGAGAGGTAGAGGTGACACTGCAATGCCATCGGTCGTGTATAAGACCCACTCGGGCTTCAGACAGCGGCTTGGGCAGGTTCCGCAGAGTAGAGCAGAGTAGAGCAGAGTAGAGCACCTCTTCCATTGTTGTCCATTAGATGGCTGACTTGCACAACAAACACGCAGCCCTCCTCTCCTCAGCCCACAGCTTGGGTGGAGTTCAACTCACAGGCTGCAGATTTGCAGGAAAACAATGGTGGATGGGAGCAATATGTGACATGTGGCGAGTGAGGGAGAGGTCTGCCACCAAGCACAGCACACACACACACACACACACACACACACACTCAGACACACACACACACACACACACACACACACACACACACACACACACACACACTCAGACACAGACACACTCCCGCTGCACAACCACATGCACATGCGAATATGCACACAAACAAAAGCTGTTAGCAGCAGACATGTGTACATACACACACAGCATGTGAAATCTGGAACAACGTGCATACACACAGAAATGCAATGTACAAACACTTACACACATCGACAGACACAATCACACACTAACCCACAAGTGTGTGTGCACACAAACACACACACACACACACACACACACACACACACACACACACACAAACAAACACACACAAACACCAGAAACTCAGAAACAAAAACTTGAACATGAACATTTGAAAAACCAAGAGGCGTCTGCTGTAAACAGTCATGGCAAGCTTCCCTTATCTTTTCCCCTTGAAAAAAAATTATAAATAAATAAATAAAAAAATACACAGTGTAGCTCAACACAGTAACCAGCAGAAGAAGACTTACGGCCTGTTTTGTTGGCTGTGCAGAATAAAGATAAACAACATTTCAGTCACCAACAAGCACGCAGCTCCTAATGAGGAACAGCATGAAACATTGTGAAAGCCTAAACCATGTCAGAATGAATCCACTCACCCAAATGATATCTCATTACCTACTGCCATGGTCATGCCTATCTGTGTGAATGTGTGTGTGTGTGTGTGTGTGTTTGTTTGTTTGTATGTATATACTGTGTGTGTGTGTGTGTGTGTGTTAGTGTGTGTGTGTGTGTGTGTGTGTAGAGGGTGGGGGGATTATCTTGTCCAGACCTCTAATTAGATTTGATTTCACAACTAAAAATCTCATTTTTTGACATCTCCATAGGCTGACGTGCTTTATGAGATGTCAACTGGTAATTTGCAACCAGTCCCATGTCAGAGCTTTTGGCAGAGGTTAGGGCCCCATCATTAGGGCAATACAGCACATCCATATAGTAAGCGTGTGTGTGTGTGTGTGTGTGCGTGTGTGTGTGTACTGTATGTTTGTATGTAGGTGTGCTGTGCTTATATATATATATATATATATATAACTGGATCATTCTGAGCATGTGCTGATGGAGACCTCTTCAGAGAGAGAAAAAAGAAAAAAGATAGGGAGAGAAACATAAAAAAATGTCAGTAGAAGAGAGGAAAGTACTGAAATCCTGAGCTGACTTTTAAAAGCAACACAGCACGTACTGTACGCTCTGCCCCTTCTGTCAATGGAGATGGAGACGTTGTTTTATAGATCAGGAAAACGAGACGGTTCGCTCTTTACATCCGCGCGCATTGATTCCACTGGACGGTGGATCGGTAGACACATCTGAGCTGTCATTAAGGAGCACGGCTTGGAGGGTGAGTCTCGGGGAGATCCGGCCGCGATAACACGGATTTGCTCTAAACACGCCGCTTTTGTGGCGGAGAGCGTTTATGAATAAGTAAACGTCAATGGTACCCTTTGCATCTCCCACTGTCTTTCCTAATGCTTTTGCTTTTAAGATGCATATCGCACCCATGCATAAAACATCATTGCCGCTTGCTCCCCACAGCCACGGTAAAATAAATGATTGAAGGAACACATTCACACACACACACATAAAGAAATCTCACCCAAAAAAAAAGAAGTGGAAGAAAATAAGAAATAACAGACAAGCAAATGAACAAGTGAATGGGAATCTGTGCTCAGTTCCAGAGCTTGGCCATAGTGATTTAGTAGTGTCTCTTTCCAGCATGCAGTGCATCACAGCATGACTCACTTTGGCACTTCTCTACCTCCCCCCTCCTCCTTTCCTTTCCCCCCTTCTTCTTCTTCTCCTTCTTCTTCTTCCTCTTCTTCTCCTCCCCAGTTGAACAGCCCCAAACTGATCTTTTAATTCATCCAATTGTCACTTGCTCTGGAAAAACAGGGTTGTAATTTTCAAAACTCTCCACCACCGCCTGCGACAAGTTTTCTTTTTCTGTTTTTTTTTGTTCTCCTTTTCATTTGGGGCGCTGAGAGGATTAAATCAATTATGTTGATTCTGTATTTACTGCGTGCATGCCCGCAGTCGTTTGTAATTAGCTTATTGCTTTTGATGTGATGTAATGTGATGGAGTGCCTCGAGAGACGTGGGATGCGGGAAGAGAGTGGGAACCTTGGGGTGGGGTGGGGTGGGTAAGGGCTGGACTGAGGGGGTGGGTGGGTGGGTGTTGGGGAGGGTGCAGGACTGGCTTGGTGACCCTACTTTTCTCAGCCCACTTATTATCTCTGGTTATCCAATTGTTTTGGTCAGACCTGAGGTGGATGGGCCAGTTACACCTGAGCAGACAAGGACAGAGAGTCCAGGGTGTGTGTGTGTGTGTGTGTGTGTGTGTGTGTGGTGGCTCAGTGTCGGATGGCTGCTCACGGTCCCTCAGAGAGAGGAGGACCACCCGGAAGACTGGCGTCAGGGGTCCAGCGTCCCCGATAACTCCCCAAACACTCCTCTAACCACTCTCTCCTCCTTCGACACAGATCCAATACCACTCACTCTCTCTCACTCATTCACTCTTCCACTCCCTTGCTCTCTCTCTCTTTCTCTCTCTCCTTCATTCTCTCCGTCCCTCCCTCCTTTACATGCACGCATAATTACCCAAAGTGCTGCACGGGCCTCTCTCTCATGCCATCTGATACGGGGCAGGTACCAAAGCCCGAAGGGGACACTTCAGTGACCAGACGTTTTTTTTGGGACGCTGACCGCCTTTCAACTGCGGCCACCCACGTCCCGCCAGCGAAGGTGCAGGCCCCTTGGTGACAAAGAGGAGGCTCAAATCCAAAGTGGTGGCAGTGTGTGTGTGTGTGTGTGTGTGTGTGTGTGTGTGTGTGTGTGTGTGTGTGTGTGGTGGGGGAAATACCTCAGAACTGAAGTTAATGGGAGGCAGTCATGGGCGGCTATCTGCTGGGGGTGCGTTGATGAGCAGATGAAGGGTATTAATCTGAGGAGTGTGATCTAAGTGTGTGACAGATGCGTATTTGGAGCCGGACACGTCATGCTGGTTAAATGGGGTAGAGGCAGGGCCTTTTTGAAGTTAAATTTAGCGCCCGCTTCCCTGACTCAAACAGAAGGAGGAGGTCTCTTGGATTCCTTGATGAGATCGACTGAGCCGGACTTCAGACAGCCCGGAGGAGTTTTCAAGTGGTGCCCACCTTTCTTCAAAGGAAAGACTGAAACCACAAAACACACACATACCACAAATACACACA
Organism: Sardinella longiceps; assembly: GCA_027497455.2. Classification (NCBI taxonomy): domain Eukaryota; kingdom Metazoa; phylum Chordata; class Actinopteri; order Clupeiformes; family Clupeidae; genus Sardinella; species Sardinella longiceps. The sequence continues at coordinate 15,813,067 of JAODXP020000010.1, forward strand.
CACACACTCTCACACACAAATGCATTCACAGTCAAAGTGTGCAGACAATAATTACACACACACTTGCACATAAACAAAGAAGGCAAACACATACACACAAACCTGTATCCATTCTTATACTCAAACAAACACAGACACGCACCAAACACACACCAACCAGCTCTGTACCCATTTAGAGCTACGTATAGTCTCAGCAGAGAGCAGTCAGATCTGTTTATGGAACAGGTCAGTGTGACACACACACACACACACACACACACACACACACACACACACACACACACACACACACACACACACACACACACACACATCACACACACACACACACGGACAGTGTGTTAAAATACACACTGCTCCTGCCACAGCTTCTAAAAATGCTCTGCGGCCGTCTGTACATCCAAGAATAAAATAAACTCGGAGTGTTCCGGCAGGCTGAGCTGAGGATTTAATGATTGAGTATTTCAAACTATGGTTGGATTTGCCCCTGTTAAGGGGAAAAAAATGGAGAAACGAAGAGAAGAAATTGTAGTGAAAAAAAGAGAAAAAAAAATCCCTGCCTTTTTAGGGGAGAAAGTGAGAGAGATATTGGAACAGACTTGACTGTTTTACCAAGGGGCTGTTTGAGTTGGCTAGGGGGGACGCACAGATTTGCAGGAGGATAAGTGCGTGTCACACACCATCTCGGGGATCGCAGGGGCGTAGGAAGCCGTAGGAAACCGGCGTTGAAACCGAACACATGCAAACCGGCAGCCACAGGCACTCTACGTGAGCCCAGCGACCTCGACTCCTCCAGTGAGAGAGAGAGAGAGAGAGAGAGAGAGAGAGAGAGAGAGAGAGAGAGAGAGAGAGAGAGAGAGAGCATTTCAGCAAACTTGAGCAAAAAAAAAAAAAGTTTGAGGCTAATGATAAATACACTGATAACCACAGCGCGATAGAAATCAGAAAACCATATTGAGCGCATGACACGGTGCAATACATCTAGCATTACATACAGTAAAAAGAGGCCTGTAAAGTCTGCAGGTCTCTGCGGTGTGGGACTCAGACTAAACTAGCTACTGGCGCTACTCAGCAATTACCCCGGCCGGCGTGATGGCCGACCCAGCGCTCTCTCTTTCGCTCCGCTGGTCTGGACCTGGCCGAGGGAGATTGTTATCTCCACTGCAGACGTGGACTTAATTGCACCAATGGAACTAAGTGAAAACAAAAACAACCGAAAAAAAAAGAAATCAAACAGGAGAGAAGTAGCCTTATGGTCTCTGAACAGATCTGTCGGAGCGAAGGCGAAGGCGAAGGCGTCAGTGTTTCTGTCCCGTACAGCTGGGGTTTTAAAGCTGGGGTTTGCTTCACAGGCTTCCCAGTGCAGCTGGGAGAGACGCCACAAGTGTGACTCAGGGGTCAGGCTGGGTGTGGTGGCGTAATTCTCGCGCCTTTAATTACAGTGATGAAGGCTTCATACACGAGACCTGGGGGCCTGTACAGTCTCACTTGTGTGCACGCAGCTCAGAGTCTACATGGTGAGTGTGTGTGTGTGTAAGTGTGTGTGCGTGTGATGCTGCTGCTGTGTGTACCTGATGCCCATGTGGTGGATGGGACTCTGTGCTATACTGTAAGTTAGTCCCAAATCTCCAGGGTAGGATGACCAAGAACTCTCTTTCTCTTCCTCTTCCTCTCTGCTTCTGTTTTTCTACTCGACGGGTCACAGAGAAGGCACTGCGGGAGAGGGAGTGTGTGTGTGTGTGTGTGTGTGGAGGGGGGCTCATATGAAAACATATGTAATGAGAAAACATGTGGCATATGCCTATTGGAAGTCATCAACAACATAAAATCATAATTAAAGACACACACACACACACAGCTCTGAGAGAGAGAGAGAGAGAGAGAGAGAGAGAGAGAGAGAGAGAGAGAGAGAGAGAGAGAGAGATGTGGGTATAAATGAGTGTGAGGGGCTGGGAGAAAGACAGACAGGCAGACAGAAAGAAAGAGAGTGAAAGAGGGAGTGATAAAGAGAGAGAAAGTGAGAGGACGAGGAAAGACAGACAAAGAAAGATAAAGAGAGAAACAGTAAGAGAGAGAGAGAGAGAGAGAAAGAGAGAGAGAGAGCAAGAAAAAGCGAGAGAGAGAGAGAGAGAGGGCGAGCAACGAGCAGCCTTCACTTCGTGGCTCAGAGACCACTGTCATCATGTCTCAGGAATTAGGCAAACATATGCTGGTCTGCTGCTGTTGAGACCGAGGCGCCTTGCTCAGGCTGCGGTTTGGGAACATGAAAGGCTTTGTGGGATGAGCCGGAGAACTGGCCCTCACTCAGGGCCTTGTTGCCAGGGAATCTGGCAGTACACTCCAATTGTGGGACAGGGGAAGGAATTTGGTTACATATTCCAGCAAGGACCACAGCTCCAAACAAACCCAACGAACAGGCTGCTGACAAAACCATTCTGTCCACATACATACAAACTCCCTCCTGTGAAAAAAAAAAATATAGTAATAATAAAATAAAGGAATGGGGGCCCAACCGCCCACCTGACCCCCCTCAACCATTTCCCAATTCCCCCCAGGGAACACATGCTGGGTGGGGGAAGAGTGTGTGTGTGTGTGTGTGTGTATCTGGGTGGGGGGTGTTGGGGGGGTATGCGGAGTGGGGTAAGTAATGGTGAGTGTGTGTGTGTGGGTATGAGTGAAAGAGAGAGAAACAGAAAGAGAGAGAGAGCGAGACGGTGGGGGGGGATCCTCCATGGCTGTGCTGGCAGCCCCCTCCTTCAGGGAGCGAGTGCAGTCACAGGCGCTCTCTCTGTGCTGGCAGCCTGCACTCGTATTTGGCTGGGGCGTTTTACAAACAAAGTCGTCTTTGTGTTTTTGTTTTATTGCCGCCAATTAAACAGTTAAACTTGATATCTATCATCAAGATGTTACCCAAGGGTCAGCCTTCATGATATGTGGAGGGGGGAGAAACAAGGAGACGGAACAATTAACAGGTCACAGTAATCCCTCGGCAAGGACTTAACGGGAGTTCAGCAGAGCACGCTTTCATGGAAACTTGAGCAACTCAGCAATTTGGATGAGATCCCCTTCTCCATTGATAATTAGAGCGCTTTAGCAAAGCGATGTATATCCACTGGCGCACTGGGAGAGAGAGAGAGAGCTTTCCAGCGTGCCATTTGTTGTATTCCTCTTGGCAAAGCCAGGGAAATTTGTCACGTCTCGCGGTCTGAAAACAGAGTGTGTGTAGACTACGCTGTAATAAGACTTCTCTACATATCTTCCCACAAGCAAATCAAAAGCCCAAACAATCACTGGTAACGTTCTCAAACTTCATGAGAGCACAAATCAGTCAGTGACTATGTCAGGGCTCAGGAGATAGAGACACTAAGCTTAGTAAACATTTAGGCTATCTTGATTGACAACATTTTGTGGTGGCCCTCCATTTTGTCATTTGATTTTGGTAGCCTTGTTCTCTGATTTGGCTTTTTCAATACTTAGTAAAACAAAACTGTGAATTAAAGTGGTTTATGTGCCATTACCATAACGCCATTACCAAGGTAAAATAATCAAAGACCAAAATTCACTTGCTTGTATTGCTTAAGGAACTGACTGACAATTACCATATTCTAAGTCAGAAAATACTGATAGTGATTAAGATGCGGAAGATCAAGCTGTGGTGTCTACTGGTGTGAAAATGCACACATTCACCAAAGTTCAAGTCAGACAGAAACATACTAACTGTCACTGGTAATGAGGATATTACATAGGCAAGCTTTTCCAAGATGAGGACTGCAGTTCAAGCCCCTACCAGCAGGAGGCAGCCTTGACTGACAGATCATGATGACCCAAAGAGGTCTTCACATCTAGCATAGCCAATGTGCCCTTTTTCCTCTCTCCACAGGTCCTTCACACACACACACACACACACACACACACACACACACACACACACACACACACACACACACGTGACATGGACGCAGAGAGATACAAATACATTAAAGGGGGCTAGTAAAACTCGTCTGGGCTGAACCGGGCCCGGCATGGACGGACCCACCGGGCCCAGCAGTGCATGGCGAGGTGACGCTCCTCCTCCTCCGAACCGCACATCTGCACGGCAGATCAGGGCGCCCGTGGCGGGGGAAGCGGGGAAGGCGACCGTTGACCAGAGAGAAGCGACATGTGGCACGCAGGAGAGGGATTCGCCGACCACATTCATATCTGTCTACCCGATGCATAATCCTCCACTCGGCCTGATGCTCGGGTGCAGAATGTCGCTTTTGTTTGGTTTACGGTTAAAGGCATCCATCGGCCTGCCACAGGCCCTGGACACACACAACACACACACACACACACACACACACACAAAACCACTCATGCCCCCACCTCGCCCGCCTTCTCCAACACCCCCAGAGTCACCACAGCACTAGTCATGATTACAGAATAGCATGACTAGAGCCCAGCTGCAGCAGCGGCTGCTGCAGTTGTTGTTGTTTGTTGACATTACGTAGTTTCACCCCACAACAAGGTTGTCACATACGCCCCGGACACACACACTCACACACACACGCTCTCTCACACACATACACATGCACAAGCATACATCTGTCCTGAAAATCATCAACAGAGACACAGGAAAGGCTGCCAAGCCAGAAGTCACTGGGGTAAAAATGCATTTTTTTGAAGGCTTTTTCCCCTCTTGCGTACCACCGGGGAGCTGCTAATGGCTGTTGGGGTTTTTCTTAGGCCTTGGAATGATTATGGATTCCCTGTCACTGAACCCTGCTTGTCCTTTTTCGAGAAACGAAGCCTTCCATTTCTTTTCAGTTTCAGCCAGGTACCTTTCACTCTTGTGTAAGGATGAAAAATTGCAAAATAATCTAAAACATATACATTTGTAGTGTACACACACACTCACAAATACACAATTTCATTTTGTTCCTAAAATAACAAAATGTCCTCTGCTGTGCTGTTATTGACATAATTCATCCAGTTTTGTGTGTGTGTGTGTGTGTGTGTCTATGTCTGTGTGTACAACTGTACAACTCTAAAGGGAAAATGTGACGATTATACAGATCATCACTTTATCCCACAGTGTAAATGCCTTAAACGTCGAGAGATTTCCACCGAATGAGGTAGTCTGGCCGTTCATGCGTCAAATTGCCTATTAGATATGAGAGAGATTACCTGACAAAAAGCACCATGCAGAAGGGAGGGGTGGGGGGGTGGATATAAAAATGGGCGACAGATGAGCGCACCGCGACCCCAAAATACATCTGAGCGTCTGTCTCTCCTTAAATACACATGCACAACAATTCCACTCTATAATTTCATGTTAGCAATTAAACCCTCCTGCGCTGTCTCGAGAGCACATAATTTACTGAAATAATGTCTTAAATCAAGCGTTTCCTTCTCTGACAGACTTGTGTCTCCCCGAGGAATCTGTGATTCAAAACCGCAGTCTGCGATCTGCACGTTGTTGTCACATGTTTTATCTACTCGGGCTGACTAATTACCAGCAGCATTGGATGCTGGGAAAGCCCCCCAAAATGGCTGTCTTATGCCTTTGCGGTTCGGCGTTAAGAATAACTGCTTCTCTTGCATTTTTAATTACACATGATTTACAGCGATGAAACAGAGGTCAGATACAGTGGAGGGTCAAGACCGGGTTCATCGCTTAGCCACAAGAGCGATCCAACGCACGCAAAGGCATCAGCAGTTTACAAGCTGAGGTTTTTGGAAATGATCAGATCTCAACAGGCTGTCATTTCTGAAGACACTGCAAAGGGCACACCATACTTTAAGGAGTCAGAAATAATATACAGTGAATTTCACTCATCGGCATCATCTGGTCTACTGTGATCTTATAGGCCTATGTGTAAGATATATCTGCATTTGTCAGAAAGTCCATCACAGCTGTTTGTATGATGGTTTGTTTGACAATGATCTCCCATATGAACACCAAATCAGAATGATGTCCCAGATGTCTCAGTGGTTTTATTTCCAGTTATGGATAAGTCATGCAGCCTCTTGGGGTTGGGGTTCCGAGTAAAGATGCTGTGTTCAACATCTGAGGTAAATAAACACTAATGCACAGTGTTCTAGCTCTTCCCTCGTCTGGCCTGGCGGGTGCGATTGTCTTGTCGACATCGGCAGGGAGAGGACAACTGGCTGCAAGCATTGCGACAAGACTCAAGGAATCGGAAAGACAGGCTGTGTCATCTCCTCCGCCGGCTCTTTTATCCTTTCGCTCGCCAAAGAAAAATCCCATTTGAATCTTTCAGTGCTCGACCGAACGGAGCAGCATGCTCCACAGAGGCAGGTGAACCCATGCCAAACCACCCCCACCCACCGGTACCTGTTTTACTGATCTGAGTACGGGGAGAGACACAGACACCAGCAGGATGAAATGTTGGCTGGTAACCTGGCCAGAACGACGTGTTGTTTTAACTGTGATGGTGTTCCTGATGGTGACCTCTTGGCCCCCTCTAGGTGTTGTGTGTGTGTGTGTGTGTGTGTGTGTGTGTGTGTGTATGAGTGTGTAAAGAGCTCCCAGCACAGCTGTTTCCCCACTCAGCTCTTGATGCTGATGACCCGGAGAGGTCGCGTTAGAATGAAGAATGAAAGAAAGAAAGAAGGAAAGAAAAATACAAAGAAAGAAACACAAGCAATTATTTACAAAAAAAAAAAAAAAAAAAAACCCTGAACTGCCAGCACCTGGCAATGTTGGCATCATGATGTGTCATTTCTCCCACTGGCAAATTAGTGGCATTAATCTTGTGGAGAAACTGAGGCAGCAATCTTGCAGATATTTGGAAACATTTGCTGAGAACAGGCACTGCTGTCCAGTAACTCAGTTGCCTCGGGCATACAACTCCGAACAATAGGAAAAAATAATAAAACACAAGAACATTTTTTCCCTCCCTTTGGAAAAAAAAACACGACCACAGCGACAGTAAAACTTAAAAGTAATGTTCTCCTTTTTTCTTTAATGATAAGAGCAACATTATATGTGGTCACCAATGGCTCCACCATTTGATTGCCACCTGCAAATTGTTGGCTGTTGGCATTATTTTCCCCTAACACATACAATTGCATTGTGCTCTCTCTCTCTCTTTTTTTATTGGGGACGAAAAAAAAGTCACTAATCTGTGGCTGGTTCAGTCAGAGGACTCCCACGGCACACACATCTGTGTACCAGCTGAGTCGGTTCAAGCCCCACTCTTGTGCTTTCAGATATCAAAGGCCCGAGGGTGCTTTGGCACTGTTCAGATAGTTGTCCTTTTTATAAAAGACAAATAAGCAAAAACCCCGGGCCAGCTTCCAAGATCGGTTTCTGACACAATGTTGAAATGAGGGGAGGACTTGGCTCACTGACATGTGATCTGAGCGCGTTAAAAAGCTGTGGCGGCCGCAGGGAGAGAGAGGGAGAGCGAGTGACGGACCGGCAGCGCTGTCAGGAGGCTTGTCCTCGGCGCTCTGATGCAGTCACACATTCTTTTATTAAGCTGGCGCGGTGCGTCAGCACAAAACACCATCATTTGCGAAAACCACTTCGTGGCCCTTCAAAAGGTTTATCCAGACTGCTCCGCTTGCACAAAACAAGTGTGTGTGTGTGTGTGTGTGTGTGTGTGTGTGTGTGTATGGGTGTGTGGTGAAGGTGGTGGGGAATGGAAAGTGTTAGCACTAGGTGTGTGGCACCATTTTCTTCAAGGAGGTGGTCATGTGCTATGAGGTCATGCCATATTCTTGACATAAAGATAGCGATGACGGTTCCTCTGATGTTTGACAAAGATAATGATGAAGGTTTCTCTGATGTTTGAGAGGGGCATGTCTTCTGTATCTCTTGCGATTTGACCTCCTTAAGCCTTCACGTCCTGTAAAATAAAAGCAAGCATACTGTAGGTGTTGGGGAACATCTCTCTTTGCTGGAGGTTGCAGTGCTGAAACTGTGCTGTTGAAGGGGATGGGGACGCAGATAGCATCAGCGCAGAAAGAGTAACAACCCCGTCCAGACCAATGACACAGCAGTTGCTTTGGGTCGTATAAATGAACCAAAGAGCTTTAGCTAATGAGGCATCCTGTCGAACACATGCAGGAATCTGAGTGTTTCCAGTGTACTGGGTTGAATCAACATTATACAAGAACAAGATTTAAATGAAAACAAGCAGCTTTTGGTTTTTCGACATCAAAGCCATTAGCATGCTATGGATAACCAGAAGCTGCTTCCATTGCTTTGACAAAACCAAACAGACAATTAAACACATGCTGCGACGAATCCGAAAACATTTCTCAATCCATTTTATACTCTTTCAAGGGAGCCTTGGTTAGACGCACAACCTTTAAATCTGCCAAGCTATTTTTACTAATAGAGTCTGAGTGGTAGGGCACAGGGAGATTGGTATGGCCACAGAGGTAGTTGAACCTAATCGAATGTGACATGAAGAGCTAGGAGACCAGGGCCAAGAGAGGAAAAAGTAACAATCCTGCATTTTTTTTCGATCGATTCATTTATTTGCAGTAATAATCTAAGATCATAACACCGTCACCTCAGATCTCACTGCAAGCACTCAAGTGCTGATGGCTGGTTTACACAGAAAATAATTGCGTGTGCTCGAGAGGTAAACAGTAGGATGATGAGAGAGAGAGAGAGAGAAAAAGAGAGACTGGTCCGACCTGAGTAAATTTCGACCACTGATGGCCAACACGGCCTGTCAAACACGGCACGCGCTTGCTTCTCACCAAAACGAGTTCTGCTCGTGTAATGACAATTTTATTTGTCGGAGCATGAAAACAAAACATGACTTGATTAGATTGTCCTTGAATACAAATCAGATGGGTGCTGCTGCTGCTATAGCTGCTGCTGTTGTTGCAGTCGCCACCATGTGTCACCACTGACCAAACTCACGTCATTGCCATTTTCAGAAACATTATTCCCTTATTACTGGGTCTAAACAACACATCCTAACAGAAGTTGGAGCTCTAAGGATAGCATCATTCTTGCAACCTCAGAGTCTGTCCCTATTTTACGTGTCCACCACACATGGAGAAAAAAAGTGCAAAAGGAAAACCTGCTTAGCATGGAACTCAGGGGGAAACATGCACATTAAAAGCAGAAGAAACCCCCCCAATAAAAAATGACTAATGCACAACAGTCCCTGTTCAAAGGGGCTGCTGTACATTAGCAAAGGACTACTTTTGTTTAACTCCATGTCACATTATTGCTTTTTTCGGTTCTTCCCCTGCCAGCTCATTTGATCTGGATGGAAGTTATATTGGATTAGGGAGGTAGCTGACATCTCATAAGCATTGCCAAATATAGAACGGGTTGAAGGTCAGGTTGGGCTTTGTGTGCTGTGCAATGCCAGTCTTTTGTATCGGCCTAGTAAAACATTGCCAATAACACTTTACATGAAAATGTTGTCATTTCACCATGACACTGTAATCAAAATCATTCAGTCATTCAGAACTATGAACAATTTGGAATATTAAGTCATTCACTATATTTTTTCCGCCTTTTTATGATATATTTATCTCACAATAAATGGAAATACCACCGCACGGCAGACATATTTTATGAAACTGTGCGACAACGATGACAGATGGGAAAAGAAAGATCTGACCAGTACCATCTCTTCCACCGAGTCAAGACACAGACACACACACACTCATGCAGACAATGTGTGCTTCCGATAGTATGTGTGTGTGTGTGTGTGTGTGTGTATATATTTATATATATATAGTTGTAATGACTTTCAGGCTGACAATGTGCGTGAGCTTTAAACAGGGTCTCCTTTGTATGTCAAACCTCACCGTTTTTAATGGATCTCCTATAAAACTGTTCAGTGATCATGGTATTCAAATCACTGCGATGGTGGAACGCTTCCTCCACACTGTGTCTGGAAGTGATCCCGAGGAGGGAGGTACGCCACATCATAAGCAGGGGCTGCACGCTCGCCCTGTTCACAAGGCATGAGGCCTTTCCTGTGGTGGTGTGCGAGCGCTTAAAGGGGACTTCATCAGCATGCTTTTGGATGCTGCATGTATTTTGGTGAATCATTTTATAGGACCTTCCCGGCTCTTTGAGCTGTGCTGCCAGGAGGTTTCCCCTTTGGCTTTGACGGGCGCCCAACCAATGCGGGCCACCGTGACATTCAGACAGAAAGTCGTTGACCTTTTGAGACTTCTAATTTGTGTTTAGCATTCTTCCATTGTTAAGCATCAAGAGTTGCATGTAGAACCAGGAGCAGAAATGGAAGATGATTGTTCCCGGGGACTTTTTATGTTTACTATTTGCTGTCCACACTCTCTGCTATACAGTACTTCCTTGGCAAAAAGGCCGTTGCGAGCCCTTATGCGGTTGGATATTTATATGCAAAAAAAGAAGAAAAGAGGGAAGAAAAAAAACTCTTTTGAGAGAGGGCATAATCGTTTTGAAGACTCCAGCGCAGAACCAAAATAATACACTTCAGGTTTTGATATAACTATTACTGCCTGCAAAGAGCCCTTTGATGTTAATTGAAACCACTGGGTAGCAATCTGCTTTATAGTACTGACAAATAACAGTTTCCTAAGGCTTATCATTGAAGGTTAGAGAACAGGGGGGCACATACTTGCTCCATATGCTCACTCAATACAAATCAAAATCAAAAAGCCCCTCTCAATGAATGCATCATCTGATGCAGAAAATAGTTCTGGGCAAAATGCGTGGTGACTAGAATAAAATATGTCTGGCCAGGCTCAACAATACCTTTAACAGAGCTCATTGATGTTATAGACAAGCCCAAACTCTGACATTTTCCCCTGTTTTTCCCAGCCAGTACGAACGTCACCACAAACCAGTAATGCAATAATAAAACCTAGGTGGCCCAATATAACATACCAAAGAGGAAACCTGTCATTATTCTCGGAGACTATTGGCCTACATGCTATTCCTCAAACCACGTGAAGGTTGTAGACGGAGATGGGTGGTGGTGCTGGGATGCTGGTGGTGTGTGTGTGTGTGTGTGTGTGTTGGGGGGGTAGCTGAGGCTGAATCTCTGTTTCCAATATGGACCATACACAATAGTGTCTGTCTTCCTTTAATGTTCTGCACTATATTTCTGGCACAGTGCTCTCTTCACCTTTGATTTCTGACTGGCTTTTTAAATACGCTCATTATAACAAAGGGGAAAAAAAGAAGCCTTGTCAAATGGTCATCCGGAGCTGATGCAATGCACTTTAACAGAAACCATCCGTTTGATAAAATGAAAACAGCACACTGATCAGAAGGAAGCTTGCATTGTCTGATGTTTTCTAGTGTAGTTTTTTTTTTCAAAATAAATGTCCTCTCATTTCACATATCATATAGCCCACATTGAGAAGTGGCAGGCCTCTTGTCCATCTGTCATACAGGTTTGCCATATTGACAAACACATAAATAATCTTGTTGGTGAAATAAATAAAGTTCCATTACAAGTTTCTACTTGAAAAAAAAGCACTGAATAAATGCATAATAAGCCTATAGCAATTTCCTTCCGATTAACATACAAAATACCTCTCATGTCCACGCGTTTGCTCTCTTATTCATATGGCTCTACTTTGGTCCAGGTAGGTTTCAAGCAGATATTTTACTCCTAAAGCCCAAAGAGAAGAGAGGAAATGTAGGTTATAAATAGGAATCAAAAGAGACCCTTCTGTTTATTGCAACAGGATGCCAGAGACACTGAAATCTTTGAACGTATGAGAGCTTTGAGCTTTTTACAAGACAGGTGAAAGGCACACGTGTGTTCAATCACTGTAGCCGGCTTGCTTGGGTCAGCTCTACCATAAAAGCAGAGAGATTACAAAGGGAACTAATGAAGACACTGATCAAAGTCTGTAATGGTAATACATAGCAGGTGTCTCAAACCTTGCAAAGCCTTTTACCCCCAGTGGGGCCAGGGCTTATGTCTTTTTGCAGGCACGTCTTTTTGTCTTCAGCTGAAATGAATAATGCACAGAGCTGTTTTCAACACAATTCAAAATGTGTTATGAGGTATTCTGGTGACCTTCAGTGAGGGGGTTATTTCGTACATGTGATGCACAAATGCTTCCCACATTATCTTTCACAGTTCTTGGTGTTGGTTGTAAAAGAACATCTTGGTTTTGGACGCCCACCTTTAGCTGTAAAGCACCTGGGCTTTAGACAAAGTTGAAAGACGTTTGGCACTATTCATTTTTGGAACATGTTCAAAGCATGGTTGCTATTTTTACACAAGTTGCAAAGTGCTGTTTCTGATTTAGCCTGGTCCAGACTGGGCTATATAGCCTAGGCTACTACAGAACATGTTCAAAGAACCAAGATTTTTTTTTTTTTTTTTTTAAACAAAAAAAACAAAACAAAACAAAAAAAAAAAAAAAAAACTTTGAGCATTTGCCTAAAAGATATCAGACATAAAATAGCCAACTTTATCCTCAGCTAATAAAATGCAATAGGCATATCATATCCTACTTAAATAATAATGATGACCTAATAATGCTAATAATGTTAAAACCAAAGACAAAACTATTATTAGGTTTAATTATCAGTCAAAGCTAGCCTTGGAGTTTGTTTTACTAGTCTGTCATGTAAAAAAAGAAGCATTTTTATCATCATTTTATGATATGATCCGCACAATCAACAAGAATTGTTTCGCTCACATATGCTGGACCATCCACGCACACATCCTACAGCTGAGTGACAGCTCCACATTTGGCGCGGCATACATCGCATACGAGTGTACATTTAAAGATTTCCGGTGTAAGTGAAGTTACTGAATGACCCTTTTCCTGCAGCAAAGTCTTTGGGAATTGTAGTTTTACATGTAAGCTTACATGGAATTATTTCAAACTTGAACAGAACACATATTTTGAACATGGCAAATATAAATGTCACTATTCGAAAACAATACAAAATTCGTGTTTCGTGTCTGGATATTTCTTTGTTATTGTGAGCACGAAAACGTCACCGAAAGGAAAACTACAACTCCCACGAGCGCCCTTGGTGAAAGCGAGGCTGTGTAAACACTATTCCAGGAACATGAAAAGATCGGATGACAGTGAGAGGGAGAAGAGAAGAAAGGTATCGCTTGTAGTTTACTCTCGGTTCACTGAGCATTACATTAAGTTATGCAATTTCTAAAAACTGTTTTGAACTTTCCAGACAGGTGTTGCATGTCTTATTACGTTGTCTAGAAGGCAGTGTAAGTTACCGTATCCATCACATGGTCGTGTTTCGCCTTGTTTCCTCTTTATCCATTTTCTCTCTTTTATTTCATATAGTTTACTGGTAGAAACGTGTCTGTGTGATTTGTTTGGACTCTCTAGGTTCAATTTAAATGACAACATTGTTTAATTGCCAAACGATTCGTATCCAGATGTCAGTGCATCCATAAGTCACCCGGTCTCATCCAAATACTGGTTATTATGAGAAATCCGCTATCCCACCTGTTCACGTAATACAGCAGAGGTAACGTTATAGGCTAATAACGGGGCTTAATGTGTTGCTATATCTCGAATTCCTAACACCTCCCTACATTGACGTGGCATAATTCGTAAGAGTGACGGCCAAGCACCACACATGAAAAACCTCATTCGTAGAAGGAAAAAAAAAAAACATTAGCAAACTGTAGCATGCCGCTGTAGGTCATATGAGGTCACCTAACGCGACTGAGACGCTGAACTTCCAGGGTTGTGTGTTTGCGTGGCAAGCATAACAACCCACCGTAACAGTCTATATGAATTGCTTTCCAAAGCCCATGTCTGACACATCACCAACCTCATCCTAGTTTTAAAGTACCTTGTAGAACAGGGGTAGGGAACCTATGGCTCGGGAGCCAGATGTGGCTCTTTTGATGGTTGGGTCTGGCTCACAGACAAATCTTTAATAAAAAGAATGATAACGTTAAAAATGTAAAACATTCTCATGTAGGCCTATTTCAATCCATTCATCTATCTATTTCAGTCTTGAATAGCACTTGAATAGCAATTGTGAGAAATGGAAAGCCATTCACAGATGAGGAGTGTACCAAAACACTCTTCTTCTGTACTTTTTGATTACTTTTCGAATAAAGATAAGATAAATTAATGAATAAAAGACATGCCTGTATATTGTATGGCTCACATGGAAATGAATTTTAAAATATGTGCCATTCATGGCTCTCTCAGCCAAAAAGGTTCCCGACCCCTGTTGTAGAAGAATCATCATCATTCCTTGTTGAACACTTTAGGGACTGCTGGGAAGTAGCCTATTCAGTACCTGTTGGTTAGGGATGAAAGCACACACCAATGTGAGCTGACCCACAACCACTGACATGAGTAGCATATTATGTAGTGTAGGGTAGCATATTATGTCAAGGGTAGGCACACTTTCTATTATCCTATCTGGGTTATCCTAGCCCAGTTGTGTTGGTTACTCACTGGCCGTGTTAGTAGGCCTATTTCTAAACATTACCCTTCCGTGTGAACCTCTCTCTGTCCATAATGAAATTTACATTGTCAGGGGCACAGTTAGGCCTTATTGCACTTATGGGCATGGTGCCTGTCAGGGAGGCCTATGGTTGTGGTCACTAGTATTCTGTAGGCTTACTGTATCTTCTTTTGGCATTTATTTAACAATTAGTTCCCTCTATCACAACAACACTGCTGTCAACATTTTACCATAAGCTAATAGGCTACAGTATCATGTAAAATTTTTATCATATGGCTTTTTCATTTTGAGGAAGATCTTTTCTCCCTAGTCTTTCAGGATCCATCATTCAAAATCATTTTATTCAAACACATGACTTTTTTTGTTAAGGTTTTTTTTTTTTTTTTTTTTTAAGATTTAGAGCTATAGAACTATTTTGAACTATTTTAGAAGTATTCTGCTTTACGCACATGGATGTGTTCAGTTCTGCTTTAGGTACAGTGGTCGAGGAGGGGATGTGTTGGCTTGCTGTCAGCTTCAGTGTGAAAGCTAGACAGATAGAACAGGCAGAGAAATGAATGCTGTGGTTCCCCCCCCCCCCCACTTCTCTCTCTCTCTCTCTCATTCTCGGCACATGCACACACACACACACACACACACACTGTCTTGTCTGCTGCCTGGCAATGGCACATGTGTTTGGATCATGTCTGACAGCACAGCAACTATGTAGGACGTTGTTCCTCCTGTTTATGAAAGCGGCCATGGCGACCATATGAGCCGCATTGGGAGAACTCATTCCAGCTGGCCCTCGGGCGGGCAAAGCCTAATGATTCCGCTTCCCCTTTCAGACAAATAAAAGGATGAACAAGGGGGATTGTGATGGCAAAATGGCTGGAAAACCGCAGAACAGCCCAATTAGAAGACCCCCGTATTTATCCCTGTGCCTCGTTACAGTAATGCCAGGGTCTACTTTATCATAATAAGTAATAACTGGGATAGGGCTGTAGTCTTGTCGGCCGAACATGTTTGCAGTTATGCTCAATCATTCGGACGTATGGTGATGTGTCCTCTTATGTGTCGCTTTAGCAAATGTAAGCTATTTGTCTTTTAAAGCCTGGAAAAATGCATAGACCTGTTTCAGGATTTGCCCTTCTCTCTCTTTTTTTTTGCTGCCATACATGTGTTGGGCATGTGCGTACTGAAGGGGAAAAAAGAAGAAGAAGAAGAAGAGAGAGAAAAAAAACAACATTCACAAGATGTCTGTTTTGTGTGCTAATGGGGACAACATTGGCCAGTAATCGTCTATACCAAAATGGTTCTTAATTGGAAACATATTCAGAAGCTGTTTGCTTCTGAGTAATGCCCAAAAAATGTCTCAATGCTAATAGACTGTAAGATAGCCACACACCTTGTGTGTGTGTGTGTGTGTGTGTGTGTGTGTGTGTGTTTGTTGACTTTAGCATAGTCCATAACGGTTTGAATATCCAGAGGTTAGACTAGTAATTGCCCAGGGTTAGCAGTAGCAAAGCTAAAGTATTGAGATTGTGGGAAAAATGAAAACAGTTGTATAAGCATTGTTTTTGTCCAGTCGGTTTCCTCTGCTTCACACTACTGATGAATGAGTCTCTGTGCTGACATCAAAACAGTTGTCCAGTGATGAAATGAAAGACATCACAGGCTAGGGGGGGAAAAAAAGATGAAGAGAATCTAGGAGAACGGCAGCATAAGTAATGACCGCATAGTGTGAGCAGATGTTTGGAGGTTCTTCCTGCGCCCTGGACATCAGTCAGATAGGCCTCATTGGGTTGTTGTGTTTGTGTGTTAGGTAGAGCAAGCTGTTTGGGGTATTTAATTTCGAAACACTCATTAAAATGCTTTGTGTTTCCCCTGGCGATTCTGTTAAATTAACAACTAGCTGGGTAAAAGCTGATTATGTGGCCACACATTCAGACTTGGTTAATCAATTCTCCCACACACCCTAACCCCTGCACACACCCACCCACCCACACACACACACACACACACACACACACACACAAACACATGCACACACACAATGTTAGCCAGTGAATTAGTGTAAAGGTAACGATTTATGGCGACTAATGCCGACATGCTGTCATGTCGTAGCTGATGTTTTAGCAGGAGGTGGTGTCAATTTCCTCAGAATCAGCAGGTTTTTTTTTTTTTCTCCCCCTTCACACCTCCGGCCTTTTTCTTTTGCTCGGGGGTTCCTCGACACATTTCCCACCTCTATTAATGAGCCAATAATTGAGAAATAGTGTTGGTTCCCCACATAAAACATGCGTAAGGAATACATAAGGGGGGGTGAAGGGGTGGGGGAGAGCAACATACAAGCCACCGCCCGAGACAGATTTACATCCAGGCGTCCGAGAAAAGAACCGAGAGGGGAAAAGCTCAGCATGGAACTCCAGACTTCATCAGACCCCCACCGCCTGGCCAGAGAGAGGGAAAGAGAGAGGGAGAGAGGAATGGAAGGGAGGGAGGGATGGAGGGAGGGGAAAAAGAAAACGGAACAGGGGCCGGAGAAATACTGCTCTGGCTGATAATGATACCATTACACTAATGGAGGCAGCAAATGAAGGAGAACTCAGACACCCTGCTTTATTACCAGAGGGGACCATTTCCTCGCTGCATTCCTAATGGCCTGAGCCCAGGGTATTGATCAGCCCATCAGGCCGCTAATCCGGCCCTGAATTACTTATCGCCGGCCCGGGACGTCGTGCGTCAATGCGGCCACCGCCTCCAGTCCCCGGGCCCCACGCCCCACGCCCCTGCTCGTGCCACAGTGGCCCAGGAGGGAGGGAGAGAGAGAGAGAGAGAGAGAAAGAGAGAGACCTAGACTGACCAACCCCACACCCCGCCTGACCCCACCCCACCTCACCCCACCCCACCTCGGCCCATCTCCCTGCTTATGCCCAGCTGATTTAGGGCCGAGATGGGACGTTGCCCAGGAGGTCTTTCTGGATGGGTGGATGGATGGCTTTACTGTAAACACGACAGTTGGGCTCCCATTGTTGTTTTAGCAGATGGGTGGGAGTGGATGTGTGTGTGTGTGGGTCTGTGTGTGTGTGTGTGTGTGTGAGTGTGTGTAGACGATCGGGTGGGGAGGGGGTGGGCTGGGTGAGATGTGTTAAGCAAATGTAAGGCCCTTTCATTTAATTAAGGATGAGGGAATTATCAGGTTCCTCCCCCTCTTTACGGCGCTTGTTGGGCACCAGAGACGGAGGAGAAGTCGTCAGACTGATGAGCTTGTTGTTGGGGCCTGTCAGCTGTAATTGAGCCGTGCTTTAAATAAGACAAGAGGGCTTCATCGGAGTCCATCATCAGCACGTTTTACAGGGACGCCCCTCACCCATTCTGTCTGTGTCCAGCCTCAGTCAGGGAAACACTACAGCTCTGTTGTGCTCAACTGTCGGACTGGACACACCACTGTTTCAGCTTAATGTATGCTCACACCGGCCAAAGAGGTCAGCTATGATCATCAAGAATGACTTATATACATATATAGGTATATAGGTATATAGGTACACATAATAACATGTTGCCAGGCTTTTCTTATGAATTCATTTTGAATTCTTTATTCATGTCATTGGTACTCATAGTGAGAGAGTGATAGATTAACCATGGAGTAGTTGTACGCGATCTCCACTGTAACACACACACACACACACACACACACACACACACACACACACACACACACACACACACACACACACACACACACATTCAATGCATGCAGACACCAGAGTAAAACAGAGAAATAGAAAGGCTATCGACCTAAAACGAGCCCTACTATACTATGTGTGTGTATCTCAGACTTGCCTCTGCCATAAGTCTCTCTCTCTCACCAGCAGGGTCTCCAGCTTAGGTGTGATTGAAACTGGGGCAGTAACTCTCCTCCAAATGAATGTTTAATTGACGTGGTAGATGGGCCGCAGTTAAGAGGGCAGAAAGTCATCATACCCCTGGCCCCTGGTGTGCCCTGGGCCATCCATTTCACCCGCCTGCCCGCCCCCTCAGCGTACCTGCCTGCATCACATCACCTCTGCCCTCAGCCAATCAAAGAGTTTACCTTAAGGGAAGCATTTGCCCCTCCAAACACACACACACACACACACACACACACACACACACACACACACACACACACACACACACACACACAACAGACACCCACACACACAAACATACACACACACACACACACACACACACACACACACACACACACACACACACACACACACACACACAGAGGCAAGGAAACTAGCCCATACTCCCATCACCTCCTCCCCCTGTGGTCACAACCATAAAGATGAATATAGATATACCCCGCCATCCCACGACCTCTCTCTCACACACACACACACCACAGGCCGTGGCAGGGAAACTAGGTATTGATCTGGATATTTAGTCATTTCTCTCGGCGTCGCCATCAATATTGTGCAAGCGTTGGCGCGTGCCGCGCTTGACCCCAGTCCCAGCTTTCTGTTTTCCCCTCCCATCGGAGTTCGGTGATATACTATTCGGAAAACTAAATCAATGAATGCATATGAAGCGTGTGTGTGAGTATGTGTGAGTGTGTGTGTGTGTGTGTGTGTGTGTGTGTGTGTGTGTGTTTTCTTTCTGGTAATATAGCTCGACCCCCTAAGGCCCTCGGTGCAGCATTGATCAGAGTTGAGGACAGGCTTTGATTAGTCTGTTGTGAAGGTTCCCAGCCTCTGTCATCTGCTTACAAAACCATACATGTTGGGAACTCTGGTCTGTGTGTGTCTGTGTATGTGTGTGTGAGTGTGAATGTGTGTGCATGGGCGTGTGTGGTTTAGTCTATGCATAGTTCTACATGAATGTTTGATGTCTTTGTGAAATATAACTCCTTTTTTTAAGAGAAAAAAACCCTCAAGTAGACTTTGTAAATATTTCATCACTTAATTAATGTTTTTGTGTGCAACGTTTATGCTCATGCATTTAATTAGTGTGGGTCCAGCTGTTACATGCCAGATCTACTGTGAGCAACTTGAATGGCCAGTTCGGACTCAGAGAAACCGAGGGAGCGAGAAAGAAAGAATGAGAGAGAGAGGGAAAGAAAGAAAGAGAGAAAGGGAGCACTTATTCCGTGCTTCTGTTAAACAGGTTTCCCATGGCCGTGTGGCAAAGGGCCGCACTACAGGCCCGTGTAAAGTTCTCTTTATGTGGAGGTGGCGCGGCGCAGAGCGGCGCAGCACAGCGTGGCCCAGGACCCGCTCACCGCCTGCCCACTGCTCGCTCTTATTCTCACCCCTGTTTTATGGCACCCCACATTTAATGTATGGCTTTTTAGGGCCACTCCATGTCGGCATTTGGTTTGCATCTGTAAGGATATCAACTTTTATGGCTCCTGCAGTCTGATCTCGGGTCAGGCTTCTACCGCTGTGTGTGTGTGTGTGTGTGCGCGCGTGTGTGTGTGTGTGCATGTGCCTGGTTCCCATGTTCGCATGCCTCCCTTGCGAAAGCATCTGTTATCTGTCCACGGTGCTGCTCGAAACCGAAAAAAAAAAAAAATGCTGTTGAGGGATGTTGGTTTATGAAGTGTGTGTGTGTGTGTCTCCGTAGGTTGATTGGACATTTGGGCATTTCGTCAGTGGATTCCACTGAGCTGATTAGGGTGTTTTTGTGTCATGTGGTTTGTATAAAGCCTGATAGGGCACTTTTTTCCCTCTCTTTGGGGATGGGGTTGATAATGTCTTTTTGGCAACCTGTCATTTCCAGTGTGTGTGCGTGTGTGTGTGTGTGTGTGTGTGTGTGTGTGTGTGTGTGTGTGTGTGTGTGTGTGTAAAGGACTTCCACTGATGTCAGCTTATTCATGAACACATAAGAAGCATAAACCCCCCCCCCCCCCTCACACACACACACACACACACACACACACACACACACACACACACACACACACACACACACACACACACGTTCCTCTCCCCCTTGCATGACATGGATCATCTTAAGCATCTGAGCAGATCGGCTGTCACAGGCAGTGAGTTAGCTGTGTGAGTGACCTGCTCTCTCTGAGTTCATCTGTCAGCCAGTGGCCAATGGCCGGTGATGTACATGAAATAATCAATCCAAATCAATAGGCCCACACTGGCGACAGCATGGAGGGGGGTGGGGGGGGGGGGGTCCTTGAATAAACATGGGACTGACCCTCTCCCCCAGACAGCCCTGGCCCAGGGCAGGGCAGCCCCACACAGCACAGCACAGCCTAGCATAGCGCCTCAGGGGGATTCATTAGCCTCTCTAGGCTAAGATCCCAGGCAGATCATTAGTTCCTCTTTTGAATGTGTTTTGTTTGGTGTAGCCTGCTAGTCTGCGCCACTCTCTGTTGCTCTCTCTCTCTCTCTCTCTCTCTCTCTCTCTCTCTCTCTCTCTCTCTCTCTCTCTCTCTCTCTCATTCTTTCCCTGTCCTCTGTACTAGTGTGTGCAGTCTCTTTGGTTTTTGTTCTTGAGGTAGTAATAGGATGGAATTGTCCTCCACGCAGAGGGTGTCTTTGGGGGCCTCCTCATTAGTTTGATGGACTCTCTGCTGACAGTCCTCAGTCTGCTAGCAAGACCGGCTCTGTTGTTTGCTCAGGTTGATGACATAAAAATCAAAACGTCACTGTTGCATGACAAAAGAAGCTTGGCTAATATACCCTTCGCTAGTCAGATGTTGAGCCAGTCACTCACTCACCGGCGCGATGCGGTGTGGTTTTGTTTTTTTCCCCCCGTTTTTTTGAAGGTGTCAGGACAGGATATGAGAACATTTCGCTTCGGTGTAAGCGGTAGTAACAGGAGCATTGGTGGCACACAATGAATCGAGTTCACCACATTTGCGCGCATTTTTTGGCCAGGAATGGACGTGTTAAAACCACGGTAACCGTACAAGAACAAAAAGTAGCCTGCAAGAGGAAATCAGGTGAAAAAAAAGGCATTTGTGGCCAGGTGTTTAATGTGTAATGGTACGTGGAAACATTTATTGGGTTTTTCCTCGGCTTCCAGAAGGGACCCATTCCAGATTTTTTTTTTTTTTCCTCCCTCTTCTAATTTTTTTCAACCACCTGTGCTACTCATCGACAAGCACGCGCTGTTTCACTGCTGTTTATTTGTGAACTTATTTTCTTTTGTAATGGCTCACCTTTCCTGTAAAAGAGGGGAAACTACCTTGTGTTGATCCGCGGCCCAACATCTGGCATTCATTGCGGGTCCAAAGCCCTCAGTCACAAAACAATCTGCAGGGGGCCATTTTCACAAGCGCCAGTAAATGGGTACCTGTTAATTTGTACATCATAAGCTAATTCTATAAATAAGTGCCATGGAAGTGGAAGTGTGTGTGTGTGTGTGTGTGTGTGTGTGTGTGTGTGTGTGTGTGAATGTGTGTGTCTCTCTGTGTCTGTGTGAGCATGTGTTATAGTGTGCGTCTTCTGTGTCTGTGTGTGCATGTGTGTGTGTGTGTGTGTGTGTGTGTGTGTGTGTGTGTGTGTGTGTGTGTGTGTAAGTACCTGGCTTGTACATCCGTGCCCGCGGCAGACTGAGCAGGGTGCCCACATCGCTGGAAGCAGCCCTTGCACCAGGTGCCAGCTGGAGGCCTGGTTCCCACGCCGCCCTGTGCCAACCTGGAGGAAAAGCCCTGGATGGCATCCTCCACCTGAGCTGGGAAGAGCCGCACAGCCCCCAGAAAAAAAAAGGCCTCACGCCTCCGCCAACTAACCCCCCCCCCCCCCCCACACACACACACACACACACTCCTCCTTACCTCCCCCCTTCCACTCTTTTATCATCTCTCCATCACTCATTTTGATTGATGTCAATGGAAATTGCAGCCGATGAGAAATTCAAATCCGCCACCAGACTTTGGCTGTATGATTTCACACCACTGGTCTGGTGTTCTGTGTTCTGTCTTTTTTTCTTTTCTTTTTTTTTTTTTGGGGGGGGGGGGGGGGGAGTGGGGGGTGTCCTGAGCTCTGTGGTGGAGCAAAAGCGGTTTGGTTTTCCTTTGTGTCAGGTACCAAGTCTCTCATGCATATCCTTTGTGATTTACATTTTTCTGCTTGGCGGTGGTGGTGGTGGTGGTATTGGTGTGTTTTTTGGTTATGCTCATGAGCTTTAACTGGGGCGGTTTTGCATATGCGATGTCTGCCGCTGGCACCAGCCACGTCCGACAGTTTGACTGGCATACTGTCAGCCGCCATTGGAGCGGCGGAGCGCTGCAAAAAAGAAGAGGTCTGCTGTTTTTTGGGGGGGCATTGAGGAAGGAGTGTATGTGTGTGTGTGTGTGTGTGTGTGTGTGTGTGTGTATGTGTGTCTGAGAGTGTGTGTGTGTGTGTGTTATGAGCCCGGCATGTTCTCCTGAGCGAGCACTGGTGCATGACAGTTGCCTTTCATTGCTGTCTCCTCTGCTCTTAACCTCTGACCACCCCTACTCTCTTTCTGCCCTGACCCCCCCCGCACAATCCCCCCACCCCTATTCCTTTTGCCTTAACCCCTCCTCCTTCCTCACTCCCCCCCCCCCCCCTTCCTGCTCTGTGTGGCTGTGTGAATGACGGACTGTGGGACGGCGGCGTGCTTGTCATGATCCCACTGTCAGGGGCGGCCCGCCAGCCGCCCTCAACCCCTCTTTGTTCAACAGTCCGTTATGCCATCTACCGCCGCTGTCAACCACATGATCAAACGTGCATAAAGAAGGAACTCGCTTTTTTCTTCTTCCTCTTCTCTATCTCTCTCTCTCTCTCCCTCTCTTTCTCTCTCTCTCTCCCTCTCCCATCATAATATAGGCAGATATCCTCTCCTCCCTCCCCTTCTCTCTGTCCCTCCTTCCCCTCCCTCCTCCTCTGTGTGTCTGTCTCCTGTTCTGTTTATTCAGATGAGCTCGACTGGGAGGGCAGTGGGTCAGATCCGCTTGCCACGGTGAGAAAGGAGCTCGGGAGATGTGTGAGTGAGTGTGTGTGTGTGTGTGTGCGTGTGTGTGTGCGTGTGTGTGTGTGTGCGTGTGTGTGTGTGTGTGTGTGTGTGTGTGGTGGTCCCTGCACGTGTGAGGACAAGGCGAGACCAGGGGGCCAAAAAGACGAGGCGCAGGAGCAGTCCCATCATGCTTTGCTGTGGGCTGGGAGGCGGGCGTGTCAGGCCTGTCTGGGGGAGCCTGCAGGGACGGGACGGGACAGGACGGAGGTGGGGGGGAGAGGGTGTGGGTGGGGGGTCAGCTGTCAGCCCCTGTGTCGATGGTGGCCTGCTCCTGTAATGTAAGGGCAAGCAGAGGGCAGTCACTGTCATTTGTAGCAGGACTGTTGAAACGGAGGGAGTCAAACATGCACGCTGTCTCCACAGTGTGTGTGTGTGTGTGTGTGTGTGTGTGTGTTTAAAGAAGTGACATGGAAGTCAAACTCCCTCACTAAAGCATCAGTGGACTTTCCGTCACCTTTCATGTCGCCACTAAACTTTTTTGGTAATTACTGTGTTTTATAACTTAATTTTGGAGCTTTTTGTTTACATTGTGTATTGCCAACATTTTGGATTATTTTTTTTATTGCTGTCAGCCTCTAGGTTGTTTATGTTTTATTTTTTTCTCATGAAAGGCCCTAATCAAAGCCATCCTTTCATGTCTATACATTACATACTAACGCAGTCACACTGTACGCCATGTTGGAAAGTTCTAGATTTCTCCCATGCGGTTATCAAGCAGAGCGTTAAAGCACCATGTGACATAATAATCCCACCGACGGCACCCAACACCCCCTCAAGAGTGGCCCCATTTTAAAGGCATTGTCACGCCACTGAAAGGCACACTGCTGTCCTAACGCGGGCAAAACCGCTTGTCTTCACACACACACACACACACACACACACACACACACACACACACATACACACATAGAGGAGGAGGGTGCTGACAGGCGCGCGTGTCGCCGCTGAGTGACGGCGCGGACGGATTGCGTTAATCTAAGCGAGTGCAGCGGCGGCGGTGGCTGCCACGCCGTCCCCTAACTCTTGAGGAACAGACAGCTACTGTCGAGTTATCGCTGTTTGTAAGTCCCTCCACTGTGCTGCCGGATGACAATGGGGATTACTGCCAAGGTTCTTTAAACTGTTTTTTTATTTTTTTTATTTTGGAAGTGGGTGGGTGGATAGTGTGGAGTGGTTTTTGGGTTGGGGTGACGGGGGGCTCTTGGAGGGGCGGGGGGTGGGGGGTGTCTTATCTGTGTCTACAGCATGCCTCCTCAGCCACGTTTTCTTGACTGTCAATTAAAGAGGGGATCATTAACTTCAAGGGTATAAATGTTCTAACACTGGTATTACGATGGGAAGCTAAGTCGCTGACAGATGTTCTAAGTTTAATTCTCGACTTGTTTTTTTTTTTTTTTTTGTCCTTTAATTAATTTATGTATCATCTTTTTCTCTAAATTTTTCTCCCTCATCTCCCCCACTTCTCTCCTCCCCTCCTCACCACCATTCATGATAATCTCGGTTGCCATGGTACTAGCAAAAAGAAGATTCCCGGCTGTCACTCTTGTCTCTTTCTTTTGGAGGTTCAATCGGCTAATGTATTCAATATCAACATAAGTGAAAGGTAAACAGGATCTAATTGAGTGTGTGTTCCTCGCCGAGCTCTCGCCGCTGTCTTGTTTGTTAGCCTGAAGGATTCTGACAGTGTGGAGAGAAAGAGGCACATAACAGCAAGCTTTTCCTCTGATTCACTGCTTGAAAGAAGACCCACACTACTTCCACACACACACACAAAAGAAAGGCTTTTTTTTCCTTAATAAAAGAAACCTTATGTCTCTTCAAAGTTCTTTTTCCCCCCGTCTGCGTCTTCAAAAAAGAATAAACTGCCATACTCTTGATATTTTTTTTGCTGTGTGATATTTTGATTGCCAGCCCGTGCAGTTAAGGTGGAGGGGAAGAGAGGGGACTGTGTG